>OX424573.1:120234335-120582535 GCA_949152435.1 Gastracanthus pulcherrimus
TAGTATTTTAACATTCAGATTAAACTTTGGTAACATTCTTATTTTGAATTTCTGATCAGGTTGATGTTGCATAAGAACAAGAGACACCTGAACCATATGATCGCTCAGTTCCTTAACTTTGTTTTGTATGTCTATTATAGTAGACAATTTGGTGTATGCAGTCATTGGCAAAATAGGTATCTTTATATCAGATACAAGATACAAGATACAGTAGTATCTAAAAAATCAAGGTACAGATACTTTTTAACAAAATCTTCAAAACGCACAGAAAACGTTTCTTAATAATGTTTGTCTAAGATACCCAAATGTTAAAACCTATATTTACGAAAAGATACTGTATTAAGAAACTTAGTTTTAGATACAGTATCTTTTTCAATGTATCTAGGTACTTGAGTATCCAGATACTTTGTAATTTAGATACAAAATACTAAAATAAATACTTATTTTCAAAAATTTGGAAACTTCCAGAAAGTTTAAAAAATTTTAAAACTTTTTAAAAAGTTGTAAATTTTTGAAGTTTTGAAAAAATTTTTAAAAATTTTATTGATATTTTATTTTGGTTTTATAAATATAGGTTTACGCTGATTCGATAAACAGTCACAATGACCCGCAAAATCAAGATATATATTAAATAAAGTACGGTGTGTACATTGGATGAATAGTTTTTTTTTGCCCTTGTTTGATTTCGGTTCTCGTCCTTGGTTTGTAATACGCACTCGCCTTCCGCTCGTGCCTGCTTGTCTCGACTCGTACTGCAAACCACACGCGGGTAAAAAAAGGCTACTTTTCACCCATGGTGTACAATATACTATTTTTTTTCACATCAACATTTCAAAGGATAAACCTAGGTTAAATGCCAAAATAAATATTTTTCTTATTAATCTAATAACTTTTCTTTAAGAGCATTCAACATGAGCATTGTGACAATTTTTTGACTATAAATACTTATTCATGTCTTCAATGTTACCATCGAAAAACCTTAAAATCTTGGTCTTAAACGTTATAATAAATCACTGTAGTCCATACCATATTTATTGAAGAAACTTGGCGGCGTGCACGATTCTAGGTGACAGGATAAACGAAGAAGTCGCATTTTACGTACTCTATTGCAAAAAAAGTTTCTTTTGTGTGTATCTTATATCTAGATACTCAAATATCTAGATACTTTGATTCTGATACAGTATCTTTTCGTTTGTATCTAGTTACTCAAGTATCTTAGATACTTTTAACAAAGATACAGATGTATTTTTATCTTTTTGTATCTTCAGCTTAGAAGTTACTGTAACATGCTTATACCTTTTTTAAGTACTCACTTGTGTATCGTTTTATGTACTTCATACTTTTCATAAGATACTTGCCCTCGACTGGGTGTAGGGGTTATTTATTTCGGTTAGCACAGATAGAGAATTTGTGGATATTTATCGTGCCTTTTGTATTTTAATGTATCCAAGGCCTTTAAGATTGCATGTGCTTTACAAAAGAATAATGAAAATATGTCTGGGTGAATGTATGTAGCTTTGTGTGAATTTTTCCATATAAGTTATTAATGTTATTTATTTCTCTTCACTATTTTCTGATCAAAATGTGTAAATGTATTTCGTGTTTTGGTTGTCAATTTGATAATTTCTATGAACTTAAATTGAAACAGTTATTCGTGGATGTGTAGGAAGTTTTTTAATAATAGTCCAGTCAAATTAGTTTTTGAGGTATCAATAATCCCAATGACATCGGTTAAGGGCTTAAATTGTTCGGAAGAGTGTCTAGAATGATAATCTGAAGACGTGAACAATGGATCCCGTAAGCTTTATAAACAATTAACAATTAAAGTTGGATTTCTGCACTTTTTTCTTATTTTGCTCTGTATCTTGGAAAGTATTGATTTTAGAGGAAAAAGTTATTAAAAAAAGTTGTTCGTTATTAAATTTTCTATAAAAAAGTCCGGAAGGGCACATTTCTATCTATTATAGTTTCTTTGCAAATTGCAAAAGAACGCTAAATTCGTGAAAATTGAAAATTGTTTACAACTTTTGAGAAAATTAATATTTTTCAATCATATTTCAGAAAAATATATTACTCAAGTAATAGAAATAGCATGCAAAATGTCAAGTCTCTATTCATTATAGTTTTTTCTAAAATAATAGCTATATTTCGAAATTTTTTTTTTCACGGTACTGGCACATGTTAAAAAATCAGTCAGTTTAGTCGCCCTTGTTCATACGCAATCTAGAAGAGTTATATTTTAATAAACTTTTTCGAGAACTGCAAAATTTTAATTAGGGGCTCTCTGGGATGTAAATGTTTATAAAACGCTTAATTAACTTTTTATGTAGGAGACAATATTTTAGTCCGATTTTAATCAAACAAAATTCATTGCAACGCGGCGATTTTTATCTTAATTTTGAAAAAAAAATCGTTTTTCTACGAGCATTAGGAGCCAAGATACATTTTTTTTATAATAAGCCATTGCTCAGTACACAAATGAGATATTGCAAATTTTCAAATTTGCTGCTACAGTTGAAAACTTATACCTTTAGGATAACTGCCACTCGTAACTCTAAAATCAATTTTTAACTACAAATTCAATGTCGGAAAGCAATGACCGCTCAACGGCGGCCGATCAGCAGCGCGGGAGACGGAGTGGGGGCACCGCCGCGCGCTCGAGTCTCAAAGCTGACAAACTTACTTCAAATCGTAGCGCTCGGAAAAAATCGCCGTAAATCGGTCAATTTTTATCGTATATTGCTCTTTTTTCTTTTAATTTGGGGTAGCGCGAGTAAAAAATAACATTGGTGTCATTACTTTTAGTCAGTTAATTTATTTAAACTTTTAAAATGTAATAAATTTCATTTTATCATTTTTTCCTGCATCAGAATCGCTTTTTACATTACATTAAGAAAGTTTCGTTACTATTTACACATTCTTTTAATTATATTATTCATTTGCTTTTGAAGATTCGTATTTCAAGTAGCGACGGAATAAATTCAAATATATGAAGGGTCAGGAGTATCCATTAAATAAGATTGATGTCATCAAAGTATCGTTATCATTTATTTTTACAAACATTTTTCATATTTTACATAAAAAATAATAATCGTACATTAAAAATAATTACAGTAAATAAAATAATCAATCTAATCGCTGTCTTTTGTTCTCTTGCGTAGATTCATTTTCGTTTTCTTCATTTTCATCATTAATATCGTTGCTTACTGTTTCATCTTCTATCTCTACAGTTACTTCCTCTATGTTGGAGCAAGATTGTCCATGACAATTGTGGCAAATATCAGAGCAAGGAAGGCCATGTTTTCTACAACTACAAGTCATGCTCTTACAGCCCGTTTCGCACTTGCATGATATATATTCCAATAAATTTGTAGGAATCAGACTTGCAGTTGTATATGTAGGCCTTAAGCCTCCAGTAGTAACTTTCCAGCCCCACTTTAACGGATCTTTCGAATTACCAAGCCACTGCTGGATTTGTAAGTGCGTTCTATTGGAATGTTCGGCACTTGCCCCTTCAGTTGGAGGTAAAGTGTCAAGCTTAAAAGACGGGAAATTTATGGGTGGAGCCCGCCAGCGCGTCGCCTAGACTAATTATTTCGAAGTTTCCAGATTTTAGGAGACATAATAAAATTTTATGACGTCTACGTTGTCCCACACAGTTATATTGTTGTCGAGATCATCAATGCTTCTGAACCTTTAAATTTGAATTGTCACCGTCGCTACTTGAAATACGATTGAGTTGAATTTTTCCAGAGAATAAAAGTAAAAATAGGAATCTTCAAAAGTAAATGAATAATATAATTAAAAGAATGTGTAAATACTAACGAAACTTTCTTAATGTAATGTAAAAAGCGATTCTGATGCAGGAAAAAATGATAAAATGAAATTTATTACATTTTAAAGGTTTAAATAAATTAACTGACTAAAAGTAATGACACCAATGTTATTTTTTACTCGCGCTACCCCAAATTAAAAGAAAAAAGAGCAAGATACGATAAAAATTGACCGATTTACGGCGATTTTTTCCGAGCGCTACGATTTGAAGTAAGTTTGTCAGCTTTGAGACTCGAGCGCGCGGCGGTGCCCCCACTCCGTCTCCCGCGCTGCTGATCGGCCGCCGTTGAGCGGTCATTGCTTTCCGACATTGAATTTGTAGTTAAAAATTGATTTTAGAGTTACGAGTGGCAGTTATCCTAAAGGTATAAGTTTTCAACTGTAGCAGCAAATTTGAAAATTTGCAATATCTCATTTGTGTACTGAGCAATGGCTTATTATAAAAAAATGTATCTTGGCTCCTAATGCTCGTAGAAAAACGATTTTTTTTTCAAAATTAAGATAAAAATCGCCGCGTTGCAATGAATTTTGTTTGATTAAAATCGGACTAAAATATTGTCTCCTACATAAAAAGTTAATTAAGCGTTTTATAAACATTTACATCCCAGAGAGCCCCTAATTAAAATTTTGCAGTTCTCGAAAAAGTTTATTAAAATATAACTCTTCTAGATTGCGTATGAACAAGGGCGACTAAACTGACTGATTTTTTAACATGTGCCAGTACCGTGAAAAAAAAAATTTCGAAATATAGCTATTATTTTAGAAAAAACTATAATGAATAGAGACTTGACATTTTGCATGCTATTTCTATTACTTGAGTAATATATTTTTCTGAAATATGATTGAAAAATATTAATTTTCTCAAAAGTTGTAAACAATTTTCAATTTTCACGAATTTAGCGTTCTTTTGCAATTTGCAAAGAAACTATAATAGATAGAAATGTGCCCTTCCGGACTTTTTTATAGAAAATTTAATAACGAACAACTTTTTTTAATAACTTTTTCCTCTAAAATCAATACTTTCCAAGATACAGAGCAAAATAAGAAAAAAAGTGCAGAAATCCAACTTTAATTGTTAATTGTTTATAAAGCTTACGGGATCCATTGTTCACGTCTTCAGATTATCATTCTAGACACTCTTCCGAACAATTTAAGCCCTTAACCGATGTCATTGGGATTATTGATACCTCAAAAACTAATTTGACTGGACTACATGTAGAATGTAGGTAACAGGATATCGCGCGGTCGATAACATACCGGCAATATCGATAAAAGTATGTATTTAAAAACAGTACACTGGAAACATATCAGTTATCGTTGACAATAGTTAAAAATTATGTAGAATACCTAAAAACATATAGCAAAAGAAATTATACTTAAACTACAAACCTAATCTACAAATGGGGGAGCAATTTATATATCAGATCCATTATTTGACACTCGTCAGCAGCGATGGTCCTGTGGATAACGTATCTAACTCCTGATTTCTTATGCAGGATCAAATCCGCCTCAGTTTTTTTTTTATTGTAGTTACAAAATAAATTATATTTTTATAAACTTAAATAAATATAATAAATTATTACTATTTCGAATAGTTTTCCAGACCACCCTAGAGGTACTATTCAAGGTGCATTGGACATTATTTTTATTTTATTTAGAAATTACTATATAAAAGAATTTTAAAATACTTGTTTATAATCTCACGACATGTATAAATTATATAGAATTATTCAATAATCTTTTCATATAAATATTCTAAATAAAACCGTGGTGTCCGTCGCCAGTAGCCCTACATAAACCACGGGAGCTTTCCTCCTTCCTCCAGGCTCCTTTAACCTTTTCCACCTCCACCAATGTGTATACTTGATCATAAAAAACTCTAAAAGTACCTATTTTAATATTCACAATGTTTTTAAATATACCCATGATGATATATTTAAAAAAATGTTTCAGATAAAAAACTGTAACTTGTTCGCCTTTTTTATGATGAAGTATATAATAAAATAATCATATTAACTTCGATATTGACTATTAAATATAAGTGTATCATGCCTTACAGTTAAATAAAATAGTTATAAAAAATTAATATGATTATTATTCTATTATTTTGTTAATTACGCTGGTATTCGAAGAATTTTTTTCTGCAAAATGTTAAAACTCATTAAACTTAGAAATGAAAAGAAATTTAAATAAAATTATATTTACAACAAATAGTTAACGATCAAGTTTAAGCAATTTCTTATTAGGATTAGGTCCACTTGTAGAAGAGGATCGTTTCTTAATTTTCCGGTCTCTAAAATCTTTTGTTATCCATTTAACGTGACTGAAAATGTGCGTTTTGATAAAAAATTTTATTACGTAATTTCGATGATCTAAACATGTTTCGTTATTAAAAAAATGACTATGGTTTATAAGCATTTGCTTTTGTATTAAACGGTACAAAAATGTCCCTATATTATTAACATGAGACGACTTAAAAAATTCTTTTTCATAAATATCATACATTACTAAAATATCAGAAAAGAAAGTGTCTGTCGGAGCTTTTAAGCTTCCGTAAGGTTAACCATTCATGGAGGGATATGCTTTCCACAACAAGAGTAAATCCGATGATGAATCCAGTTGTTTGGTAGTGTTAATAAAATAGGTTTGGCACTCATCACAGTTAAATTTATTCATACATTTAAACGCGAGATAACCAGCAACGTATTTTTGGGAGCATTTGTGAAGAATCGAGATTTGTACTTTTTCTTCTCCTGCTTCTTCGGATAGTTCTTCATTACGAATGATTAATTCGGCATCTTTATTAATGAACCAGTCTTCTATTTTTTTGTTCATCTTTGCGTCTTTTACAGCGTTTTTTTCTTTAACCGTGTCTTCATCGTCGCATTTTTCGAAATTTGAAATCAATAATCGCGTCTCATCGGGTTCACAGTTTGTTCCGACGGGTGAAATCAGTAATGTGATCATTAATGCATATTGAAAATTTCTACGAAATTGTATGACAGTTGGATTATCATTGTGTCCTGATCGAGACCTCATCGTACCGAAAAAGTTTTCAATTTTATCTTGATTTAATTGAGAAGTTAATAAATAAGGTTTACCTTCTTGTTTTAATTGTTTCCATAACTCTAAAGTGCCATTTATTGTTAAAATTAGACTGTTAAAACAATCAGGATTTCTTCCGCTGTCCATTTGCCATTGTTCGAGCCACGGTACCGCATCACGTAAACATTTTTCCACTTGAGGATTTTCGTCTGATAAACCACGTTTTAAAGGATTACTATCATTACAGCATCGAGCATTAAGGCAATCAAAAATATCATTTAATTTTTTGCAAAAATTACCCGTTGCGACTGCCGCTGGATGTTTTAAATCGCAAGAATTTGCACCTGCCATTAGCGCCGCGTAAACAGAATTACTGAAAACTTGTGTAGCTAAACTGACATTCATTTTTTCAAAATTGTTAGGATTTAAATGTCGATCCGTTAATTTAGTCGCTGCTTTACAAGAATTAGAACGCTCAAGATCTCTTAATTCCCGAATAGCATTCCATGACACTTTTTGTTCTCCGATTGTAATATCATTATTAATTAAATTATTTCTAATGCATTTGAAAACGTGAGGGCCATCAAATCCAAACGTTACTTTACGATTTTCGAAATCTAAAAATGGTCGATCTTTATTAATACCTAACATGGAAATCGCTTTTTGATTACAAGATCCTTGATCACATACCATGTGCCGAATTTTAAAACCTACATCTTCAGTTATTTGTAAAACATCAACAATAATATTATTTAATATATCGCCCGATACTGCACCATACGTGGGAAAGAACATTAATGGCTGCTTCCAATCATGAGTTAATCCGGTCACCATAAATACTAATACCGATTTTGCCATCAGCGATTTACGTCCGCCGTAAGTGCTCAAATCGTGATATCCTTCAATATAATCTTCTTTCAAATTATATTCAAGTCCGGGTTTTATGCTCATTTCATCCCACATTAATACCGCTTCTTTTTCTAAATCTGTTTTACTTTCTAATTTAATTTTCAATTGCTTCAAAAGATGCTCGTTTTTACCCGGTCTTAAATTAATTATGTTAACTCACTTTCGAATTAAAGAAATGCACGGAAGACGAAAATTTCTATATTGCTTTAAAAAATGATATGCTTTTGGAGATTTGTAATATAAGCTTAAAGAAAATTGCTTCCCATCCTCTGTCCATTTTTTTGTTTATCGTGATTTAATTGCATTTTAAAAAAAGCTAAAACGTCGTTGTTAAGATATTTTGAAGCTCCATTAATTAACTCTTGTTTAGAAATATTTCGTATGGCCTGGCTATCGCGCTTTTTTGATCTTGATAATTTTTGTTTTAAGGTTTTATTTTCTCGAGCCAATCTATCAGTCTTTGATGTACTCGTTTAAAAGTAGTACAAATCGACGGAGTGCGTTTTTTACATTTCGGTTTTATCGACGCTTGCTCATTTGGAGGATTAAAAGACAAATTTATATCATTATTTACCGATTGTATGATAGGAACACCATTATCATCACTCTTATTTATCACCGCTTGCTGATTTGGGGGATTAAAAGACAAACTTATATCATTGTTTTCTGATTCTATGACAGGAGCACCATCGAAATTACTCTGTTTTATCACCGTTTGCTGCATTGGGGAATTAAACGACAAAGTATCATTATTTTCCGATTCTAAGACAGAAACACCATAGTCATTACTCTGTTTAGTACGTATTTCAGGATCTAATGCTAAATTTGAATTATTTAAATTGTTTCCATTATTAACGCTGATAGAATCATTTGAACATGTTACATTGCTAGTGCAAGCATAAGTGTTACTTAAACTTGATTGTGGAATTGTACCTGGTCTAAGTAACCTTCTAGTGCTTGTATAAACAAAATTAGATTCTAAAAAATGCTTACTACAGACCCGTTTTTCTTCTAACTTGTTGCGACCTACATCATCCTCACCTAACTTGGACAACTCTTCATTCTGAATAATTTCCAGCCATTTCTTCAAACTATTAATGCAAATATTGAAAGAAATATATTTAGTATTTAAAAGATTACACTAAAATTTAGTAATATAAATGATAGTAAAAATTAAATAAAAAATTTATTTTTAAACGTTAATATTTTTTAAGTCATACGAAAAAATATTTTAATAACTACATTTTTGATGTGTGCAAAAAGAAATTTAAAACTACATGATGCACAAAAACCATAGTTGAAAAATTAAAGAAAAATATTATGGATTGCATTGTTATTTATAAGATAATTTAATCGAAAATTATTCCATGAAGTTTGAAATTATTACTTTATTTTTAAATTTGTAAATATTTATAAATATAAAAATCACACCAAAATTCTTTAATAGTAGTATACATTCTTCAAGAAAAATTATGATTAATTGAGTGAATTAAAACAAATATACGCACATACATACCTACAATAGGAGAATTGTAGGTAAAATATATATTTTCTGATTCAGCTTTACTTTAAATACACCAAAATGCATTCATATTTTTCCTACAAATTTTTAATACTTACAATGCTTCTTCTTGGAGAGAGTACAAATAATTCATTCATATGTACTCTATTTTGCACATACATAGGGGAGACCCGGGCAAAGTGAGCCTAAAAATGTTTAGGCACGAATATATAAATATATTTCAACTATCAATGATTCGAAATATTTTAAAAAGGTAATATAGACTTTATTTAATATAAATTTCAAGCATGAAGACAGCAAAATAATTGAAAGTATTTTAAAATTCACTTACAAGAAAAAAATGAGAAGGCCTACTTTGTCACGAGCTTGGGGTAAAATGAGCCTTTGTACGGGGTAAAGTGAGCTTCGACAAATATGCAGATAAAAGTTTAAATGACGATAAATTAACAAGTTGTATTTAACTTTTACACGTAACTTAATCAATTTGTTAACAGACATGCAAGTTTAAATCTTTACAAAACGTATTTATCAGGCATAACCGTAGAGCCGCTTTGAGGTTATACTTTCTGTTTTACATTGCTTATATAAGCTCGCTTTACCCCAATCAGTTTACCCCGAATGTACATGCGACGTAAGAATGTTTTTTAAGAGATTTACGTATTATCTTATCGTATTAAAAAAATATCTACTGACATTTTATTTTTTTTTGTTTTTAAGTATAAAGCAAAAAATTTTATATAAATATAAAATAAAAAAACATAAAAACCGAAACATGCTAAATTATCATATCGAGTGGCTCAACAATTAATTGTTAAATTTTTTACTTATTTTGATATATAATTGAAATTAATATAAATGTTTTATTTATGTCGAAATATAGAGAAAGCTCACTTTACCCCGAGGCTCACTTTACCCCGGTCTCCCCTACGAATGCACCCTCGCGCATGCAATCGTATGTACTTGTCCGACCGTTTTGCATTGTTACATGCATCGGCCATTGTTACGCTCGCCTAGTCGCCGACTGTGGTCGTACGTATATATAAAAAATAGCATTTTATTAAAAAAGGATGATATATAACTTACATGTGATGATGTCTGACAGGAAACCGAGGGAAGGTCAAGGATGCATCTTTCACCTTTGAACTGTCACAATTGTTAAAAGCACACACATTTGTCTTTGGCATTTTGAAACTTATGAAAACGATTACACTCAAAAATAAAAAACGCGAACAAAATTAAATAAAGCCCGATAAAATAAATAAGAAAATCGCGAAAGTTACTCAAAAAAGAAAAGACACGCTGCGAAAAAAAAATTTGGAAAAATAAGTATAAAACCGCGCAAGATGCACGCGAATCACGTTATTAAACGTGATACGCGATAAAAATCACTCATAAAGAAAAGATACCTCACAAAAAATAAGAAAATCTGGAAAAATAAGTACGTAAACCGCGCGAAACGCCTGCAAATCACGATATTAAACGAGGACTTCCATTCGCGTGGCTGCTCTGTTGACAATTGAAGTATTAATTGGCGGTTAAAAACATTGCACCATCGTCGCGCATGTAAACATATTCGGACTAGCATCTTCGCGCCTTTTTAAATGCTATTTAAATTTAAAACTTTCAAACTCTTTTTATACTTGTATTACTTGTTATTATCTCAGGGGGATCGTTTGTTAAAACATTATAGTGATAATATACTGTTATTATTGTTTGGATTATATTCATATATGGATCATAATATTATTTATATAAATTATGTACATATATAATATTAATATTTACAATAACTATTTAATGAATACTATAATGAAGAATATTTATTAGAAACTTAAGTAAATTTAGGTAAAGTTGTACCAAAATTTGATTTTTTAAACATTTTTTTTTCGATTCCTTATATAATTGTTACACCAAATTCAACTTTGACCAAAGCTCAAAAATACATACAAGTCATAGTAATGTTTTGTTTTTAATATAAGCAAATTGATGTAAATAATTGATTTTTCTGTTATTAAGTGTTTTTTCTCATAGTACAGTTATATTAGATTCATCAAATATATTTATAACAAAATTTGACACACAGTCTCATATCTGTGGGTTTCTGACATAACGACATAAGTCCACTTTTTTAGAAAATTGAGTTTTGAATGATTTTGGTATCTTTACTTACAAGAACAGTGTCTGAACTCTATCAAACAAATTCGGATGAGGCATTGGGAGGTGTTTTCTCGAAAAATTCGTGTATTTAAATATGCTGACAGTTCACACACTCTCTTTATTTCTATAAATAAATAGATTCTACATAGAAATGCAAAAAATCAGGAATGCGTAAGAATATTGACCATATCTACTACTTATCCATAAGCGAATTTATGTCATTATATCTTTCACCCACAGATATGTATACAAAACATACGTTTTTTAATATATTCTTTAAATTAAAATATTTTTAAACATTGGTTTTTTTAAATTATCCGTTCAGATTTACTATTGATATTGTACTATTGCTTCATTTTTGTTACGGTACCAAGAAAGTGTATAAATTTTTTGAGATGCAAAAAAACTTTAATAATATAACAACTTTTTATTGAAAAATTATGCATAATTTACAATAGATCTTCAAAAGCTCGATATAAATAGTCAAAAACTTTCTATTTTAGGTACCAAATAAGTCAATAAAATTTTGGAATATAAATACAACGGGAAATAAATTTTCATAGCGGCATAACTCTACCAATTATTATATTAAATACATTATACATGTATAAATGCATTTAAATAAATGTACACTTTATTTGAAAATACTTATTTTATTAACATAAATATTAAAGAATACTAATGTAATATACATTTCCTACACACAATAATAAATTTAAAAAAAAAACATTGCAACGGATTTAAACCCGCATAAAAAAAATTAAGAGTCAGATACGTTATCCACAGGACCATCGCTGCCAACGAGTGTTGAATAATGGATTTGATATATAAAGTGCTCCTCCATTTGTAGCTGAGGTTTAAAGTATTGAATATAATTTGTTTTATTATATGTTTTTAGGTTTTCTACATATTTTTCGAGTATTGCAAACCATAACTGACATGTTTCCAATGTACAATTTTTAAATACATACTTTTATCGATATTGCCGGTATGTTATCGACCGCGCGATATCCTGTTACCTACATAACGCTTGAAAACATTTGGAAAACGACTGTAGCGCTGCGCGTGGTCGGGGTGCTTACTAGCCCTTGGCGTGCCTCAGTCGCCCATAAGGCTTTGCGCTTCTATTGGAGTCTATCTTCTTTGCTTATACCGCAAATCACACGTACACGCACTAATGCTTACACGTTACACGTCGTCTCGTCTCTCGTTTGCTGCTTTCGGCAGAGACGTTACGACCATTTGTTACTGATTTCATTGTTAATATATATTGTTACTGCACTATGCAATTAAGTGGCTTATTAGTTGCCATTTAAACATACTTTTTATTGCCGTTTATTCTTATTATTTTATTATGAATTTTTGATGTTGGTGTATTTTGGTTAAGTTCAGAAGTGTATTTAATCCAAGACTGACAATGCTCAAAAAAGGTTTTTCTGCATATATCTTTAATTTTATTATGTTCTATTTTAGTTTGAAACGTTTTATGTTTTTTATAAATGTTAAAAGTATGTTTGGGGGTTTTCAGTTCTATTGCACATTCTTCATTCCACCAGGGAACTTGTATTTTGTTTTTATTGTTATTTAATCTATGTTGTGCTTATCAATTAGTACATCTTTGTATTTAATCATCCCACTTTCAACTTCATTTCAGAAACATTTCCTATTTGCTTTTTTAAAGTTCCATACTGGTGTGTTAGTCTGTATGTTTTCGGTGTTATTATAAAACATTAAAAATATAGAGTAATGATCGATGTCATGCAGTTCATCAGCAACTTCCCAGTTAAGATTTTCAGCGATATTAGTCGAGGCTAAGGTTAAATCTATGGCACTTTCTTCTGCATTTGAGGAATTAAAATGTCATTTTATTGCTATTTAAAATAGCTATGTTGTCAATTTGATCTATCAAATTTTCTATTATTTTTCCTCTTGTGTCAGAATATTTTGATCCCCATAGTATGCTGTGACTATTGAAATCTCCAAGAAGAATAAATGACTTAGGTAGTTGATTAATTAATTGTTTTAAAATGAACCAACTGAGAGTGGTTTGCTATTGGGAAGATATACATTACAGAGAATGATTATTTCAGGTAAAAAACAAGTTAATGCTTCAGCTTCTATAACAGTATTTATTTTTACTTTTTTAATTAATCTTTTCTTTTACATAAATAGTTACTCCTCCACTAGCATGGTTGTTTTAATTACTATTTTTAAAAACTGATGAGTATCTTCTTTTTTTTTGCAAAGAAGTAATTTTTAAGTAAGTTTCTTGTAGACATATAACTTTTTTTAATTTTTCTTTTAGAAAAACCTTAAAGTTCCATTGTAGTATTGTAGTGTTCATTATAGGTAAAAATATTTAATTAATGATTAGTTTTTATATAATAATAAGAAAAATAAATCTCTCTTAAGATCGAAGTTACTACTTTGTAATCAGATGTATATTCATTTATTGTACTGAGCGTGATAGGATTAGTATAATTGGAATCCATAAAGTTTACAAAGTTTGAGTAATTTAGGGGAAATCTGTTTTGATTTTCTTCTGTTTTCCATTTAAAATGTGAAATAATGATATCAAAGTTCTTATTTTTTTCTTTACATAGTTCTGTTCTCTGTTTTTTTTTGTTTTTGGTTTAGGGGTTTTAAACTCATTCTTTGTGTTTTGTTTTTCTTCATCATTAAGTTGCGATAAGGAGTACACGCTGGAGTCTGAATATGATTGATCAATTACTTGGCTAGATTGACCGATTGTTTGTGAAGTTGAAGAGAAAAAGTGAGGATGTTTCAGTCTTAGTGTATCTCTGCGTATATTATCATTGACTATAGTAGACTTTATTTTGATTTGGTTACTATGTCTAGTATTTACATTTATCGTGATATTAATGATTAGTATTAATTATTTCATTGTTATCTATATCATTCGATTGTTTGTCTATTGTTTGCGCTGGTGTAGATGCTCCTGCACGGTGCGGCTGAACTAGTTTTAAATGAATATTGAAACAAAATGGAATTTTTTGTTGATTATTGTGATATGGCACTCTACAAACATTTTGAGATCAAAAAGAAAATCATCGGTCGGGCTTTTTTTGAAAAAAATGGATCTTTGTTTTAACCCAATAATGCCAAGACGCCTATGGACACTCGAATATTGCGGTCGCTAAAACAGAGATTTTGTGGTGGAAACATGTTTTGTATGGGTAAAATTGGGCGAGTTTTCCATTTCCAACATTATTTTTCTTAACGACCTCAAATGAAGTTAGTATTGAGGGTGAAAATGGGGTGGAATTGGAAAACATTTATCTGACATTACTGAGTAGTTTCTTCGAGGCGTAGACATTATTTTCCGGAAGAAAATTGTATTTTTGTGCGAAAATTGAATGGAAGTGGTTCATTACCGCCCTCGGGTAGAAAACGAAACCCTTGAGAGGAATGTGGGTATGCTCCACCCTAGGATGTTAACGTAACGCACTTTCCGCTCGCTTCATTCATTTATAATTAAAAATTTTCTTGAATTATTTAAAATAGATTTTGTCTAATAGGTGCGCGTAAAGAACATTTTTTAGAAACCCCTGTATTCATCATAAAAATTTGATAGTTTCAAAATAAGAGAAGACTGTATAACATTTTTTAGGTAATCGATATATATTTTTATGATTTCTATTCCAATCCAATTTGTAAGGAATAATATTTAATTGAGTTAAAATTTGAGTTCACAGTTAAATGAGTTTGAATAAATTATTTTGAATAACTAACTCCAACTATTATACTTAATGAACATTTTTAAGATTTTTTTAATTATATGTTGTCATCTTGTCTGAAATTTATTCGTAAAAATAGTATGCATTATGTACATGAAAAAAGTATTTTAATCAACAATATTGTTTCATAATCTATGCTATGCTTTTGCATAAGTAATTTAAATAAATACATATATTTCGACATATTAAAAAGCTATGGACTTGTTATTTTTATTTTTCACCACAGTATTAAATAGAATAAATAATTTGGTATTGGAACAATTTATAAAGGTTGAGGAAGCTAAGTGCCAATGAATTAGCAGCGGTTTCTTATATCGTAATGTAATTGAATTTAACGAAAAAATGGAGCTCGGTAATTGAACTCGATTCGAACAAATCATAAGCGATTGCTAAGTCTTTTTAACTGACTTCGAAACGGAGGAGGTTCTATATTCGATGCCTATGTTTGTTTTGTATGGTACGCCGATTACTCAGAAACGGCTTGACCAGTTTCCAAATTTCTTGTTGCATTTCAGAAAGTATTACTCCAAGATGGTCCGATAAGAATTTTGACCCGTACTGGGTCAGTTACGGCTCTATTGTCAGTATATGGCCAATACGAGTAAAAAACTATTTATTTTCTTGAAATATGTACACCAAATACTCAGAAACGGCTTCAACGATTTTACAAATTCTTGTTGCATTTAATGAAGGGTTATCCCAAGATGGTTCCATAAGAGCTTAAATCGGTACTACCTCAGGATGGGCCCGGGCTTTAGCAAATCATCCTAAAATAAGACAAATTTTATGATTTTTTCATAAGACAACGATACAATATAAGGTGATGTTATTTACTTATTATTGTAATTCATCAGGTTATGGGCCCAGGATTAAATAAATAGTGATTGAATAAATTTTCTGTTGCAGCTATATGGTGTTCAAAATGAATGTGTGACCGTGAACTTGAAAACAGTGCGGGAGCCGAAAAACGGCTAGTCGAAATCTACACAATCTGTTTCAGCCGATAGACCACCTGGCTGGCAGAGACAATTACCGTTCATGGTCGACAATCATGAAGCCTTATCTTCAAATCGAGGATTTCTGGGAAACTGTCGAAGCTCCGTCCGGTTGCCAACTATGCAACGATTCAGCCAAGATGACAAAAGCCCGCGCAAAGCTTATCCTCGCCGTCAAACCTTAAATATAAGCACATTTCGCCGATTCAACTAGTCCCAAGAGTATATGGGAAGAACTCCATAAAACCTACGACGATACGGGCCTAGCAAGAAAAGTCAACTGGCTCCAGGAAGTGGCGACAACTCGATACGAGAACTCGTCGATGGAAGATTATGTTACTCGTATAATATGCGCGTCATCGAAATTAGCCACCATAGTATCCAAGTTACTCGACGATTTAGTCGACGTGCTTTTGCTCGCGGGGTTGCCAGCTCAGTACAAGCCGATGATAATGGCGCTGGAGAACTTCGGTAAAGTCCGATCTCGTGAAAATGAAGCTGCTCGAGAAGTGGAGTCTGGCAGTACTGCCGACAACCACGACGCGCACAGTTTTAACTTTCAGTTGTATGCTCATCAATTAGCTAACCCCAAAAAGTGGCGGGATGGTCACCATAAAAACACTCGCCGAAAATATGATGTTTAAACTGCAATCAGCTCCGAGGCGAAACGGTTCGAAAGTGCGTACAGCTGAAGTAGCACACGACGACGACGACTCCGATCCAGAAGACGTGTGCGTGCTACTCTCACTCGTCGACTACGACGACCGGTAGGCAGATGAATCTACAGCTATATACAGTATCGATTTTGATTTTCACGGCTTTCCATACGCTATGATCGCCATCGGACACGCAAGTGAAACGAACAATAATGAATGGATTTTGGACTCCGGGGTTTCAGCACACATAAATCAGGAATAAAGCATGAGACCTCAGTGGCGTATAATCCCCAGCAGAATGGCGAAGCGGAACGAGTAAATCGTGTTTTACTAGCAAAAGCTAGATGTATACTGGCAGACACAAAACTGCCTATGAAATTCTGGGCTAAAGCCATTTCAACAACGGCTTATCTATCCAATAGATCTCCGAAGAGGTGTTTAGCAGGAAAGGCCTCAGAAGAATTTTTGACTGGCAGCTAGCCAGATCTATCAAACATGAAAGTTTTTGAAATTAAAGCGATCGTCTACGTTCCTGATCACCTAAGATAAAAAATGGACCCAATGTTTAAGTCAGCAATTATGCTAGGTTATTGTGAGGCGCAGAATGGGGTATCGCCTGTGGGATCCAAACCAAGAAAAGGTATTCTCCGCTCGCGATGTTGTCTTCATCGAGGATAAGTAACCAACAATGACTCCACCAGCAACTATTTACTTACGTTTAACCAATCTTCAACCATTGGAAGATGATGAATCCAAAGATGAAACTGAAAATGGAAAATTTGAAAAGGGAGAATGAAGAACACATAAAGCTTCGAAAGAGCAGTTCATCGAAGATCTATTGGAGCTCGAGAAGCAGTTGAATCCCAACAAGCTCAATAAGCCGTCGACCATTTCTGGTCCAGCAGATGACGAACAAAGTTCTGACGAGGAAGCAGCACAAGCGTCCAAAAGATCTCAGCGCCCAAAAAGGAAGCCAAAGTTACTGGACGATTTTGTAACATATTCAGTTATCACAGAGCCGGGCAAACCAAAAACGTATAAGGAAGCCATGTCAAGCCCTGCATTAGATCAGTGGTGGATGGCGATGCAGTCGGAGTATGCTTCTTTGCTCTCAAATGACACTTGAGAACTGTGCGATCCACTAGCCAATCAGACTCCGATTGGTAGCAAATGGGTCTTCAAGAAGAAGATAACAGCTTGGAACAATAAATTGGATTATGCATTCAAGCGAATAAATCTGAAGCAATCTAGTTGTTCGGAACGTAATTATATGAAGGATTTTGTTATAATAATGATACGCAATTTGTATTTAAAGCAGTTATTATTATATATATTGACTGGGTTGTTACAACGCGCATTGAAACTGCTATTCTGTACAAGGGCTAAAGTACATCTGGCCTCTGCATCATTCTTTGCTGAGCTAAAAATTAGCCGCTCTTCGCGCCGACGATCGCGCAAACATATACATAAGAAACTTGAAAATGTTATCGCATTTCAACTATACAGAACGTTTTAGACCATTTGCAAAGCAACTTATTATACAGTTACATTTTCTTATTACTAATCAATTCTATCCGTAACACTAGTTATGACTATTGCATTTATTATTATTTTACAAAGACTAAGTGCATCATTGTTGCAGCTTTTGTTGATGAGATAATGGTATTTGCTGATAGTGTGGACTTACTAAAAATTCTCAAGGAGGACGGGGCAGAATTTTGTAAAGCGAAGGAATATGGACCTGTGAGAAAGAGTTTAAGCATAAATGTCAATGGGGTAGATCTCGAGGTACAATCGAGCTGGATCAATATAATTACATCAAGCCATTCGGAGAAACTGTGAGACGGAGAAATATAGGAGCACTGCCACCCCCATGGTCCCAAATGGGAGTCTGAATGTTAGCATTTCCCCTAAGAAGCCGACAGACAAACGGGAAATCCCGTATCAAGATGCAGTAGGTGCTTTGCTATATCTCATAGTTGCCAACAGGCCAGATTTTGCCTAAGGTATCAGTTCGGTTAGTAAGTATAACCAGTCCTACGATAAAACTCACTGGGCTCTAGTCAAGCGCATATTCAGGTATCTACAAGGAACCATGGACTACAAACTCCTGTATATACGTGATGGTGGCAGCAAGCTCACTGGATATTGTGACGCCAGCTGGTCAACGGACCAAGATGACCCTTGTTCATGCACAGGCTACCTTTTTTTTAAGCAGGGAGCTGCAGTCAGCTGGAGCAGCAGAAGGCAGTCGACAATTTCTTTGTCCAGCACTGAGGTCGAGTACCTCCTTCGATCAGCAGCAACCCAGGAAGTTGTGTGGATAAAAAATTTATATATAGAATTATGCATTCAAGAACCAGATCATCAAGTGTGACATCAAGGGGGCAATCGACCTTAGTAAAAATGCTTGATTCAGTCCGAGAACCAAACACATCAACGTGAGTCACCACTTTGTGAAACAGAAGGTAGATGAGGAAGAAATAAAAATTGTTAAGTTAGAAAACGTACAACTAACGTAACTAAAAGTAGACAAATAGAGCTTTAATTTAATCTTTGTCTCGTACAAAAATATTATTCTGGGCTAAAGTTATTAATTTTCAAAGAAAGTGATGAAAATTACACTAAAAATCATTGTATTTGAAAGAGTTAAAATTTTCATATTTCAATTCAATTCATCACGCTTTTTGAAAGTTGATAACTTATGTCCAGATTAATATTTTTGTACGTAAGAAAGCTGAAAATAAAACTCTTTTCGTCTACTTTTAGTTAAATACGGGTATTTTTTTCTAGCATAAAACGTGCAGAGCTATGATCAGAATTAGACGCATCATTTTTTACTAAAATACCGCACAATTGAGATCAATTGGTTGATTTTTCGAGAATAAAGACACATTGAAAAATACTAGAGTTGCTACACTTCATTTTTATGTGTCAGAAAACACCTCTCAAAGTTTCAGAAAGTATAGTTTTCCAAACCTCCGACACTCTCCTAGATAGACAAACCAAACCTTTTATAACAATGCTGAAATTTAAAAATTGTAAATAACATAATTATTATACATACATGTTTCACGTAATTTATAATATATAAATTTCTTTCATAAATATACTTTAATTTTACTTAGAGTGTTTGCACTTTCCGTGAGTACCTACTTTTTAAATCCACGCATCTTTGTATAAAAGAATAATCTAACCTCTAATACTCCTAAACATTTTAGGTGCATACTTTTTAAACATCAATTTAGTGAAATATTTGAGTAATATGATTCATAGTAAATATTTATTTAAATATAATTAAATAAACAAACTTTTTTACAACATCAGTAAATTCATAAACTGTTTAGTTAATAAGAATTTTATTAAAGAGCTTATATTTCTTTAATAAGAAAGACCAAAAGTGTAAGAAACAAAAATACCTCCAAAGAATATTAAATTTGATGGGATTGAGTACGAAAATTTAAAGCAACTCTATTCGGTAACCCAGTATAAAAATTAGTTATGGTGTTACGTGTCATAGAACCCGAAAAACGTAACTTAATAATATAAGTGAATATTCGTAAAACACAATAAATCGCAAAAGTATATAATGAGAAGAAAGTGGGGGAAAGAGGGAAGTGGATGGGGATTAGGTGATTAAATTAAAGAAGATGGCACTAATGTATAGTATACATGTCTAAATACGAATTTCTGTATTTGTATATGTAGTTATTATGCTTGATTGGTAAGACTATCGAAATAGTCGTGTAACGCAATAAATCGGAAAAGTATACAGTGAGAAGAAAGGGGCAAAAAGGGAGTTAGTTGGAAGGGGGGGGGGGGGATTAAATTAAGAACATAGATCTTATATATATTATGCATGACTAAATACATAAATATGTGTTTGTATATATAGCTTTTGTGCTTGATTTGTAAGACTATCGAAATAGACTGTCGTATAACGCCGCAAATCGGAAAAGTATACTATTTTTTTTGGATGGAAAGAAAGGTTATAACGTAATTATATTTGAATATATTATTAGTCTAATATTATAGTATATTTAAAAAAAAGATTGAGTAAAAAAAGTAAAAAATGGCTGATTTATAGCCGATTTCTTGAGGCCTCTTGTATCGGAAGCGCTCCGCGGGACGCAGTGTACCAATCGCACATTGCAACGCGGAACAAAAAAAATTCACTTATTCTTAGTGGTGTGCGGTGATGAAATTAAAGAAGACGATACTTATGTGTTGTATACATATCTAAATACATATTCATGTATTTGTAAGTGTAGTTATTATGCTTGATTTATAAGACTATCGGAATAATCGCGTAACATAGAAGTAAAAATAAATAAGAAGGAAAAGTATATTAATGAGAAAATGAAGGGGATAAAAGAAGCTGGAGGGGGCCAGGGTGCATGATTGAGTGTGTGAGGAAGAACGTCAACGAATGTGTAAAAATGTGATTAAGTGAGTGAGATAGCGAATGCACAAGAGCGACAGAACTCGGGTGCTTAATTGAGTGAGAGAGCAGTTTAGTAAGTGAGTGTTTGAATAAGTAAACATATCAATAAGCAATTGAGAGATTGAGTGCCTAAGTATGTCAGTGACGGAGTGTGTAATATAGTGAGTAAGTATGCGAGGAAGTGATCGAATATGAGAGTGAGAGAGTGGATGAGCAAGTGAGTACGTGAATGCAAGAATGAAGGCGTGTGTAAGTATATGATTAAGTGAGAGCGTGCGTGAATGATGCGTGAGTAACAAAGCGCGAAAGTGAATATGAGAGAGAAAAGGAGTAAAATATAATATGAGAGAGTGTGAGAGTAGGAATAGAAACACATTAATTATTTGTTTTTTATATATACACAAAATGTCCTGCTACTACGCATCCCACTATATATGCATCTCATTAACAACACACTCTACTATCTAAGTACTTTAATATCCACACACTTCTACTAAAAACTGAGGTTTTCTCTCAAATAAAAAATATGAAAAAGCAACGTAATTGAATAGTCACTTATCTACATAGAAAATTATCGGAATTCTGATTTAAAGCGATTGTAACTTTTACAGGTTTGGGGTTTGCTAACTACAAATGTCTTTTTAAATATATTAACGGGTAATATGATTTTTTATTAAAGATACTTTAGATAATAAATCAAGTAAGAAAATGTGTTAACATTTCATGTGATATTTTACATTATTTTACAATTAAAAATTATTATTATTTTTTAAGTGAGAATCCTTCGACTTACATATTTGGTTATGAAATCATCAAAATCTTGATCATATACGTCACAATAAATCACTATATTCAATACGATATTTATTAAAAGAACTTTGTTCCTCACACGATTCTAGGTGACGTGATAAACGAAAAAAATTTTTTCAACGGTTATTCTATTTGACGTGTATTACAGAAATAGCATAGCACTTTTTCGTTAAAAAAATATATAAAATATATCTAGCGCTTTGAAGTCTACTAGTTATGATGATGATGAAATAAGATTAAAAAAATTGTAATATATATTTTAATAGTATTGTGGTAAAGATATGTTTTAATACTTCATTTTAACACTACTTTAAGAATATTTTAACATTTAAGTATCAATGGTTTTACGTTATGTAGTAATATTTGACTTAAGCCATTTTATATTGAATTGTGTTTAAAAGCTTCTATACACCAATAAAAATAACTTTGTAACTAATCAAATTAAAAAAATATACGAAATATATCTAGCGCTTTGAAGTCTGCTAGACATGGTAATAATGAAATGACTTAAAAAAAATTGTAATATATATTTAACTTTGGCTATTTTATATTGAAATGTGTTTAAAAGCTTTAGATCTATAAAAATAATTTTGAAGTGTAATATGGGTTAAAAAATTAAAAATTTTGTATAGAAACATTGAAAAATATATCTTATTGGGGTAAGAATAGAAAAGAAGAATGGATTAAAAGAATGATTAAAATTTTATTTTTAAGAAATTATAAACATTAAAGCACTGATATTAAAATAATATTATTTTAGGTTGGTTAAGGATATGGCCTGGCCAAGAATCTAACTTTTGTACTTTAACTCGTAGTTCAGCCAAACTTTGCAGTGATGTGTAAAAATAGAATTTAATGCAATATTTAAATTTCGAAATAATGATCTAATTTCATTTTATATGATAAAAACTGCTAAAGAATAGGTAAAAACTAGTCTTCTGGTAGTGAACGTTTGGCGATGACATATTTAATTTTTCGTTTCAGCAATATTGTTTTTACATATATATACCAAAATAAAAAACTTTTTAGTATATATTTCTTTTACACGCTAAAGTCGGTGTTTTACAAATTTTTTAACAATTTTTTCTTAAATAAGTCGATTTTTCAATGATTTTTACTGCTTCTTTTAAGTAAAAAATTAATTTATCTCCTCATACTAGCTGCAAATAAAAATCGCACTACAAATTTATTAATTATATATACAGCAATCAGAAAAAAAAGGTTGGAGAGAATCTATTGCAAAATTCATCACCAAATTCCCTTTGAAATTTATAAATAATAAAATCATAAAATTTGTCTACTACATTAATCTTTTAAGAAGATACTGACAAAGAAATCACAAAAGTTTATTTGTAATTTTAAATAATTATAAACCAGAAAATTATTAATTCAACAATTTATATACTTTCACCGATTTTCAGAAATCTCGACCAGGCTATACCCGTAAATCAAAACATAACAACAGTTAATATAAACTTATCGAAGTCTTGATAGTAAACACATGCTCCGTACCCTAAGCGGGCCCTGGCTTTTCACAAGTATAGAGTCCCGAGTATGTGATAAGAATCCACCAGCGAAACAAAGACGTCTTTAAGCTGGAGGATTCTCGCCCCCATCTTGTATACACATACCCATTTAAATACAAATTTCTCCACACCATTACGAATTTTCTTCTCATAATCACGTCTTCGCTTCCTTCTTAAATATGCTCTACCATTCTGTATTTGTATCAACACCGAGTAACATCTCAGTGAAAGTTTACAAGTTAACGAAGCAAACATTTTCGAAAGCAATGTTCTTAAGTAATAGTGAATAAGTTCCATACAGCAATGTTGTTTTGAAAGATTCGCCAGATTCGCCAATATTGGATATATCTTATCTAACCTGGATACAACCTGTAGGCAACATTGCCACAACCCATATTTCCGCTTTTACGTTGCATTTTCATTGCATAATTTTTCATAGTTTATATTGTTATGATATGCATACAACATTGTAGTAAAATTAAGACCAGGTTGTGAAATGCTTTACTAATATTCAAGGAAAATAAACAAATATTTTTCATTTATTAGGTGTTGTGAATTATGTTTGTACACTGGCAGCCACATTGCAAGAGCGTTGAATATCCTGCCTGCAATATTTATCTAACATTTTTCTAATATTTTTTTGGTCATTTTTTACTGTTATTTATGCAATACAATCTTGAAGCAATATTTCTTCAATATTATATAATCATTAATAAATATTTGTCGCATATTCAACCAATTTTATGAAATTTACGAAAATTTCCCAATTAGGGTTTTATATGGCAGCAACATTGTAAGAGCGTGGCATCTCCTGCTTGCAATATTTATCTAATATTATCCAAATAATTTTTCGGTCAATATGAAATATTATTAATGCAATACAATCTTGAAGCAATATTTCTACAATATTATATAACCATTAATAAATATTTGTTACATATTCAACAGATTTATTGAAATTTACTAAAATTTGCCAATTAGGGTTTTAAATGGCAGCAACATTGCAAGAGCGTTGCATTTCCTACCTACAATATTTATATAATATTTTCCAAATAATTTTTTGGTCTATATTCAATATTATTAATGCGTTACAAACTTGAAGCAATATTTCTTCAATATTATATAACCATTAATAAATGTTTCTCACATAGTCAATTATTTTTTTAATATTTTTTTTTTATATTTACTAATTATAATTAGAGTTTTACATGGCAGCAACATTGTCGGAGCGTTGCATTTCTTTCGCGCAATATTTATCTAATATTTCCTGAATAATTTTTTGGGCAATATTTAATGTTATTTCAATAAGTTAAGCAATATTTCTTTAGTATTATATAACCATTAATAAATATTTTCAAAAATATTTATTAATGCAGACATCTAATATAGATGAGGTGTCGAAAAACGGAATTGAGCTATCTAGGGAGAAATACATTGCTCTTATGGAAGATCTTAACAAGACGAATATTTCGAGAATAATTTTTTGTATGAAATTTTATTAATTCGATAGAATCTTCAAGCAATTTTGATTAAATTCAACGTTAGAACCCATATTTATACGTATTCCTTTTCTGATCGCTGATGGAGGTCGTGCGGTGCGTCTGAAACAGTCGAGACAAAATTTTTTCAATTTTTATAAGTTTCTTTTCTATATGAACTCAAAAAATACCGGAGAAGTTGTCAAATTCCAGATTTATTCAAAGTTTGAAAAAAAATTAACTTTTTTGAAAAAAAAATTCACTTTTAGTTGCAAAAAAGGTAGTTTAAATAATACTTTTGTCCAACTTTTTTAGTTCAAATACAAGATAATTTAATACTGAAGCTAGATTACATTGATTTTTTTCGATCAGACGTATATTCTTTTTGCTGTCACCGGCATCGTTTTCTAAAAATCGTAAAAATGAAAACTCGAGAAAACGCGCTTTAAAGTTTTCGGTCTAAAAAAATATAAGTTTTTGGGTACGTACAGTAATTAGAGGTTAATCAGTTATCCCTGGGCCATACATTAGTCCTTCGGCTACTTCAAAAAACTCGTTTTGGCTGAGGGTTTCCAATCTTCGGGCTGTACGAGCCTTCTTGCTAGAAAATGATGCGCGCCGGTTCTCCCGCGTTATGCGCTCAGCATCAACGGCGTCAGCAAAATTTTTGCACTGCTGCCCGATGATGATATTGAGGAGCTGCATGGTGGAAAGTACAGCAGAGTAGCCCTCGTTAAAAATGCCTGCAGCCATATATATGCTGCAATTTCGACGATTTTATAGCCGGAATTAAAATGTTTCGGACTTAGGCGCCACACAATCGAATTGAACGGTTGAAATGGCGAGAAACACATATATAAATTTAATAATGCGGTAGCAGTGCGCAGAATGAATAATGACATCATCGCTTGCTGTCGTTAACTTCTGCTCACTGCGGCTCGTGTGTAAGTCTCCGTCGTCCGATAAAACACTTGTAAAACGATTGCCGTGAAATTTCCGCTTTCGTGGTTCCGCAGCACGCTGTCTTTTAGATCAAAAGTGGAAATGAAAGCTGACGCTATAAACAGCAGTGTAGAAGCCGATGCCGAGAGCTATAGTATACCGTTATATTGTATACCGTTCTCCCTACTACTACTCAACACAGACCTTCTAGAAACTCCAAATAATGTTTCAAAGGACGGTTGGACCTTTTCAGGTATATACGAGTATAGTCGAATAGAATGCATCGAGGGGCGGAGCGCGCTCGCTGGGGTCTGCCCAAGCATTCGCACCTGCTCGATGCTCGGCCACTAAAACTACTCTAACTTCGGAAATATGTCGAATTGGCCTCTGAAAATTTGAAGACATATTCTTGGATAGTTTTGGAATAGATTTAAGACAAAAAAATCGATTTTTGAAGCCGTTAAAGTAGACTCACCCCTTAAGGCATCCGAATAAATTGAATTGATTATTTAATTATTTCACTGTAATTTAATTTATTTAAAATTCAACATATTCGTTACTACAATGCTTTACTCTATTCTTCTTCCGTTTAACTTAATTCTCTGAAAATTATAATATTATAAAATTAAAACTGTAAAATAATATTATAAACTGATCGAGAAAAATGTCAATGTTTTATAGTGGCGCCCTCAGTTTTTTTCAATAGACTCTTATTCTCAAGATATAAACCGTTTGATATGAACGGTGCGTTATTTTTGTGTAATTTTGCATACATTTTTAAAAACTTTTCGTAGTGGTTATAGAGGATCATATTTTTCTACGAAACAAAGCTAAAATTAAAGCTCTTTTTATCTACCTTTATTCATTATTGAATTATTTTTTAGCGTAAAAACTTGCAAAGCTATATGATCAGAAGTAGAAATATTATTTTTTACTGATTCTGAGGTAGCGCACCATTGATATCAAGTGACATATTTCGAGAACAAGGGACCATTGTAACAATGCTAGAGTGCTACTGCAAAACGTGTTCAAGTGTATATAAGCACACCTCAATGTTTGTAGTTTAAATTTTTTCCTCACACCTGCGCCAAGTTTCTCCTATGGCTCGTATGCTATTTTTCACCATACCCCGGCCGAAAATACCACATTCGTGTTTTTGAGCCGGAAGCGAAAGTGATACTTTCGGACAAGGTATGGTGAAAAATAGTATACGCACCATGGGAGGTAAAATGGCGACCATAAACAGCACAAGTTTCTGGCATTTACACTTGCCAATTCTTTACCTCCCTAGATGCGTAATATATTATTCTAACATTCTTGTAATGGTGCTTAGCAAGCATATATATTCGTTATAGGATATATATTGAAAATTTTCACAATAATTTTATCAAATACATATGAAAATTTTTAATTTGCTAGCGGTTTAGTAAAGTTTTATAGTATATTTTAAATGCTGGCGTTAAGTAAATAGTCTGACAATAAAAAAAGTCTGGCTCAATAAGTCTGGCGAAAGTCTTGCAGAAGTCCGGCAGAAGTCTGGTTTTGACCACTATGCCAAACTTTTGGCAAAATTTGTAAAACAAAAGCATCGCGGCATGTCAAATTGGCAGTAACCTAAATTGTTGTCTCTTCTTTATAAATATTTATACTTTAAACAAGATTGCAATATTTAAAAAACTTTTCTCCTATTTTATCGGAATGTATGCATTTTTACTGTTCCAGTCGATACTAACAATGTTGTACAATTAGTGTACTATTCTAATTATTTACTTGTTAAAAATGAGTTTTCTTGACATAATTACAAAAAAAGTTTAGCATAGTGGCCGTAGCCAGACTTATACCAGACTTTCGCCAGACTTTCGCCAGACTTATTAAGCCAGATTAATGCCAGACTAGTGCCAGACTAATTTTTTTTACACTGGAAGGGGTTGGAAGAAAGTTAAACATTGTTTTTTATACTGTTATCTGTTATCAATAGATATGATGTTGAAGTTATAAAAAAAGAAATCCCAAACTTATTTAAGATGGCTCCCTGGTGTTTTTTTATGATTTTGAACAATTTTTCTATTCATTTTCTTTTCATTAATATTATTCCCTTTTTCATCTGTTTAACATTGGAAACAATTTCGTTTATTCGATACTGCTTATGTGCATAGAAAAAGATTTTGTAAATTATAAGTTTTTTAGAGAGCCATAGGCATCTTTCGATGAATGGTCTTATCAAAGTCTCGAATTTGGACAAAAATTGATCCTAGCGAATACAAAAATAAAAAACATTTTTGAAACTTCGAGAATATATTCTTTAAGGCATGTTTAACAAAAATTAGCTCGTTTTTTAATTAATCGATACTTCGAAATTTATTTATAATACAATTTTTAATAAAATAACGGTATTTAGGTATGTATCAATTTTAAAACAAAATCACATATATATTTTACACAGCAATATAATAAATAATCAAGTCTAATTAAAAGCAAATATTAGTTATTTCTAGCTATAAGAATATTATAGAATTACGAGTATCTTAGAAGTGCCCGCGTAAAAAATATTACGTTTGGCCAAAGTTTGGCTGAAGTTTTAGTTTGACAAAACTTATGCTTAACTGGCCAATGAGACTTTTTCAAACTTGTTCAAATATAAGGCTAAGCTTGGCAAACGTTTGGAGAAACTTCAAATAAACTTCATCAAAACTTGTAAAAAATATTGAATACTTAGTGAAAGCTTACAGAAAATTAGAAAAAAATTGGCAAAAACTTTAGGAAAACTTAAGAGTTTGTAAAAAAAGTAGTACAACTTGTTGAAAGTTTTGCGAAAGTTTGGGAAACTTTAGATAAACTTTATAAAAACTTTTAAGAAAAGGTAAAAATTTTTGAAAGTTTGGCAATACTTTAAAAAACTTTATCAGAAACTGTGAAACAGATAAAATTATGAAAGTTTAGTGAAAGTTTGGCAAAACTTTAGAAAAAGTTTAGAGGAACTTCTAAGAAAAGGCAAAAGTTTTTGAAAGCTTGGCAAAACTTTAAAAACACTTTATCAGAACTTATAAACAAGTTTGATGAAAGTTGCTAAATGTTTGGCAAAACTTTAGAAAAACTTCATTAGACCTTGTGAAAAATGGTATAAATGTAGTGAAAGTTTGGTAAAACTTAGGTAATTTTTCAGATAAACTTTATCAATATTTGTAAAAAAATCTTTGCCAAACTTGATAAATTCAATATCATATAGTTTTTTTAAGAGTCTAAACTGTTTTGGTTTCAAATATTAATAGAATTTCTAGATTGAATTAATTAATAAAAACGGTTTTCTATGCTCTTTGAAAAAATTTCAAAAGACTCCGTTACTATTTAGAATCAGAGAAGTTTTATTTAATATATATTTAACTTCTTTATGTTAATGGCTATACGTATATTGTCAATAATCGGGAATTACTACTCTAATGACATCTGAGGATGATTTTTCGTACATACATAAAGTGGGCGAAAAGTGCGTTATTTTACCGTTGGAGGGTTGATTTATTGGGTTTGGTGTTCCGCTCGAGATCGGAATAAGAGATCCACTTTCCTCCCGCTTTATATATATATGAAAAAGTATACTTTCGGTGCAAGTATGACTAAATAGTATATTCTGTACCAAGGGCGAGAAGTGGGCCTTTTTTACCGAGTGTGAGTTTGTAGATTCCTGAGACAAGTATACTACAAATACACGAGGTCAAAATGGACCTAACACCTGTGGTGCACATTATATTTATTGTAACGCATAGGGGAGAGCGGGGCACGCTTGGCAGGTCAACTTTGATCCAGGCTATGTTAAAAACTAATTAACTTTAAGAATCTTAAAAATCGTAGCCTACTTATTAACTATCACCGAAATTAATGCCGTACTTTGTAAAAGCATACATGTATAATATTTTTTGTATATTTATCGAAATGAAACCTGCCAAGCGTGCCCCGCTTTTCTGACTAGCGGGGTAACATTGGCAGGCGGGTGGGGCGAAATTGGCGCGGTATTGCAGAAGAAATTTCAAAGCTTCAAATTAGAAAATATGATCAGGATTTGGTTATAGGTAAAAAAACAAAGGTTTTGATATTATAATTAATTTACTTTTATTAATGCACATAAGTTAGAGTCATTCTGTTACATTTTTCTTTTTATTATTATAACATATTTTTATTACATGTATCACATTTTGTTTCATTCTTAGTATTATGATAACATTTTTACTAAATTTATCACGTTTTGTTTCTTTCTTATAAATTAACGTAACTTACAAATCTTTGTAACATTTAAAGTCTTTTAGTATTTAATAAATGATTTGAAAAATGTTAACAATTTTTTTTTAACTTACAGTAATAAAATACTGAGATCAAAGTAACAAAGTAAAATAAAATATATTTAGCACTGATAACTACTTTTCTTAAAATAAAAAGTCAGTCATCACTTACTTGCTAATTAGTTCAGTATTGTAAGACGTACATTCAGTATTGTAAGACGTACATTCAGTATTGTAAGACGTACATTCAGTATTGTAATGGAATATACTGAATTTGACTATCCAAAGGTTCAAGAAAGAATTCAGTTCCATTAAACTGGTAAAAAATGTTATTTTGTGGTTGAGGTGTAGAGGGCACAAATATTTCTTTTATTACTTGGTAACTTGAATCACTAACATTAGTTGCCTTTGGTTGAGCAGGAGCCTTCCGTTTTTTTGAATTTGGTGGAAGAGGAACGATATTCTGGTTTGTAATATCAGACAATATTTTGACATTTTTTTTGGCTTTTGTTGGTTCTTTGGGCTCGGTTTTTATCTTCTTAATTTTCTGAGTCATCAACTCGGTTCTATACTCATCTGAAGTGATGATAGTTGTTTTTCCAGTTTTTCTTTTTTTTGGTACTTGTGGATTCACATCAGTTTCTTTCGATGATGCATTTGATGAATCAAGTACTTGAACATCGCAGCTAGAATTCATACTTGAGGTACTATCGGTACACTCAGGAGTCTTCCGGACAGTGTTCGTTGAGTATTCAAAAGAGTTATTTACAGTATGTACAGATGTGTGAGTAGCCGTATAAGTAGACTTCGTATTTGCTGCTACGGATTTGTCGCAGGAAGAGCTACTTAATTCTAATGATGTAGATTCTGCATTCGGAAGCAATGCTAACGTAGAACTCTGCAAAAAAATATAAGTTTAAATAAACACATTTTTTTACTTTTCTAAATTTTTTAAGTAACACTTACCAACAAATTTATCAGAGGTTTGGCCTGAATAATATAGTCTACAGGAATTGTTATTTCACCGGATTTGCAAGCTTCGTTCTTTGAATTTGATAAATCCTGATTACTTTGAGTTGACGAAAAAGTTGAATTTTCCATTTCTTGGATAATATTATAGAAGTTTTGAACTTCTGCACTCATAGCTATAAAAGCATTATTAAAATTTTATTATCCAAAATTATGTTTTACGTTATGTTTACAAAAAATGATTCATACCTGCCTTTGAAGTAGTTGAAACAATCAGTTCACTTTCTTTTATAGTAGCATAATCTGACTTCGAAAAGACATTTGGGTTGATCGGGTGGATCCCTGTCTTTTTAAACCCATTAACTGCGGTTTCTACCTTATCAGCTCTCATAAAAGCTTTACCGAATAAACTAAAAATATCCTTGATTGTTACTGTGCAACCTTTACGTTGGTAAGCAGCTACTTCTTCGTTGTAGTAATGACTAAGTGGCTTCATAAAACTAACGTCTAAAGGCTGTAGTCTATGCGTGCAGTGAGGAGGAAAACACTGGATGACTACATTATTCTCGATGGCCAAATCAATAACCTTGAGATTCTTTACATGTGTAGCGTGTCCATCCAATAATAATAAAACCGACTTTTCTTTAGTGGGATGAGCAAACTCTATAAATTTCATAAACCATCGAGTGAATATCTCTTCTTGTATCTATCCAGATTTGTAAAATTCGGCCCAAGAACCAGGGGGAGCATCAACAAGATATTCTGGATGTTCCTTTGCTCTTGGAAAAATTAGCATCATTAGCATAAACTTGCCACTAGCAGACATGCAAATTTCAGCAGTCACCGTCTCTCCTCTTTCAGCTGCAGTGAGTCCACCTACTTGCTTTCTTCCTTTCCTTGCAACAATTCTTGAAGTACTTTTAGGCACCACAGAGACGCCAGTCTCGTCGACATTATAAATATTAGCAGGTTCAAATTTATGTTTGTCCTGTAATTCTTGTAGAAGCAAAAACAAATCTGTCACATTCTTCTCGTTGAATCCCAAAGCCCTAGCTTTTGACGTGTGCTCAGCTTTTCTACAAGATAAATTATGCCTTTGCATAAAATTCTGTAACCAATCTTTACCAGCAAGATTATATTTATAACTAAAGTTGTGGTCAATGCCCAATTTGGTAGCAAAATCAAAAGCTAAACGCCTGACATCATTTGATGAGTATCCTCTTAATTGAGTTTCCATAATAACAACATACTCATACAGGGCAGCTTCTTGTGCATCTGTGAATGTTCTCTTGAACCCTGTATCTAAAATATCGAATCGAATCATAGCAAGCTAAATGATAATTACTTCAAAATACTTTACAAAATTCTTTTTACCTACCTTTTTTAAAAGAACCTTCAGTTAATAAACCTTTATTTAGTTCTTTAATTTTGAACTGGAGAGTGCTTCTTGGTACTCCGAATTCAAGAGCTGCACATGTCATTGATTTCCCCTTATTAACTTCATCAATGGCAAGTTTCATTTGCCCGTCAGTCCACGAGAGCATATTTCTCTTCTTTTTGTAGTGTCTAACCATGGGTTACCAGTTTCTTGAAAAAGCAATTAAAACAATACTGATCACTCCTGATTTCTTCGAGCTCCGAAATATTTACATGTAAAAAGAGGTTATGTACGCGAGGTTCGATTCAACGACACGGCGCTTCAAGTGCCAAGCGTGCCCCGTCTCACCTGCCAAGCGTGCCCCGCTCGGAATATATTTTTCAATTAAAAAAATCTTTATTTGCATTAAGTTTAGGTTAATAAAAAAAAAGGAATTAAAAGTTCAAAAATTAAACTTTCAAATAAGATCATTTGTAAGTCAATCTATACATTCTTTCTTAGTTTACCCTGCGATGGAAATATCGATGCGAGCGTCGTATTTTAAGTAAAATATTCAATCCTAGTTATTATTTTTATTTTTAATTTAATTTTAACATATCGGGTATTGAAAAAAAGTTTATCGATTGAGGAATTAAGTAGGGAAAAGATCATTTTAAAACATGAATTTTTAATATGAAAATTTTAGCTGCCAAAGTGACCCGGCATGCCAAGCTTGCCCCGCTCTCCCCTATATTGATTTTCATAAAACAAGTTTAGGTCAGTTTTAGTCTCATTTATATTGGCTGAACGAGCGGGCGTAAAATAAAATAAGCAGCGAGCGTCGAGTACTCACGTTACGCCCGATGGTCGAAAAACGTGAAAGTTTAACAAAAATTTGATATAAGTTTAGAAAATCTGCACAGAGACTTGTAAAAAACGGCGAAAATTTAACGAAAGTTTGGCACAACTCGACAAAAACTTCATAGTAATTTTTATAAAAACGTAAGAATTTGGCGAAGGTTTAGTAAAACTTGCCAAGAACTTCAGCATAACTTTATGAAAAAGGTAAGAATTCGGAGACCGCTTAGACAAACATGACAAAAACTTCAAAAGAATAATCAAAATTTTACAGCGACAATATGGCGAACATTTTTTACGTTTATTTAAAAAATAAATCAGTAGACTTAGAACATCTGAATAACCTTTCAATTTCGTATAGTATACATGTAGAGAATTTTATGAAAAATAGTACATTGTATAACTAGCGGCGAAAATGGAATTTTCCAAGCAAGGATGTTGTTTGAGCACGAGTGGCAGTATCGAACGCCTACGGCGATCCGTGACGAACACGAGTGCTCCAATCATCATCCGAGTCTGAGAAAGCCAAGTTATAAGAAGTACATAAAGAAGACCATTTTTTGTCGTCTATAAAGTGGACGGGGCGAAAACGACGATTTTTGCTCCTCTTTTTTTCTGAAGCTCGGAAAATTCTATTTTAGCTCCACTTTATAGGCGCCGAAAATGGTCTTTTTTATACACGTGTTATAAAGAAACGTATACAATACTTGATATTCTGACTTTATGGAAATAATTATTACAACAATTATTGACTTTATTTCTACTATACTGAATAATGTAAATTTTTTTCGAGTTCTGTGGTAATTATTATCGTAATCCAGAATGTTTCGCATTTAATATGTTTTTTGCGACATTAATTTTAAGCAAATATCATTCATTTTATTTAATTTTATACTTTAAAATATATTTTTGAACTACTGCATACAATTATAACATTTTTTAAACATATTTTTTAAACACATTTAATTACTTGTGTTTCTTAATTGATTTATCGGTAACTTCATCAGACTTGCCTTTTCTTTTACCACTTACAACTTTTTTTTCTTCCATAGTTATCTGTCTTCCTGCTTTCCCTTTTTGCTCTTTTTCCTGTTCGAACTTTTCTTTCCTGGTACGTGTTTTTTGTTTCTCTTTTTTATCTTGGGGCTTCTTTTCATTTTCTTGCATGATCTTTTCCTCTCGATCTTGCCTTGCGTGTTCTTCTTTCTCCTGTCTAAGCTATCTTCTCGTTCTTGCCTAATTTTCTCTTCTTTCTCTTGTCTGAGACTTGTCTGTTGTTCTAGTTTAGCTTGTTTTTCTCTTTCTTGTCTTAGCTTTGCCTCTTGATCGTGTCTGCCTTGGGATTCTTTTATTTGTCTGAGATTTTCCTCTCGATCCTTTTCAAGCTTTTCTTTCTCTTCCAGTCTGAGCTTTTCCTCGTGAGATCGTGTGGATTTGTCTTCATTTTCCTTCCTGTACTTTTCCTCTAATTCTTTGCTGAGCTCTTCTTTTAATTCTAGTCTTATTTCTTTCTGCAATTCTTCCCTCAATCGCTTTTCGATCCCATCTTCTAGTTCTTTCTGTTGTATATTTATTCTTTTTACGTAAATCAAGTCCTCTTTCTGCGAAATTGTTTCCTTTTGTTTTTCTATAAATGTTTTATTTCTATCTCTTTGTAACTCTTTCACTTTCTCATGCTGTACTACTTCATTATCTCCTAGCTGTTCACTAAAGTCTTCTCGTTTTTGACTTTATTCAATTTTTTCATTTTCTTTTTGAGTAAACTTTTCTTTTTTTTCTTGGGTTAATTTGTTGACTTTTCTTACTGATGGCTGTGTACATTTCTTTTCTATTATTTTCTTTTTAGTACCCCGGAGAGTTGCGCAATATGCTGTCAGAACTTCTCTGTATTTTTTATGGGATATCTTATATTTTTTTTTCGCTGCGTTTACGTTCACAAATCCTATAAAATATCAGAATATTACGTCATTGCGTTATTCTATGGTACAAAAAAATAAAATATAATTTAAAAAATTTAGTTACTTTCAACTCCATCAAATATGTTTTGAGGATTCGGACTCCATCCGTTTCTACCCGTTGGAGAACTTCTTTTTAGAACATCCTCTCCCATTATTAATTTAATTGTTTTGTGCACCATCGCCCTGGGCTGTTTCTTATAGGTTGTTAGAATATTATCAATCTCCTACTGCTTCAAGAAAACGCCACAACCTTTCACTATTTCAACCTAAATACAAAGTAAAAACAAATTATAAGATTGCATGCAGGCATTATTATTATTATTTTTTGTTACATAATAAGCTATATTATTATTATTAGTAGTAGTATTATTACTATTACTCACAGTGTCATTATCCCCATGGATCATGAATTTATCAGCTTGATTCTAGAACAAAGAAGTTTCGATTATTCTCTATAAGTGACATTGCTTATATATATCTTTAAGGTAATACAACGTTACCTGATCTACATTATCATGAATAGCTCACAGAATTTTACTTAGCTTTACAATTTCTTCTTTCGAAACTGTAATATAAATTATGATGTATTAAGGTGATGCTAAACACCTGACACCGTCAAATACGGGGAACCACTTATTTAATTAAATTTTCAATTTTGAGAAAATATCTCTCTGGAAAGTTTTTGTTTTTGATTAGGATAATTACGTATCATAAAGATATTCTAAAAATTGAAAATTAAATGAGAAAAGTGGTTCCTTGTATTTGTCGGTGACAGATGGCTTTAGCATCATCTTAATTATACATATTTGATATTAATTATTTTAAAATATTTTGATAAATCGGGAACTTTTATGAAAAAAGCCATTAGGTGTGTAAACTAGAATGTCAAAATAATAATTAACACGAATTTTTCTTTTTTAAATTAAATGATTACTAACAAAGATCACGTGACATTTGAACCTACTATATATATTGATAATCGTGTAATTAATAAAAGAAAAAAACACGTGTGAATTATTTTCCAATGTTGTCTAAGAAGGACCCAATGGATCTTCATGTAAGTTAATATTACCGTGAGGTACACGATCATCCTAGGACACTTATGTAGTAAGGTAAAAAATTCTATAACAGTATTTGAATGATCTAAACAAATTTAAATTAATTTAATTAATCCATCATTTGTTTTTCATTTATGGAATCGCTTTTATTTTTATCGAACTAAACGAGCGTTTTAAGATTACTATATACTGCCTTACAAATTACTATTGTACCTGGGGATAATAGAGAACAAAAACAAAAAAATAAGAAAACACTTTTCTTATTGTCTTCTTCTCTTTTATAATTTCCAACTTCCCTAGTTTCGCTTATATCGGAACCATCAGTCTGTGATTTTTTATTTATTTATTGAAAACCAGAAAGAGATACAGTTTATATACAAACTGCAAAACCCTGCAGAGGTAAACTTAGTTACCTATACGCAGGTCTGATATTAAGACATAAAACAAAAAAAAATTATACAAAATATTAAATAAAAAAAAATATATATATACTTAATACTAACTTAATACTAAAAGTGACTTAAAAACTAAGCACATAAAATTTTAGTTTCTTAACAATTTTCGTATTTTTATATAAAGCGATAAATTATATACAAAACAGTAATTTTGTATCACAGCGCTTCTTAATTAGATCTTATCCAATCTTTTAGCAACTTTTTATGAGAATTTTTAGTTATATTTAAAGTTTTAAACTCATTTTGTAAATTGTTAAAAGTTGTAATTGCTTTTTTAAAACTATTTTTGTCGCTAACCCTTTTGCTATTTTTAGGTATAGTTAAGTTTTTTCTTCTAGTTATACTAATTGATGCAAGATATTGGCTTTTTAGGTCTGTATAATGATATTTTAACGCCTCAAAAATAAATAGTTGTTCCAAGTTCATAGGATTATCTTCAACAAAATTGTTCTTATTAATAACTTTCAAAATTTTATTCTGTAATTTTTGCAATAAATCTCTATTATTTCTATAAGCTCCACCCCAAGCTAATATCCCATAACTTATTATACTATGAAAAAATGCATAATATATCATTCTTAATATTTCTGTTGGCATTGATTTGGCAATTTTATAGAAAATATAGACTAGATATTTCGTTTTTTGTATTATATATTGAACGTGTTTATCCCACTTCAGATTGTAGTCAAATACTATTCCCAAATATTTGCACTTTTCTACTCTAGTTATATTTCTATCCTTAATCTTAATATCTATTTGAGTTGGAACACTATCAATGTAGTTACCATAGGTCATAACAACAGTCTTCTCAACATTTAAAGATAATTTGTTTACTGCTAACCACTTATCAATTTTTATTAAATACTTATTCATAGTTGTTTGCGCTTCACTCCAAGTATTACCATTTGCTATTATTGCAGTGTCATCAGCATATGACAATATTGTGTCTAGCGGAATCACTTTCAGGATATCATTAATGTATAGTATAAAAAGTAGAGGTCCTAATATTGTGCCTTGTGGAACACCCGTATTTATTAACATGCTATTACTTTCATTAACATTTATTTTAACTACTTGATATCTATCATTAAGATAACTTGAAAGTAGATCCAACGCCTTTCCTCTTATTCCTAAACAATAAAGTTTATCTAATAATATTTTATGATCTACAGTATCAAAAGCTTGTGCTAAGTCTAGAAACGTTATAAGTATCGGTTTACTTTGATCCAAGTTATTGTATAGTGTATTTGTTATGTAATTGAGAGCATTCTTTGTACCTATTTTTTTCATAAAACCAAATTGGTGTTCAGATATTATATTACTTTTTTTAATAAAATCATAAATTCTGTTATATAAAATTCTTTCAAGAATTTTAGCTATATTTGATATTAATGAAATAGGTCTATAATTTGATATATTATGCTTCTCTCCAGACTTGTATATAGGAACAATTTCCGCTTTTTTTAGTGAATCAGGTCATACAGCCTTTTCAATACAAGAATTAATTAAATGCGCTAAAGGTTCAGCAATATTGTTGCAAAGTATTTTTAAAGTTTTGGCATTTATTTTGTCAACTCCTCCATTTTTTAATTTCAAATTATTAATAATACTTGCAACCTCATGCGCACTAGTTGGTTTTAAGAAGATGGAGCTTGCATTCATATCTGGTAATTTTAAATCAGCATCCGAATATTTATCAATTTTCTCACTCAATTTTTTACCTATTTCACAAAAATATTTGTTCATATTATTAGCTATTAAACGTTTATCTGTTATTTTCTCACTATCAACTTTAATATAATTAATAGTATCATTAGATTTAATTTTTTTCCCTATTTTTGTGTTTATAATTTCCCACAGTTTTTTGGGATTATTTGTATTATTTTGGATCAGACTTTTATCGTATTTGACTTTTGCATCTGTAATTACCTTATCTAATCTTTTGGCATATCTTTTGTACTGTACTTTAAGTTGATCATTCTCACGATCCATCTGCCATAAATTATACAAAAATTCTTTAGTATCACACGATTTTATTATAGCATCTGTAATCCAGTTCTTCCTTTGTTTCTTATTATCTTTCCTCAATTTAATTTTTGCTAATTCAATGCATTTTTTTATTTCGCTTAACAGTGTATCAGTAGCAATATTAGGATCATGTATTGACATAGTTCCATTCCAATTTATTGTCTTGGCAACGTTTCTTAATTTTTTATAGTCTATTATTTTAGTGGGTGCTTTACTTTTAGTCTTCATCTTGTTTATACTCGTAGCAATAAAAATAGGGTAATGGTCTGTTAAAGAATGTTTTAATTTATATTTAACTGTACTTAGGCTATTAGTTTTAATGAAGATATTATTAATACAAGATCCTTTACAGTTTCCTATAGGTGGCCTTGTAATTCCCACGAAACCAGGAAAATATCCATTTTGTAAGGAGTTACAGAGGAATTCTTGACTAATATTATCAGATTCTAGTAAATCAATATTAAAATCACCTATAACTAAATGATTTTTAGTATTTCTCTTATTATTCAAGAACTTGTTTAAATCTAGAATGAATTCTGCCTTAGGTATGTGATGAGATCTGTATACAGCGGAAAATTCCATACTACTGTTATCATTTAATGTGATATGAGTATTTATTATTTTAATCTTTCCATACTTAATAATTTTAGTTTTGTGTACAATATTCTTATCAACAAAAACCATGACACCATCATTCTGATTTAAGTTACTTTCATTATAATAACTATTATATCCCTCTAAATCGTGTATTTTATAATTTACTTGTACAAAAGTTTCAGTGCATATAACAATACATGGTCTACTAGTTAGACTTTGTAATAGAATTTTTAACTTATCAAAATTTGCAGACATACTTCTTATATTTACATGCATTATAATATCATTTTTATTGTTAATGATTTTATTTAGACAATTGATATTGTCACATATTTTTTCCTTTTGAATAGAGTCTTTTTGTATTTTATCAAGAAATTCAAAATCCATATTTAATTATTTAAAACTTAAGTCTTTGTATTTTTTCTTGTGCTATTTCTTGTTACTATTTGTTGTTTTTGCTGCTGTTGAACATTTTGTTGTTGTTCTTGTTGCTGTTCTTGCTGCTGTTGTTGCTGCCGTTGTTGGTTTTGTTGCTGTTCTCGCTGTTGTTCTTGCTGCTGTTGTTGCTGTTGTTGAGAAAATTTCTCACTTTGCATATAGTTTGCATTCTCTTTTTGTTGGTTAGTTATCTTCAGTTGATAATGCTTCGGTATTGTATACACTGTTGGTAATGTAGGTATCAGAGGATAATCAGTGTTTCCAATTAATTTTTTAATCTTGTTATTTATTATTTCTCATAAATTTATATCTGCTGCATTATGACACGTATTAAAAACTGTATTAAATTTATTATTGCTGTAACTGCAGTTTATACATACTAATACTTCATTATCACATTCAATAGTTTTGTGATTTTTTGCACACTTTAGGCATGTTATTTTATTATTGCACTTTGTACCATTGTGTCCCAACCTACCACAGTTGAAACATGGTTTTATATTTATCAGGTCAAAAACTCTACAGCTTTGACATCCAATAAAGATTCTGTTCTTGTTATCTCTGATGTTTTTATAAATTTCAGCTGTCACTTCCACTAAAACGCTACTGAGTTTTGTCGTCTTGTTTGTATACAAGTGTAACACCTGAGCTTTAGTATTAAAAGTTGCGAAATTCCTTATGTTTATATCTTCTTCAATTTCATTCTCATCCATGTTCATATTGTTATCAATTCCAACTATTTTAATTTTTGGATTATTTAATTGTTCTATTTTCACTTCACAATCTCTATCTAGGCAGTTCTTTAATAAACTTTCAGCATTTTCAACACAGTCATTATTCATACATTTAATAACAATCTCATCTTTATTTTTGCTGTATATTTCTTTTGTTTGAATGCTTTTCTCATCTATTAAACATTTTACTATACTTTTTTTGACATCTGTTTGTCTTGCATTATTTAAGGTTTTAACTATAAGTTTTGGAACTCGTTTTTGTAGAGGTTTCACAGCAATTGTTATTTCACCAAAAGATTTATTGCTTCTTTGGTAACTTTTTTGTTTTCCTATAATTTCTTTCAGTAGATCATTTTTTTCAAAAAGTTCTCTGTTAAGTTGTTTTAATAGTTCATTTTCTTTTTGCATGATTTCAAGATCAGCTGCACTATCTCTCACTTTTGAGTTCAGTAGGTCTTGTGCTTTACACTCTAATTCCTTCAGTATTTCCTTCCTTATTTCTTCTGATTGCCTCGATTTTATCTGTGCAATCATTGCCTTTGTTGATTTACTCAAAACCTCTTCATCAACTTTTGAGGTTACGTTTTTATGTTCTTGGCATATTATTAGCCTTGCACTAATAAAAATTAGACTTTTTTGTTTTGCACAACTTTGGTGGTACGCATTATCACATATAATACAAATAACTGTTGTTACTTCATTCTGTGAGTGACATTTCAGAAACTTTTTACTGGTCTTATCCGGAGGATCTTTCCCTCCCGCTGCCATGTTGGCCAGTTTATTATCAACATTTACTTGTTCGTCTTCGGGTTTGAAATACGTTCAATTTTGATATACAAGAAATACATAGAGAGCACTTTCTAATAAAGTGATTATTCAAACAAACACAGTATTTTAAACTCGTTATTAAAAAGAAAGACCGACTTCAATTTCGAAAGCCTAAATATTTAGTTACATTCGAAGAGAAGTTAAATTAGTTTTTGGATTATATATTTAAGGTGAGGTCATATCCAAAATCATTTAAGTCGATTTTTTTCTTTGTGTATTATAGTATATAATTAAAAAAATATATCTCATAGATATAAATAAACAAAACTTTAAATGCATTTATACCACCCTAACCTCAAAATCACATATTTGATATGATTGTTCGGCACTCGTGGTATAAAATACGGTGTTCGAAACGAGTGCGGAAGTAGATTACTTACCTCATGTGACTTTTCACTCTCGCTTAGCTCGAGCAAATAATCTACTTCCGCACCCGTGTCGAAATGTACTATTTTCTGAACATACATTGTTTTATGTTCATGATGCTTCATGAGCAATAGATTTAATTTCGTTTGATAGTATAGTGCAATAGTTCCTATTACTATCATGTTTGAAACCTTTGTATAGATTACTTTCTTCATAAAATTTATATTTGAAAAGTAAGCTCCTGAATCAATTAAAAGAAATATATTTTTAAGTTAATTTGATATGTAAAAAAGTAAACTACATAAAATGCGATTTAAAGTATATTTATCCTATATTCTGTAATTTATTTTTTAAAATGGTTATGTGTTAATAAGCACAAATTATATGGATCAAATTGAATCTAAAATAATAAATAACTTTCTGATATATTTATATTTAATACACTCAAAATTCAGAGAATTGAGTTTGAAGCTGAAAGAAGTTGACATTTTAAGTATAGCCCCACCTTAAGAATCATATTACTATTATTCCGTTTATTTTTAAAAACTATGCTTTTGTCTATTTTTAATATAATTACATAGTGCACATCATCATTTCCAGATTTGTAACCTCAAAATACAATATTACTTATAATCATGACTTTGTTAACCGACATAAACAATACATAAATTCCACAGGGATAAGGAAACACAATGTAAGCTCAGTTACAAGACATTTCTAATCATATATATATATATATATATATATATATATATATATATATATATATATATATATATATATATATATATATATATATATATATATATATATATATATATATATATATATATATATATATATATATATATATATATATATATATATATATATATATATATATATACATATATATACTCGTTATTACACCAGAATATCGCATGCAATTTCTTTTTCACATGTAACTTACCAATATATATATGATTAGAATCGCCTTGTAACTGAGCTTGCATTGTGTTTCCTTTTCCCTGTGGAAGTTTGGGCGGCTGCACTATTTTATGAAAGTTATACGCGTGTATTGCAGAAAGATTCGCGCGGACGCTCGGGACGTCATGATATAGAAAAGCTTATTTGCGCTTGAGAGATATAGAATCGTAAGACCAATTGCAGCGGCACAATTTCATGGGTACTATATACGTGTATAAGAAGCAGTATTGCGCAGCTTTGCGTGCATTTGATTAAGGTTTAAAGGTCTTGGTATACTCGCGTGCGTAGCGTGATGCATCGCGTATGCCCATCAAAAAAGTTTGAACGCAGTGTACATTGGCGCCCGCATTGTGTTGCGCCGCGCAAAAGAGTATACCAAGACCTTTAGAATACTCGTGTGCGTAGCGCAATGCAATGCACGCGGCCCAAATGTAATACGATCGGGCGCTTAAAAGGCGCGCATACGGCATTCAAACCTTTTACATAGTCGTCCGCGTTGCGTCTCGCTGCGCGTTCGAGTATTATATACCAAAACCTTTACTTCTGCGTGTGTTTACGGATATTCTACGCGCGACTGAGTACAAGTTTGTCGCAGCCACTGGAGGCTGCATGATTTCACGGACGATATAAGCACGCATAAGATAAAGCTTCGCGCGGTCGCCCGCGATACCCATGATATCGAGTAGGTTATACACGCATGCGAGAAGCGCCGTACAACAGCGACGGCATAATTAAACGTACACTGCGCTCGCTCTTCGATCATCGGCATTGCTAATTCTTCTGACAATTTGCGAAGAAAAAGTCTTCGTCTGTTTGTTTTCTTGCGAAGCGTGCTATTATTCTCATAGTAGCGGCCATCTACACGTTCGCCGTTGGGTGGAGTACCTCGAACACATTTGATCCATGGTGTCAACGCAAGCTTTTGTTTGATTTTAAAATAAAATCATTTCTGTTTTTTGTGAGCTGCATTAGAAATTTCATAATCATAGTGCATCGTACTAAGAAGTATTACAGCTTTGTTATTCTTTGGAACGTACGAGCAGATAGTAGCTTTTTCATGAAAGCCAAAAAGGGTTGACAGTACTTCTCTAGACTTTGACGGTTTTATTTCTTGAGGTATGAACGTTTTATTTTTCTTTTTTCAATGTACCGATGATAGTAAGTTGTTTACCTGTATACAAAATCCCTTTGAGCGGATAAGCATTACTTGCATCATATCACCAAAACACTTTCAGACCGTATTTGGCAGGCTTGGATGGCATATACTGAGTAAACTTAGTTCTTCCTCGGAAAGGGTAGAGCTGCTTGTCGATGGTCAAGTTTTCCGTTGGTCTATACAATGCAGCTAGGTTGGCATATAGTCATCGAAACGTATGAATCGTAAAAGCGACTGAAAACGCCTTCGTCCCATTGTTGCACGATATAACGGATAAGCATTTTTCTTCCACATTTCATCTACGTGATCTGTGTTTGAATTATTTGCACCAGCACATATCAATACTCCAAAAAAAGAATACATTTCTGTCACTGTTACTCTTTTCCATACACGAGGTTCACTTTCTGGATGTTGTTTGTTGTAAACCTGATACACGGCTTCTGCTTTTTCATTCGTGCAGCGAACAATAATATCGACCGTTTCCAACGTGATCAATTTCTTGAATGTTTGAGCGATCGATAACATTTCTGTACTCCTATGAGGCCCAGCTCTTTGCCTGACAGTATTTCTAGCAGACGTCTGATGATTTGGTCGTGCGGTTTTATTCCAAACTGTTTTATCTTTTGCTATTAGAACGACTATTAGAAGTCGATACAGCTACTTCATCGTCGTCGCCCTCTTCCTCGTCGTCGTCGCCCTCTTCCTCATCGTTGTCGTCATCATCCTCTTCTTCTTCACCCTCTGGAGCTTCACGATCACTTGTATCCTCTTCAACTTCAGCTGCTTCATCCTGTTTGTAATCTTCAATGTCCGGCGCTTCAATGGCACCAGCATGTGCAGCGTTACCGTTCGGAAACCAATCGTCGTCCTCGCTGTCCGACGAATCTTCACTGTCGATCGCGGCGTCATCGTCCTCGTCCAGCAATTTTCTGATATACTCCTCTTTTCGAGTCTCGCTCAATCTAAATGAAAAGAAATTTTAGTTTTACAATAATATTACATTTTGAATAGTGTCAAATATGTAACACGGTGGGTTTTAACAAATTGAATGCGAAAAATACGAATAAAATAAATTTTTTCGATGAGTATGGGCTATATACAGTAATATAAAATGTATTTTCGTATATTCTCGCATATATTTTTATATATAAACACACGAATACACTGTAAATATATAGATTATACTGAGTATTACGTGTGTGCGTGTGTAGTATATGTACACAAAATTAATGCAAACATTTTTCGCTTGACATTTTCTTGACAAGCTAAAAAACATCTGAATAATTAGCAATGAAACGATTTATCTCGAATCGATAAAAAATACTGAAGTTAAAGAAAAAAAAGAGCACATTATTAACCTATGCATAAAGTTACATCAGCGTCAAGCATAAGGTCTAGCATAATGTCTAAGCGGAAACTTACGATAGATGAATATTCGCGGTCGAGCCAATATAGATTTTCATCTAAAAGTAAAATATCAAGTGACGAAGAAAGCGACGAAGATTCATCTAGTGATGGCAACTCTAGCAGCGATAGTGACTCAGATTCCACGAACAGCAGCAGTTCGAGCAATAAAAGTCTCGAGATCTCTGATGTCGAAAAATTAACTATTGATATTGAAGGTAAAACATTTAATAAAATTCACTGTAGAAAATTTTTGTATATTATCAAAATTATTTTAAATTTAAGATTTATAGAAGTAGTTCAATCTGTGAATTATTTAACTCTCCAATAGACGCATTTTTTGAAAATGTTTTACGCATTTTTGAAACAATTGTTCATAACTGATAAGATTAAGTTGTAAATAAAATTGCTAAATGAAAAGAAAAATTGATTTTAAAATAATTAGGACTGATATATTTATTCAAAAAGTTATAAAGCCATATATTAAATCGATGCTAAAGCAATTTACATTAAAAACTACTGTTTTATAGTGTTACTGTATGATTTTATTACTTTTTTAATAAAAATATCGAAGGTAACTTTCTTTCTTAGACTAATCCAAATAATAATTTTCTGCAAATATAATATAAGTATTTGAAAAGATTTCATGTTGAAAATTATGAATTTTTACAGAAAGAGAATTAGAAAATGACGTCAGTTATTCAACACACAATGATGAAAGAGACAATGATGAATATGGAAATGAAAGCCGTGAAGAATATGAATGTAACAACAATGCGGGCTTAGGTATAACATTATTAAAAACTTAAACATGGCTTTACCGCATAACAAAATAAGTTAAGGGAAAAATAATTTAAAATTTTTATATGCTCAAAAGTGTGTCCGGAACTTCTGCAGTCAGACAATCCGCAATTTTGTAGAATCTTATAAAAAGCAAATAAATTAATTATCAAAAAGAAAAAAAAAATAATTTCAATGAGAATTTGAATTGGCGGACTTCTAATTTGTGACTTTCTACTGCCTGAGCCATTGTAAAGTTGTTTCCGTCATTAACGAATAAATTATTTAGGTTAAAATATTGGAGAGCAGTCATTTTAAACGCTATAACCTACATATTTGATTCAATTACATAAACAAACTGGTAGTACAGTTGATAGAGAACAAGTCTGCAAATCGAAAGTCCGCTGGTTCAAATCTTCGTCGGAATCTTTTACTTTTTCTTTATTTCTTTTTATAATTAAGTAATTAATATTTTTATAAGTGACTCAAACGTGTTCCTTAATTTTTTTAAATCCCAAAAAGCTGAAAAATTGGCATTAGCAATTATAAGCATCCTATAAGTTATTTAAGTATTCTATAATATTTAATTACATTTAGTGTATGTTATTTTTGTTAAGGAAACTTTTCAAAACTCTCTCGCCTTAATAAATTGTATGTGGATGTTAAAGCTATAAAGAAATCGCTCTAACAATGTGTCAAACAATACTGTTTATTATTACGTTAAATTGTAGATGGATATATATATATATATAATGAAGAGAATTTATTGTAAGACTATGCCTAGATAGGTGTGCCTCGCTCGCAATCCTCGTGGCGACTGCCGAAAAGGCAATAGAACGGAAGTGACGTATACACGATTTAGTCCAATTGATATTCAAATTTTGATTACAGTAGCCCGAAACGTTACATTATATTATATAGTTAAATGAATTTCAGACATTCCGCCCACCTATCTTCGCAGAAGATACTAATTAACAATAGTACAATGGCACTCATTCGTTTTCTTTTTTTACTAATTTAAGAGTAGATTCTAGTCTATAAATAATCAACAATTCATATAACTTTAACAATTTAAAGAATAAAATTAAGCGAAATTAAACAATTAAAGTATTAAATTCTAATCTTCTTGTCGCAAAATAATTAACTTGGTAACTGGTCTTCTCAATGTTGTACCAGCAGTGCGAACTGTGACGACTCTAGGTAAGCCATCGTCACCTGTATATACTTGTAAAATCCTCCCTAGTGGCCATTGTGCTGGTGGAGTAGTTTCACTGCACAGGATGACCAGATCACCAACTTAAACTGGTTTTCTAGGATTTCTCCATTTATAGCTTTTCTGTAGAGCTTGCAAGTACTCCTGAGATCAGCGTCGCCAGTAATTCTACGTCATTTGCTGAATGATTTGCCAGCGTTTAGAGGCAGGAATGTTGACCTGTGTACAATCAGACTCTGGAACAATATATGAGGAGGAGTGAATAAGAAAATGTGCAGGAGTAAGTAGTTGCAGGTCAGCAGGATCATCAGACATAGGCCCAAGAGGACGAGAATTTAGGCACGATTCAATTTGACAGAGTAATGTGGCAAATTCTTCATACGATAATTTATTCTCGCCAATAACACGACGTATGTGATACTTAGTGGATTTTACAGCCGCTTGCCAAATGCCTCCAAAGTGAGGCGCAGCTGGAGGGTTAAAGCGCCATGCAGTCCCGTCTTTAGCTAATGTAGACGACAATTCTTGACAGTGCGTAGTTCCTTGCTTGTACATATCCTTGAGTTCCGAGTCAGCTCCCACAAACGTAGTTCCCTGGTCACTGAGTAGTAAGCTACAATGGCCTTGTCTACCAGTGAAACGTCGAAAGGCGGCCAGGAACGCTGCAGCTGTATAGTCATAGACTACTTCCAAATGAACAGCTCGAGTACTAAGGCAGACAAAAACACAAATATATCCTTTATATAATTTATGACCTCTTCCTGGAGAGGTGCGAGTATGCAATGGGCCAGCATAATCAACTCCCGCTTGGCTAAACGGTCGACTAGGCACAACTCTAGGAAATGGCAAATTGCTCATTTGTTGATAATTCTGCGTGGCTCTGTATCGAGTACAAGTAAGGCAATTGTGCATAGTCGACTTGACTCGCTGTCTTCCCTTAATCAACCAGTACTAATTCCTAAGTGTACATAATGTGAGTTGTACGCCTCCATGAAGAGTACGCGCATGCCAATCTTGAATTACAAGTTCCGTAAATTTACCTTCATAAAGCAAGATAACAGGGTGTTTTTTGTCAAAAGACAACAATGAATGTTTCAACCGTCCACCTACTAACAACAAACCTTGTTGTATAAACAGATTCAAACTTACTAGGCACGAAGTGTTTGGAAATGGCTTTTGCTGCCTTAATAAATGAAATTCCCTTGAAAAATGCAAATGTTGCACTAGATAAATCCAAGCATAACGAGCTCTAGAAATTTCTGTGGCAGACAAAACCCCTTTATAGTCGGCAATTTCAATTTTATACCAATTTTGTTCAAGTATTGATGACTGGCTATTAAGTTGATTAATCTTACTTCTAGCGATATCTATGAATCTTAAAATGTAAGCCATAACTCTCAATAATTTAGATAAAGAAGAACAATCATTTAACAATTTCCAAATAAATTGATCTTTCATTTTAGAAAAATCCAAACCTACTGTAGTACTATCAGCTAATTCTGATTTTCCTACCACCGAAGAAACGAAAGAACATTGTACATTGGTAGAAAAACTTACGTTTGAGAAAGTCTGCAATAAAGAATGAGGCCAAGAGTCTTGCTCTTGGGACAACCAATTGGGTCCTTTCCACCAAATCCGTGCCTCTTTTAACTCAGACGGTTTAATTCCTCGAGAAACAAGATCCGCCGGGTTATCTTCAGAGCGGACATGCGACCATCGGGCTTCAGGCACAAGTTTATAGATATCTGCGCAGCGATTGGCAACAAAGGTAGGCCATTTCGATGGAATTTCCTTCAACGAATGCAAGGTATCTAAAGAATCTGACCACAAAAATATTTGAGGTTTGTTAGCTGCAAATAAGGGCAGAATTCGATTAACTAGTTTGGCAAGTAAATGCGCAGCCGATAATTCCAATCGTGGTATACTTAGAGTATTTAATGGAGCTATTTTAGATTTAGATTGAAGCAAGGCAATCGAAATTGATGAATCTGTAATTGTTCTCAAGTAAAGCACGGCCCCATAAGCAGATTTAGAGGCATTTGCAAATCCATGAAGTTGAAGTGATATGAAACTGGGCATGAAGCCTATTCATCGAGGAATTTCTATTTTACTAAGACAAGGCAACTGATAATACCAATCTCTCCATTGGTCGGCTTCACTATCAGGCAAAGAATCATTCCAATCTAGCTTTAAGAGCCATAACTTCAGCAAAAATATCTTAGCTGTAACTATGACAGGAGCTAGCAATCCTAGCGGATCAAATAATCTAGCAACTTTAGAAAGCACAAGTTTCTTTGTCCAATCGACCACACTGCTATCAATATTTATATCGAAATGAAACGAATCTTCTACTGGATGCCATTTAAGCCCTAATATTGCAAATGATAAATCATTTTTTAATAAGATACTTGGTTCTGCAGCAAGAACATTACTAGGCAAGCAACTTAATAACGATGAATCATTTGAGAGCCATTTGCGTAGAGTGAAACCGCCCACCTTGCAAAATTCTATCACTTCATTTTGTTTAAACCTAGCATCTTCTAGGCAATGACTTCCTGACAAAACATCATCCATATAAATTTCATTTTTCAAAATTACCGCGCCTAAAGGATACCTCTCCTTATCATCATTAGCTAGCTGTTTCATAGTCCTGTTTGCTAAAAATGGGCTACAACCTACTCCATACGTTACAGTTGATAACCTATAAATTTGAACTGGTTCAGAAGTATCAAAACGCCACAATATTAACTGCCAATGTTGGTCATCATCATGTACAATAATCTGTCTAAACATTTTTTCAATATCAGCAACGAAAGCATATTTGTACTTACGCCAGGATTGAACGAGACAAGCTAAATCAGGTAATAAATTAGTACCGATATGAAGGCAATCATTTAAACTAGAACCATTTTTAGTTTTCAAGGAACCATTAAATACTGTACGCAGTTTTGTAGTTGCGGTGCTCTCTTTCAACACACCATGGTGAGGCAAAAAACAACAACAAGATATATCCAGAGGTTCATCTGGATCCTTATCTGAAACGAGATACATGTGTCCAAGCTCTATATACTCAAGTATAAAGGCATGATAAGCTTCCTTAAATACTTGATCCCTTTCAAAACGTATCTCCATTCGATTCAATAATTTAAGCGCAGCTTGATAAGTATCACCTAAAGAAGGCACATTAACAATTTTAAAAGGTAATCTTAATATATACCTTTCATCAGCTGATCTCGAATGAGTGTGTAGAAAGTTTTCCTCACATTCCTGGTCGTCTGGTGAAACGGGTTCTTTGCAAGAAACCTCCTCTTGGAGCCAAAATCTCTGCAGCAATTCATTTACATCCAACTCTACAGTACTATGCAAGACTGTTGGGGTTGTCAAACTTAGTGGACCCTGTTTGGTCGTCTCTCCAGAAATTAAACATCCTAAATGGGTTTGAGTAGCGATGGGCTCTTTCCCTTCGCCTTTGATCACTTGACCTTCCACAACTTGGGCGTATACAGCAGTACCCAACAGGACATCAATAACACCAGTCTTATTGAAGTTCGGATCAGCCAGTGTAAGCCCCTGCAGATGGCTCCAGCTGAACTCTTTGCCTTTTGTGATTGGCTTATAGCTGCTCACCTTTGGTAAAACATACGCAACCACTTGGCAGCTAAAAGTAGAATTAAAGTGTGGTTTTATTGTAAATTCAGTAACCGCTTTACAAGTTATCTCACGTTTACTGCCGACGCCAGTTATAGTCAAAACAATTGGTTTTTTTATCAATCTAAGTCTTTGACATAATGACTCCGAAATGAATGAAGACTGAGCACACTGATCTACCAGCGTTCGAACGAGAATCTGTTCTCCTGCTTCGTTAGAGACATACACCCAGGCAGTAGGTAACAGAACAGTTTCGGGATTTGAGTGTATTACCTTGACAAAGTGATTAGCAGAAGAACTAGTATCAAGCACGTCTGAACTAACAGATTTCAACTCATTTGAAGCATTATTTTGATCAATGTGGATATAGGTACTCTATTAGTTTCTAAATTAGTTTTAGGTTCAAAATGCAAAAAGGTATGGTATTTGTTATTACATTTTTTACAACGACTAGTGGAATTACAATTCTCAATAAGATGGTTTCTTAGGCAATTATAGCAAAGTTTCCTGCTCTTGACAAAGGCGTGTCTTTGAGTTACTGTTTGGGCCTTAAATTTATCACATTGTAAAATGAAATGTGATTTAGAACAAAGGGCACATTTAGTATTCTTATTAGAACTTTCAGTTACATGAAAATTCTTTGAAACAGTTTGAGGCTTATTCGACTGACCTTTAGATGGATTATATGAATTAATTTTCGAGGAATAGTAAGAAGTGAAGGATTTACTTTTATCGCTCGACTCGATAGCTTCTAACGCCATAATTTTTGTTTCCAAGAACGTTATCAATTCCTGAAATTTAGCAGGTTCAAGAGATGACCCCATAGAAGTTTCCCATTCCTTGCGGGTCTGAGTATCTAACCGACTGGTGGTCAAATATACGATAATATCATCCCATGTATCCGTTGAACGACCGATTGCTTTCAAAGCCATAAGTGGCCAATTGGTACCGCTTAAAATTCTCTTTATTTCTGCTGAAGACTCAGAAGCCATGCCTTTGAGCGAGATCAAAGAGGCAAGATGCAAATTAATAATTCTCCTTTTATTTTCAAAATGTTTTTTCACCTTATCCCAGGCAGTATCAAATTTACCTTCCTCAATAGGCATCTCTTTAATCAATTCAAATGCTTCTCCCTCAAGGCTCATTTGTAAATAATGTAGCTTAGCAATATCAGATAAATTAGTGCGAGAGGCAATTGAAGTATCAAAATAACTTTTAAATGAAGATCACTTCTTAAAATCACCTGAAAATTTAGGTAGGTCGATCTTCGGTAGCTTTGCTTCCAAAGGATCATTTTGAGTAGTAACGTTGAGAGTTCGCGATGATGAAGCAGGCAATGAAGGCATAGTTAAATTATTATAATGCTCAAGAAATTATCCTTTTCTTTCTAAATAAACTTCCTCAGCACTATCAATGAAATTTTCTAAGAAATACTTATGTTTTAAATCCGTTGTACTTAGTTCCATAATACTATCATGAGCATCCAACAATTTTTTTCAATAAGTTTCAATACTTCCAATCTGTGCAATTGTTGCTCCTCTGGTCATTTTTGGTTGACCCTTTTTCTTAAAATTCGTAAAGGAACGATCGATTTTACTTAATAATTCCTTTTGCGATTTTTCAAATTTATTCATAATACCTTTTATTTATTTAATGCGTTGCAATAATTAATTAAGTTGTAATTAAGAGTACTAGAATAAATTGTACAGTATGACAATCAATCCAAAGAACGATAATCAATTAAAAAATACGACGATCAATTCAATATGCGACGATCAATTCAAAGTACGATAATCAATTCAAAGTACGACAATTAATTCAAATGCTAAACAATAATAGCAATCAATTGTCAAATGAAAGCGAGCTAATTCTCAAAGTAAATAGTACATCAATATAAGCATGTAGCACTCAAACACAATTCAAATAAATATTCAACTCTAATACGCATGCTAGCAAGGCAAGAAGATGCACTGTACACATGTAGGCAATGTACAGGTGAAAGAAAACAAACTATACTACAGTAAGTCTTAGCGTTTGCAAGCTGTTATATAAATAAAGCAATAATGTCAACTCTCAAAACAAGCCAAGCAATAAGCAATAAATAACTAATTGGAACGAACTTACTGTAATGAAGATTTCTTGCTAGTTTGCGATAAATGCATTCCAATGGAAAAGGCACTCAAACAAGTAAACTGCGTGAGCAGTCCAAACCATGTTGTTTTAAGCTGATATTATTCAGCTGTAGAAAACGCAGCGCCGACGCAGCTCCAAAACGCTGTAATTTTGGCGATGTTTTTCCGTCGGTCCGTGAGGCAAGCCCGAAGATGGTACGAAAGGTAGACACCAATATGTGTCCCCCACTCAGCCGCGAGCCTGGAGAATCCGCGAGTCCGTATTATACTCGCAGCTATAGGCAAAGCGAATGAGGTGTGAGGAGGAGACGACGATAGCTGGATTCTCCGCTATCCCTACTCCTAGATGGCTTCTCACGAAGTTAGGCGGCTTAATACGACACCTTCCGAAGACGTCGTAATTTTCGTCGTGTAACAAATGACCCAACATGGCCGAAAAACTATTGTCTTCTCTCTTGCTCTCCTTTGTCACGGAGATTTAGAATAATGGCTAGATAACGCTTGGATTAACTAGCACTATCAAGCAGCGTAGAGGCAAGTATGAATTTATACCTCTCACTGACGCGGATGCCATATAGGCACTGACAAAGCTTCAAATCACTTGTCTTTACTGATTTAGTAAAGGCACTTTTGCACGCTCAATAACAATTAATATGCTAATGGCGGCACGTGAGTCCACTGTAGCGTCTTCTTAATTTTCCACTCAGCACAGCACACTTTTCCAATTTCCACAATCCGGCTTGAAGGACCAATGTTTATTATTACGTTAAATTGTAGATGGATAATAATGAAGATAACAATCAAATATGCTGTGACTAGAATTTATTGTAAGACTATGCCTAAATAGGTGTGCCTCGCTCGCAATCCTCGTGGCGACTGTCGAAAAGGCAATAGAACGGAAGTGACGTATACACGATTTAGTCAAATTGATATTCAAATTTTGATTACAGAAGTCCGAAACGTTACATTATATCATATAGTTAAATGAATTTCAGACAAATACAGTTCCTCTAAAGTCTTAAAGTGGAGCCGTACTCAGTTATCGATAATGAGCGATTTTTCATTTTTTTAAGTGAATTTTTTGATCAAAGGTACATTCTACAAATCACAAAAATTGTGTCTCTGGTCAAACGATCTTTTAAAACTTGACAATTCAGTGTGAAAAACAAAATGCGATCTACGAATCTACCTTCCACTACGGAAATCCCTTAAGTGATTTCATTCAGCGTTGATGCACAATATTTTTTTCAAAGTTAAAAATGAAGTTCTGAGAAAATCGAATTAATTATCATAAAGAAAATAAAATATTTCATAGAATGCTTGAAAATGCAATGTTATGCTTTTTAACGAAAAAATAATGTTAACACTTATTTGAGAAAAAAGCATATTTTTGACCAATTCTAATTGTACTTCAGTCTTAAAGCTTTATTAGAACTCTTGATTCATACGCGCGTTTTTATGCAGTTCATTTACGACCAACACATACACACGCATACAAACACGCACACACAAACACACACACACACAGACACACACAGACACACACACGCCTACACACACACGCACACACACTCACACTCAGACACACACATACACATACACACACACACATACACACACGAACGCATACATACAGACACACAAAGTCACATACACAGAGTTACACACAGACACAGATATACACACACAGACAGACACACACAGACACATACATACACACACAATATTACACATCAACACGCACACATGCATACTCGCACACAGACATACACATCCTCACGAACACAGATACACGAAGACACACACATAGTCACACACGCAAACATACACATGCACACGCGCACACGCACACTCACACACAATCATACACATCCACACGCACACACACACTCACACACACACACACACACACACAGATACACAAACACACCCATATAGTCACACACACAAACATATATTCACACAGACACATACAAACACAGACACACAAATACTTACACACATGCACATACGCATACAGACATAGACACATACACACATACAGACATACAGACATACAGACACAGACACACACACACAGGCATACACATACACACTCAGACAGACATAAATATACACATACGCCCATACACACACAGATACACACACACACACACACATTCAAACACACATAAACACACAGATACACACACAGCCACACACAGACACAGGCAGACACACACAGACACAGGCAGACACACACACGCACACAGCATACAGACACATGCACAGACACACACACACACAGACACACACTTACACAGGCATACACACACAGTCGCACACACAGACATACACATTAACACGCACACACACTCACACACACACACACACACACACACACAGAAACACACAACAGACACAGACAAAGGCAGAGACACACACGTACAGACGCACAAAGAAACACACACAGAGACACACAGAGACACACACACACACATACACACTCTACAGACACAGACACACACACACACACACACACACTCAGACACACACACACTCAGACACACACACACACACACACACACGCACGCACGCACGCACGTACACACGCACACACACACTCTACAGGCACAGATTCATACACACAGACACATAGATGCACACACACACACGCGCACGCACACACGCACTCTACAGGCACAGATTCATACACACAGACACATAGATGCACACACACACACGCGCACGCACACACGCACTCTACAGGCACAGATTCATACACACAGACACATAGATGCACACACACACACGCACGCACACACGCACGCACGCACGCACGCACGCACGCACACACACAGACACACACACACACACACACATACACACTCTACAGGCACAGATTCATATACACAGACACATAGATGCACACACACACACACATGTGCACACACACACGCACGCACGCACGCACGCACGCACACACACTCACACTCAAACACACATACACATACACACACACACACACACACACACACACACACACACATACACACACGAACACACACAGCATATAAAACCATATAGATTTCTATGTATAGTTATATATATAATTTTATATGACTACATAAATTTGTATAAGGTCAGAATTTATATATAATCATATACAATCATGTAGAATTATATGTAAGTATATGATTATACAGGGTGTCAATTAAGTCCCGGGACGGCTGAATATTTTCTAAAGTACTGCTTTTCTGGAAGAGGTCAAGGTTATTCCTTAAGTAACTTTGAACAAGGAACCCAACGGTGACCTTGGATTTGACCTTGAACCTCATTTTCAAGGTTATTTTGAGGTCAACCTCATTTTTTCTAACGGGAACCTCTATTTTATATAGCGGAATCGGAAAGAGCGGAAAGTTTTACATCCGGATATGTATTAAGGTATGGGCTTGAGGTAACCCCTAGAGGTCAAATAGAGGTCAAATAATGACTTCTTAAAAATCTCGCGAGTTCAGTGGTAAAACAAAACAAACAAAGGTCATACCCTAGGTAAATCTTTACGGGGTACCCGACGGTAACCTTGGATTTGACCTTGAACCTCATTTTCAAGGTTGTTTCGAGGTCGACCTCATATTTTCAAATGGAAACCCTTATTTTTGATACCGGATTCGGAAGGAGCGAGAAATTTCAAGTATGGATGTGTTGAACAAGGGATGTAATTGTGACCTTCAATTTGACTTTGGACTTGACCTTGAAGGTCATTCGAAGGTCAACTGGTTTTTTTAATCGGAAATCCCAGTAATAATACCGGAAACCGATAGAGCGAGAAATTTTACATTCAGTCCTTATTCTCACTTTTAGCGTTACCCAGAAACAACGACGTGGACGTAGTAAGATCTGTTTCCTTTGGGGTGCTTGATTAACGTGAGTCCCCTTGCCTCTCACGATTGGGGTGCTTGATTAACGTGAGTCCCCTTGCCTCTCACGATTGGGGTGCTTGATTAACGTGAGTCCCCTTGCCTCTCACTCAAAGGTTCAAAGTTTAACGGAGATGCTCAAACTGAAAACCTTCAACTTCTTGACAGAAAGCTAGACGATTGTAAAAATGAGTAACAGCATCGCGAATCATTGCTCTATCAATTCTAGCAGCCTCTTGCATAATCCGATTGCGCAGATCCTCTAAATTGTTTGGTTTAGTGGCATAAACTTTACTCTTGAGGTAACCCCAGAGAAAGTAATCGAGTGGTGTCAGATCCGGAGATCTAGCCGGCCACTCGATTTCACCCCTCCTTCCAATCCATCTACGAGGAAACTGAACATCCAAATATGCTCGAACGTCTCGACCAAAATGAGCGGCTGCTCCATCCTGCTGAAACCAAGTTACATCGTAATCATCACCTGCTATCTCTCTAATTCGTGGTATTATTTGATCCCTTAGTAACTGTTCGTATAAAGCTGCAGTGAGATTACCGTCGATAAAGAAAGGGCCTACGAGAGTATCGTTAAAGATACCAGCCCACACATTCACCTTTTGTGGATATTGTGTGTGGTTTTCCATCATCCATGCAGGATTTGATTCAGACCAATATCTGCAATTTTGTCTATTAACCTCACCATTTAAAGTGAAAGTAGCCTCATCCGAAAAAACTATATTGTATAAAAAATTAGGCTCTGCGTCTATTCTATTCATCATCGTTTCGCAAAACTCGAGCCGACGATCCGGATCATCTTTATTAAGCTCCTGTACCAAATGGATTTTATAAGGATGAAAATGAATGCTTTTCAGAATTTTTCGTACGCATTCATGAGAAACGTCATGCTCATGCCCAGCTCTATGTAAACTGAGATGCGGATTTTCAATAAACGCTTGAGCAATTTCAATCTGCTTCTCCTTAGTTGCAACAGATGTTGGGCGACCAGTTCTCTGAAAATCACTAATAGTCCCAAATTCTGCGAAGCGCCGTACAGTCCTTTCGACTGTAGATTTTGAAATAGGCGTTTGTCCATCTTGATTACGGAAATTGTTATTGAACAGTGTGCGCACTTCAAGGTAAGACCGAACTCGATCTCCCCAACCACGCATCGTCAACAAACTTATCCGTTCTCGCTCCGAAAGTTTAGCATACGCCATTTTTTTAATTAGATAAGAATAGTACACAAATTGAAACCAAAAGAAAAACTTATCAGTTGCAAAGGAAAACGAGTTTTTCCAAAAGGAAGTTTTAGATAAAATAAATTGTGAGTACTTAAATACCTACGAATTTGTACTACCAATTTGAACTCTAAAACTTATTTTGTTCGAAAACTATCAGCCGGAAGTACAATCCAGGAACAACGTAAAATATCTAATAAATTCTGTTTTTTTTAAATGCTTAATTAGCAAGCGTCCTTAAATTCAGGAACCACTAACTCATAAACTGTAATGATAAATTCCTGACATCAATCTTTGTCTTTACCTATTTACAAACTTGAAATGAGTTTGGAAACAATTTTAGCAAACGTTTATTTTATCTAACAATCATTTTCTTTTGTAAACGTTCCTTTTAAGTGACTATTCTATCTTGAAATATTTTACTTGGGGGTTTTTGGGGTCGCTGAGTTAGAATCTACTACTAAAATTTCGATTTTTCCAAATCCAAAATGGCGAATTCAAGATGGCGGATGAAAATCTTGGGAACAGCACATTTTTGTCTGGAAATGAGTACTCGGGGATTTTTGGGGTCGCTGAGTTAGGATCGACTACCGAAATTTCATTTTCTTCAAATCCAAGATGTTATTGCCATTAAACTTTGGACCTCTAAGGGAGAGGCAAGGGGACTCACGTTAATCAAGCACGCCAAAGGAAACAGATCTTACTACGTCCACGTCGTTGTTTCTGGGTAACGCTAAAAGTGAGAATAAGGACTGAATGTAAAATTTCTCGCTCTATCGGTTTCCGGTATTATTACTGGGATTTCCGATTAAAAAAACCAGTTGACCGTCAAATGACCTTCAAGATCAAGTCCAAAGTCAAATTGAAGGTCACAATTAAATCCCTTGTTCAACACATCCATACTTGAAATTTCTCGCTCCTTCCGAATCCGGTATCAAAAATAAGGGTTTCCATTTGAAAATATGAGGTCGACCTCGAAACAACCTTGAAAATGAGGTTCAAGGTCAAATCCGAGGTCACCGTCGGGTACCCCGTAAAGATTTACCTAGGGTATGACCTTTGTTTGTTTTGTTTTACCACTGAACTCGCGAGATTTTTAAGAAGTCATTATTCACCTCTATTTGACCGTTGGGTTCCTTGTTCAAAGTTACTTAAGAAATGACCTTGACCTCTTCCAGAAAAGCAGTACTTTAGAAAATATTCAGCCGTCCCGGGACTTAATTGACACCCTGTATATAAGCATATTTGAATTTTATGTATAATTATATATGGTTATATCTGTCAGTTTTTCCAAGGAGGGACAGATAAAAAAATTTTAATTAAAACATAATAACTCGGTTATTGTACACTTTTAATTCGTTTATGTATGATATTTTATATTAGATGAAATCGAAGAAGAAACTAAAAATATTTTTTGCAAATATAAATGTCCCTCTTATTTGTCACTATTACTGTTGCGTATGTTTTTCAAAATTAAAAAAACAATTCTGTCAGAAATGCAATAATACCGATGAAATAAGTTATTTTTTGGAAATCCCTATTTTATCGAAGCTAGCTTCTCTTTATAAATGGTCAGGATTTCAAGATAATTTACGTTATCGTAATATGCGCGACAAGCAGAGTGAATATAACTATGAAGATATGTATGACGGATGTGTGTATAAATCATTACCAGAAGATTTTTTAGCAAATAATAATAATATCACGTTTACATGGAATTCTGATGGCGTACAACTATTCAAGTCATCGAAAGTTAGCATCTGGCCGATTTATGTTATGATTAACGAACTGCCGTATAAAATGAGAATTAAAAAAGAGATTGTCATACTAGCAGGCTTGTGGTTTGGTTCACATAAACCATCCGCTAATTTGTTTATGAACACTTTTCTGAAAGATTTAAAAAAATTGTGTAAGGGAGTAGATTTTGTAGTTCTGGGAATTTTAAATCGATTATGCGTACGAGGATTAATCATTAGTGGTACGTGCGTTTATACGCTAATGCAGTAATTCTTAATATTCAGTAATTCAACGCTACATATGGTTGTCCGAACTGTAAAATTGAAACAAAAAGAGTTGATCACGTACAAATTTATCCATTTGTTGAACAATTAGACTTGAGAACATCCGAGGAATCAAAATTATATGCACAAAAAGCTCATGATACGAACGTCCCTGTATTTGGTGTAAAAGGCCCTACAACCCTGAGTTTAATAATTCGCGATTACGTTGATTCAACGACTATCGATGTTATGCATTGTGTATATCAAGGTATAACAAAAAAGCTAATGTCCTTTTGGTTTGATGCGGAAAATCGAACGCATGCTGCCTCTTTATTTGGTTTCACTAAAATTATCAATGATAAAATCAAGGGACTCACTCTTCCTTCTTTTGTGCCTAGAATCCCGCGAAAAGTTAGCGATTACTCATATTGGGAAGCGTCGGAATTAAAATTACTTTTAATAGTTTATAGCTTAATGATTCTATAAAACATCATGGCAAAAGATTATTTTGAACACCATCTATTATTAGTACAAGCAATTACACTTTTGAATTTATCAAGCATTTCAGAGTCAATGATAACTGAGGCTAAACGCGTTTTGACTGAGTATGTTAGAAGATTCGAAACTTTATATGAAACAAAAAGCCAAACATGTAATTTGGACTTACTTCTTCACTTACCTGATGTCGTCAAAAACCGTGGTCCTCTTTGGGCTACATCTTGTTTCCCCTTCGAAAATTTAAACGTCGTTTTAAAAACGTATGTTCATTGTTCAAGGTATGCGGAGCTACAAATTTATTCATCTGTATCGACATTCTTATCGCTGACTGAATTAAAACAAAAATTATTGCGACCTGAAACTGTAGCATTTGAATTTTGCAAAAAAATTGAATATTCTGGTACACGTAGATATAAAACTAAATATCTTAGTAATGATATTTTTGCAGTGGGGGCTTATAAAATGATTGACGATATTCCTGATTTTGTACTAAGTGCTTTAAGACCATATCACAATATCTTGATTCATTCAAGGTTTTATGTGTTTAAAAGACTCTTGATAAACGGAATGTATTTTCAGACTGAAACGCATGCACTTTCGAAGAAAACTAATTCTTCGTGTACAAAGTACACATATGATGGCGTTAATTACGTAGGAGTAATACATTTTTTTATAACGGTGTGTAATTGTTGTAATGCACCATGTAGCGAATGCTATGATAATTGTATTACACATGCAATTATTACAAAATGTATACTTAAGCCAGCATATCTTTGTCCTATAAGTGGAATCTTTATACCTGCAATTTCTTTATGCGAAAAAATCGAAAATAATTTCATAGCGATTAATGTTGAGGATATAATCAATGTATGTTATTTCACTAAAATTGATGGACAGTTCTATGTCATTCATCCAACAAATTTTCATGAAATAGAGTAAAAAATTTTTTTTTAAGTTTTGCTTCTGTTTTATGTAAATGAGTAGATCTGAACAATTTCATATCTCTGCTTTTATGTCTCAGTCAGGGCTAATTAAAATAAATCTCCGAATTTCCAATACATTTAAAAAGTGGAAATTCTTATGTTTATTCTGTTAAACATTTTTCTAATTCTGTTTTAAAGTGAACATAAACGCATTTGGCATAAACGTTTTTATCCAAACAAAACCCAGCTTTAATAGGCATTATCTATTTTTACTTTCTAATTAGTTGCCAATTTAATTATCATTAAAAAATATTTCCGAATACTCATTTTATAGAACAGAAAAGTGAAACACCGTAATTTTTTATGTAAATGTGATATTAATTTGTTTTTGAAAAAAATTATTCTATAAAAACAACTATAAATTCTTCGTAATTATTTTTATTTTCTTATTCCCTATTGTAGGGTATTTATAAATCTAAGAAGTCCAAACTGACAAATAATTTCATGAGCTCTAACCGACGCTTGAATTCGGAAAACGCGTCGAGTAATAGCGTTCGGAAAATTCGCTCGCCACTGGCCGAGATCGGCAGTCCTTAGGCTCCAGCAAGGCTGAGACGATCGCGGCGTAAAGAGGGGTGACTCTGCTTGCCTGACGACGTGCGAGCGTTCTGATTGGCGGTTACAACGGGCGGCTAGACTTTGCGGTGTGAGCCTAATACAAGGGTCAGGACAGTCTAAGCGCGCTGAATTTCTGTAGGGACTGCGGTATAAAAGGGCGTTGGAGGTAGTCTGGAGACATTCTGGGTCCGTCCGTGCGCGTGCACACCAACGCTGTAATGAACCATCCTCATTAAAGGAATCTTTCTACAATTGCTGTACTCCTTATTCAACCGCCTTCCATCCTACACTATTAAAACAATATTTTGAATATTTATAAAATCCTATTATTTATTCATTGGTATTATGAGGATTAAAAGAAAAAGTAAATGTAAATGAATATATTATTCCAAATAATTTTATATTTTAAATGAATAAACCGAATAGTAATAATATCGAATAAACGGAGTATTTTTGTAAACAAAAACCTTTTCTCACTTATAATCAGTTTTGACACAGTGGTTGGGTGTAAGGCAGTCTAAAGTAATTAGTGATAAATTAGTTGACTTTAAAAACATCTGTAATTATATGTTGTATTGTTACTATAAATATGGTTCAAATACTCTCGTCAACTTAAATTGTTGATTCTATTGTTTTATTCTTTCGAAGTTTCATTTTATAGTGTCGGCTCTCTTTATCAACTGTGTACCAGTTACTGCCTGGCGATTAATAATCATCAACTTATGCTTCACTATCATAAAATGTTTTATGTAATTACGACGTTTTAAAAATCCATTACAAATGTTAATAATAATCGAAATGTAAAAAGATTCTAAAAAAATCTAGATTATCTACTTATCATAAATAATAATAACTCTAATAAAAGTAAAACTTCCTTTGTAAATATATTAGTTAATTCATTCATCGATTTTACCTAAAAAATTCATTTTTGAAACACATGCACGATTTTCACGTTCTTTTGTCTTCAAAACTGGGCCTAAAGTAATCGTTTTCCGACCAACGGTCGTAAGGTGAGTACTTTACGCTCGCTCTTCATTTTATTTTACGCCCGTGTGCACCATAGTGTGCACCACGGGTGAGAGAGCCATTTTGACCTAGTGTATTTGCAGTATACTCGTCTCAGGCATCTGCAAACTCACACTCTGTCAATAAAGGCCCACTTCTCGCCCTTGGTACACAATATACTATTTTATCCTACTTACACCGAAAGTATAATTTTTCATATATATAAAGCGGGCGAAAAGTGGTTCTCTTCCGATCTCTGGCGGAAATCCAAACCCATTAACCCAACCCTCCAGCGGTAAAATAACGCACTTCCGCCAGCTTTATATAAGCACGAAAAATCATCCTTAGGTGTCGTTAGAATAGTAATTCCCGATTATTGACAATATATGTAGCCATTAATATAAAGAAGTTAAATGTATATTAAATAAAAATTCTCTGATTCCAAATAGTAACGGAGTCTTTTGAAATTTTTTCATAGAGCATAGAAAGCCTTTTTTATTTAATTAATTAAATCTAGAAATTCTATTAATATTTGAAACCAAAACAGTTTAAACTCTTAGAAAAACTATACGATATGGAATTTATAAAGCTTGGCAACGTTCTTTTACAAATATTGATAAAGTTTTCTGAAATATTACCTAAGTTTTACCAAACTTTCACTACATTTTTACCATTTTTAAGAGGTCTAATGAAGATTTTCTAAAGTTTTGTCAAACTTTTAGCAACTTTCATGAAACTTTTTTACAACTTTGGATAAAGTGTTTTTAAAGTTTTACCAAGCTTTCAAAAACTTTTGCCAATTTTTAGAAGTATTTTAAACTTTTTCTTAAGTTTTGCCAAACTTTCACTAAACTTTCATCAAAATTTTGTCTGTTTTACAGTTTTCGATAAAGTTTTTTTAAAATATTGCCAAACTTTTAAAAAATCTAGCCTTTTCTTGAAAGTTCTTATAAAGTTTATCGAAATTTTTGCCAAACTTTCGTCAAACTTTCAACAAGCTTTACCATCTTTTTTACAAATTCTTAAGTTTTCCTAAAATTTTGCCAAATTTTTGACTAACTTTCTCTAAGCTTTCACTAGCATTCACTATTTTTTACAAGTTTTAATGAAGTTTATTTGAAGTTTTTCCAAACGTTTCCCAAGCTTAGCGACATATTTGAACAAGTTTGGCAAAGTCTCATTGGCCAAGTTTGGCATAAGTTTTTCCTAACTAAAACTTCAGCCAAACTTTGGCCAAACGTAATTTTTGTTATGCGGGCACGCGTGACAATATGGATTTGAATATAAAGGGTAAAAGAATCTGAAGATTGCTATGCACGTTCATATAATCATAATAAATATTCTATGCAAGCCCCTGATATTAAAAATTTAATGCAGAGATTTTATAAATTTCACCAGGAAGACACATTAAATCTACATTTCCCGGAAAAACTACTTAACTCAACTCTTTTGTAAAGTTACACGAAAAATAAAAAGTATTTTTTTAATTGTAATTACTGTGATTAGAATAATGTTTAACACTGTATATAACAAATGTAATGTGGCTGCATATCTCTTCTGTTTCGATCTGGCCAATCAGTGCAAACATTAAAAAGTTAATATTTCGAAAGCACGAAACATATACTTAGTGGTATTTTCAGTTTGCCACAGATATGCTCGGATATTACTCAACAGTGCTCGTTTAGACTCACTTTACGGTACTTGACAATTATTCAAGAAACAAACTTATAATATAACATTAATAATGAAAAAACTTACGATTCCGTTATCTTTTGTTTGGCCTGTGATAACCATCCACTTGTGTAGGATATTTTCTTTGATCATTGATGGATATCGTTCAGTAATAGCTTCTAAAATAATATATATATATATATATATATATATATATATATATATATATATATATATATATATATATATATATATATATATATATATATATATATATATATATATATAGTAAAAGAATTACTTATTTAAGAACACTTTTTTTCTTATATCTAGTCCTGCTGAAAATTCTCTTATTTTAAGAAAATTTTTTTTTTTATTAACATAATTTTTTATAACAGTATATAGAAATATAGAAATTTAAAATAATATTTGGACGAACATCATTAAAACAAAACAAAAAAGTGTTGGTAAATTCCTCCGCACATAGATTTTGGAAATAAATAATTTAAACAGCTTCTTTAATTATGCTACGAAGATATTTAGTTAAACGTATGACTTTGTTTAAATATAATTTTTCTACAAACATTTACAGAAATACAGATTTGCCAAATTGGAAAAAGTACTTCTTAAAATAACTTTTTTTACTGCTGTTATTCAATAAATGAACCTCATTTTCCAATAATTGAACATAATGACAGTATAAATGTGTATACAAATATTTGGTAAATACGCACTTCAGTAGCATGCGTGTGTGCGTGTTTAATATCTATATTAAACACGTCTAATTTGTATTGAGTTTGCGTGAACTATGTAGGATATATGTGGTTTGTGTAATGTGTAGAAGTATATGCAGAATGTATGAAAGGTGTAGAATTTTTACGAGGTATGCGAATGAGCTATGTAGTAAATATCTGGAATATATGTGAAAATATATGTAGCATGTGTGTGATGTATGTGTATGAGAAGTGTGTGACTCGAAATTATGTGTACAATTTATGTGGGATGTGTGTTTGTGTGCGCGTGTGTGTGTGTGTGTTTTGTGCGTGTGTGTATATGTGCGCTCGCGCGTGTGTGTACGTATGTGTGTATGTGTGTATGTATGTGTGCGTGTTTGTGTGTGTGTGTGTGTATGTGTGTGTGTGTGTGTGTGTGTAGTGATAGGACTAGAATCTCCCTCCTTAGATTTTGCAAAAATGTTTAGCATGATGAGAGCTAAAGTAATAGATAGATTACATAAATAATTTATTCAAGAGTTGCCATAGTTCGAGACTGTAGCCAACCGCAAGCCTTACATACTTTAATTCGACAACTGTCAAATATAATTTTTTTTATATGTTATCTATGTCTTTAGATCTTACCATAATCTAATGAGTGAGCTAGTGAGTCATCTATCTATATATGAACATATACAATTTTTAGTAATATATGGACAATTATGTAAAGCTCTCATCATAATAAAGGATATCTTTGATAATGTTAGAATAAAGTTTATAATTTACTAATAATACATTTGGAAATTCGTAGATCTTCAAATGTTTTGGTACCAGCGCTTCGCCCAGACCACGAATATCTTGCGGCCATTCTTTTGCTAATCGTTTTATTTAAAACGATCTTTAACATCGTACGGACTGTGTTATCAATAAGATTTTTTATATAAGTTATCTGAAAAGGAATAAATAATTGTATGACAATTGTATTACTAATGAAAATTGAATTATAAAGATCAATCATATAACATTCAAACGAGGGTTTCCTCCTCAGCACTGATGTGTAAAGACTTTATAATAGTAAGGGTAGTTGCTGTGTTTCCAGAGGTGCTGTGACCAAGTAACTTTTAAATAAAAAGAGAATTTAAAAAAATACAAAAAATAGCTTAGTCTTTTATCATATATATCATAGCTACCTAAAGTTGTAAAAATTGTTTAAATGTTATTAGGGCACTATTCTTAAAATGAACCAATAAAATAGATCTAAAATGTGATTTTCGAAGAATGTCCACAACTAATTTTCAGTATAAGTAGTATAGGTGGCACTTAGGACAGACAGCTCAAATTTCACCTTGGACCTTGGAGAGGTCAAGGATGAAATTTGAGACAACTGCCCATAGTACCACCAGACTGCAAACTCTTCTACTAATGAAACCGTGTGTGTGTGTGTGTGTGTGTGTGTGTGTGTGTGTGTGTGTGTGTGTGTGTGTGTGTGTATGTGTCTACACTCGCTATGGTGTCCAGGGCACTTGGGAGAGGCCCCCTAACTCATTACTATCCAAAGTGCCTCTGATTTTAAGAGGCACTTTGTAGAGATCTGCAGATGTGTACACTTTTATTCTAAAAAAAGGTAGCGAGACCCAGGCTCGAACCTGTATACCTCGGTGTGTGTGTGTGTATGTGTGTGTGTGTGTGTCCAGGGTACTTGGGAGAGACCACTAACCCTAACATATTATTATTATATTATCCAAAGTGCCTCTGATTTTTGAGAGACACTTCAGATAGATCTTTGCACAGTCGAGATAACGTTCGCGCGCCGACGGACAGCAGAGGACTGACCGGCTTTTTCCTCACCACTGTCTTAAAACACGCGCACGCACGCACACAAACACATATACTCACACATACACACCCACAACCTTATACACATTCTCTCTTTCTCTCTCTCTCACACACACACACACACACAAACACACACATACATACATGCACACAATATAAATATACTACTTACTTTTTTGTTTAGCGTTTACTCCTTTTTTCAGCTATGTGGATTTTTATTACTAAATAATTGTTAATAAGATTGTTTTTATCACTATGTTTATATATATATATATATATATATATATATATATATATATATATATATATATTCTACACTATGTACACTTAATTTCTTTTGAACAATTCATAGATCATTCAAATATCTTCATTTTAACAGTGCACTGGTTCTTCATTACAGTCCGGGCACAGCCAATCGCCACAGACCTCGCAACGCGACCACCGACGATTACGTGGCAAATAAAATATATTCCCGCAACCGAAGCACATATCCCGATTCCTGCGCGGTAAATCGCGATTCCGTCTACTTCTTGCTCTTTCATGGCCCATCATAATGCGGCGATTATTTATACGTTTCAATTTTCTTTCAATTTCACCTACTTAGTTTTTTCTTTGCAAAAATTATCAAGTTGCTTTTCTGTCTAATGTTTCATCTCGGGTGCATCTCAGATGCATCCGAAAAGTATGAAATATATAAAAATTGGAGCTCTCGAATAAACACAAGACCAAAAACTCATCTCGCATTTACGTGAGAACGGTATTTTTACCTCGGTTCCACGATATTCAGTCAAAGTATACACTTAAGAAAAAGTAATATCAGCACATCTCACTCTCTCTCTCTCTCTCTCTCGCTCGCTCACTCTCATAATTTTATTCTGTAATTAGTATGTACGTTATAAGTACATGTACACCTTCTCGACCTTCTAGTCTCCTAATATGTGTGGGCCATATCTTCGAAACTACGATGCAGATATTTTCGAGAGTAAAGAACGTTTTGATGTACGCCCTAACAGCAACACAACACAACCGGTTGCAAACCAATACAGCAATTTTTGAAAATCGATAACCCAATCGATTGGTAATATCCACGGATCGTCTTGTACTATATGTAATCTGATAGATCTCCAGTAGAACAGTTTAAGAGGTTTCCGAAGGTTGCAACCGATCGCTCTGTGTAGCTCTTGGGGCGTACGTAAAAAAGTTCTTAACCCGCGAAAATATTGGACCAATAGTTTCCGAGTTATGGACGATCGATCGATTCAAATATCGATTTTTCGACAATATCTTGGAAACCGTGAGAGCTACGCAAAAATGGACAAAAATTTTCGAGGTTTTCTTTGGAAACCTCTTAAACTGTTCTACTGGAGATCTATCAGATTGCATATAGTACAAGACGATCCGTGGATATTACTAATCGATTGGGTTATCGATTTTCAAAAATTGCTGTATTGGTTTGCAACCGGTTGTGTTGTGTTGCTGTTAGGGCGTACATCAAAAAGTTCTTTACTCTCGAAAATATCTGCATCGTAGTTTCGAAGATATGGCCCACACATATTAGGAGACTAGAAGGTCGAGAAGGTGTACATGTACTTATAACGTACATACTAATTACAGAATAAAATTATGAGAGTGAGCGAGCGAGAGAGAGAGAGAGAGAGTGAGATGTTCTGATATAACTTTTTCTTAAGTGTATACTTTGACTGAATATCGTGGAACCGAGGAAAAAATACCGTTTTCACGTAAATGCGAGATGAGTTTTTGGTCTTGTGCTTATTTTAGAACTCCAATTTTTATATATTTCACACTTTTTGGATGCATCTGAGATGCACCCGAGATGAAACATTAGGCAGAAAAGCAACTTGATAATTTTTGTCTCCCGTGTAGTCAAAATGCGAAGCTTGCATTTTGATAAAACAAAGAAGTGGTGGAAAAAGTGTAACGGAGATAGTGTTGCTTTCTTCAGTCCCTTGCCAACTCTCGAGCTGACAAAATCGTGATAATTATCTAATAGATTCAAAATGCGAGTACTTGGAATTAATGAAATCAATGGTTTGGCGTTCGAGATCGCAGACGCCAACCCGCCTGTCGTTGTCGCGCCCGCCGCCGGTTATGCATCGCCACCAGTTTTGCCGGAAAATTTAAATAATGTAGTGTGGGATGACATTGAATTCCCCCTGCAGCCGCCCTTTGAACCAATTGTTGAGTTGGTTGAATTTATTGAGCATGGTGAGCCGCCTGTATTTTTTAATGATGTGCCGGAGGTGGATCAAGAGGAAGCAGCTTTTCGACAGCTTTTGCGAGAAGCCGAAGAAGAAGAGGAGGAGGACCAGGCTGAGGAAGAGGTGGACGTGGAATCCTTAGGGGTAGATTCGGGTATAGACTCCATCGACTCCGATGCAGAAACAATAAGGGATGACTTTAATATCGGTGCCGAACCTCCAGTGGTTGAGGAAATGGAGATCGAGGAGGAGATGGCTGACGACAATCGCTAGTCTCTCGAGGAGAGAGAAGTACGCCTCCGCCACTTACGTGCCTTAAAAATTAAATATTATACCAATGTTATGAGATTAGTGCGATTGCAAAGAAAAAACGAAGTAGGTGAAATTGAAAGAAAATTGAAACGTATAAATAATCGTCGCATTATGATGGGCCGTGAAAGAGCAAGAAGTAGACGGAATCGCGATTTACCGCGCAGGCATCGGGATATGTGCTTCGGTTGCGGGAAAGTATTTTATTTGCAACGTAATCGTCGGTGGTCGCGTTGCGAGGTCTGTTGCGATTGGCTGTGCCCGGACTGTAATGAAGAACCAGTGCACTGCCAAAATGAAGATATTTGAATGATCTATGAATTGTTCAAAAGAAATATATATATATAAACATAGTGATAAAAACAATCTTATTAACAATTATTATTTAGTAATAAAAAACCACATAGCTGAAAAAAGGAGTAAACGCTAAACAAAAAAAGTAAGTAGTATATTTATATTGTGTGCATGTATGTATGTGTGTGTGTGTGTGTGTGTGTGTGTGTGTGTGTGTGTGTGTGAGAGAGAGAGAGAGAGAGAGAGAATGTGTATAAGGTTGTGTGTGTATGTGTGAGTATATGTGTTTGTGTGCGTGCGTGCGCGTGTTTTAAGACAGTGGTGAGGAAAAAGCCGGTCAGTCCTCTGCTGTCCGTCGGCGCGCGAACGTTAGCTCGACTGTGCAAAGATCTATCTGAAGTGTCTCTCAAAAATCAGAGGCACTTTGGATAATATAATAATAATATTTTAGGGTTAGTGGTCTCTCCCAAGTACCCTAGACACACACACACACACACACACACACACACACACACACACACACACACACCGAGGTATACAGGTTCTAGCCCGGGTCTCGCTACCTTTTTTTAGAATAAAAGTGTACACATCTGCAGATCTCTACAAAGTGCCTCTTAAAAACAGAGTCACTTTGGACAGTAATGTACACACGGTCTGGTGGCACTATGGGTAGCTTTCTCAATTTTCATCCTTGACCTCTCCGAGATGGGGGGTCAAGGATGAAATTTGAGCTGTCTGTCCTAAGTGCCACCTATACTACTAGTATAAATGCTTCAGAGGTAATGCTATACATTCCCGTCGGTTTTAAGTGCAAATAACATGAATGACGAATTTAAAAATGTGTGAACTTTTTCCAGCGAATTAACATAAATAGTTTATAATAATATTAAGTAAGGTAGTGGTAGCGGTACAAATCAATTCCAAAGGTCATGTTAATTCGAAGCTTTGTATAATGCGGTGATTTGTTCTTTGAACCGTAAAATATACTATATTACAGCATAAAATACGAGTAAATAATGTAAAAATCATAAAAGACGTCTAAATAGGGAAACGATAAGCTTTTATTCCACTCTCGAACGATATGGCCACTTTGTGCCCCTGAAAATCAGGGCGAAAGTAGCATATATTTCCCGTAAACCAGATTTGCGGGGAAAAGTAAAATTTGCGGGGGAAAAGTAAAATTGACATTTTTTTCTTTTACAATTTTTTTTACAATACTATTCGTTTTATAATAACTTGATATACATCTAGTGGTTTTTTACAAAAAAATAATGAAATTGTAATTACAAAATAAACAAAATCTTTATTTACATAATTTCCATTTAAGCTCGCGCATACGCACTCTTGTAGATCAACCTATAAATATATAAAAGAAACGCATCGGCCCCGCTTTTCAGAGTCAATAAGTGACCACGGTCGAGAGAGGAATAAAATACTATATGCAATATGGGACGAAAGTAGATTTTTCCCTTGGGTGGATTTACTGCCCGAGTAAGAAGGTCTGTTCCGAGGGAGCTTTTACTGTACGAGCGTAGCGAGGGCAGTAATTACCCGAGGGAAAAATCTTCTCACGAGGGAAGTAAATCCACCCGCGGGAAAAATCTGCTACTTTCGTCTCTTGTTGCATACTGTACTATTGTTTTGTTGCTTAATTAACATATATAATTCTGTATAACATATCCGTTTTTTTAAGATGTCCTAAGAAAATTTTAAAAGCTGTACATGAAAATGCATCATTTTTGATCGTGGTATAGGGCATTCGTGTTATATATTGAAACTTTACTGTTGAATATCTGAAATATGTAATTTTAGCGAAGGTAGAGCCCATTCAAATTTTAAGCTTACATGTATGTTGTTATAAATACAGTGGAAATTTGAAAAAATTCCTAAGAAAGTCAATATTTGCTACAACTACCTTAAGCAGAGAAAATTAATGAAATACTCGTTGATAAAAATGTCGATTGTCAGTAGATTATTAACTCTGAAATTGTTGCATGCAAAAAAGTGGGAAAAATTAACTGCGAAATAACTCTTGATTCGCGCGTTAACCGGCTGCACTTTAATTTTGTTATTCGAGCGTGGTGTTAACGTCGAGCGGGTGCAGCGAGATACCGATTGCTGTGGTTAATTTGCGTGCGTAAGAAGTTGGAAGTGCGTGAAGCGAGTGAAAGTTAAAGTACACTTATTTTTGTGACAAAAACAATAATAATGTCTGACTATGTGTTTATGTGTGTATGAAAAGAAAGATAAATTGAATATCAAAAAGGCCGACACGGGGTGAGAATTTTAGTGGTTCGCGCATGGTCGTCAAGGTGCTCTGGATAGAGTCGCGAGTAGAGCTGAAAAGAGTGAGATCCGAGCGATCAAGGAGTTTTGCTCTCCTAGCGCCGTCTCAAAAGTAGGGGAAAAAATTACGCGGAAGGGAGGCGTCGCCCAGTGGGCAAAATCGACTTTTTCTTTTTCAAAATTGTAGAACTTCAGTAAGAAAACAGAAATTAAACTAAAATTTTTTGAGCTTCAAGTTTACTAATTATAGAACATAGGAAAACTATAGACGAAGTGTTAGACTGACATCATAACCACAAAATGAAGTACGAAGGTGCTTATTTTTCGGAAAAATACAGTTTTTGCTGCGACAAAGTCATCATATATTTTTATTTAATGCCTCAAATACTATTTCTTGTAGATTTTTAACCGCTGAATACGAATCCATAACCTGAATTAACCAAAACCCTAACCTAGAAGGTAAAAAGCCAATTAAACTCTAATTATTACAATTTTTTGTATTCCAAGTGATAGAACATGAGATAGGAACGACTAATTCACCTGAATCTTTTTTGATCTTCAAACTTAATGGTCATATAATATGGCAAAATTATAGGAGAAGCGTCAGAATGAAATCCTAACCTCAAAATGAAGTACAGAGGTGGACATTTTACGGATAAATACGGTTTTTGCTGCCTCAAACGCTATATATTGTAGATTTTTTACCGCTAAATTCGAATTCACCACCTAAATTAACCAAAACTCTAACCTAGAAGGTCAAAATGCCAATTAAACGCTAATTATTACCATTTTTTGTATTCCAAGTGATAGAACATGAGATAGGATCGACTAATTCTCCTGAATCTTTTTTGATCTTCAAACTTAATGGTCATAGAACATGGGAAAATTATAAGGGATGCGTCAGACTGACATCCTAAGCTCAAATTGAAGCTCATTTTTCGGAAAAATACGGTTTTTGCTGCGACACAGTCGTAATATATTTTTTTAATGACTCAAACACTATATCTTGTACATTTTGTACCGCTGAATTCGAATCCACCGCCTAAATTAACCAAACTAAAAGGTCGAAAAGCCTATTAAACGCTAATTATTACCATTTTTTGTATTCCAAGTGATGGAACATGAGATAGGATCGACTAATTCTCCTGAATCATTTTTTTATCTTCAAACTTAATGGTCATAGAACATGGGAAAATTATAGGGGTTGCGCCAGACTGACACCCTAAGCTCAAATTTAAGCACATTTTTCTGAAAAATATGGTTTTTGCTGCGACAAAGTCGTGATATATTTTTTTACTGACTCAAATAATATATCTTGTAGATTTTGTACCGCTGAATTCGAATCCACCGCCTAAATTAACCAAAAACCTAACCTAAAAGGCCAATAAACCTATTAAACGCTAATTATTAACATTTTTTTTATTCCAAGTGATGGAACATGAGATAGGATCGACTAATTCTCCTGAATCTTTTTTGATCTTCAAACTTAATGGTCATAGAACATGGGAAAATTATAGGGGATGCGTCAGACTGACACCCTAAGCTCAAATTTAAGCACATTTTTCTGAAAAATACGGTTATTGCTGCGACAAGGTCGTGATATATTTTTTTACTGCCTCAAACACTATATCTTGCAGATTTTTTACCACTGAATTCCAATTCACCACCTAAATTAACCAAAAACCTAACCTAACAGGTCATAAAGCCAATTAAACGCTAATTATTACCATTTTTTGTATTCCAAGTGATAGAACATGAGATAGGATTGACTAATTCTCCTGAATCTTTTTTGATCTTCAAACTTAATGGTCATAGAACATGGGAAATGTATAGGGGAAGCGCCAGATTCACATCCTAACCTCAAAATGAAGCTCATTTTTTGAAAAATATGGTTTTTGCTGCGACAACGTCGTGATTTATTTTTTTTACTGCCTCAAACACTGTATCTTGTAGATTTTTTATCGCACAATTTGGATTGACCTCGTAAATTAACTAAAGTAATCAAGCTAAACTTGGAGGATTCATTCTTTGAACATACTTGTAATAAGGGCTTTTATAAGGATGAATAATAATAATTAAACAAATCCGTACGTTGAGAAGAGCACATGTGTTTTGTATTATTGACGATAAATAATTGCACAAACAGAGCGAGTATACAGGCCTATTCACTTGTACTGGCCAATTCACTGGCATAGCTTTTTTTTAACTAATATTCTTGATCATAATCAGCGAAGTTGTCGTCATCAAAAACAGACTCATTATCTGCCATATACTCATTTTGTCTGCAAAGTAATTAATATTCATTTCATTCGCATCGTATTTGTATCGATGTTTAGTTTGTGTTGTATGTTAATTTGTAGTTGCATTCCAAGATTAACTGAATAAAATAAGGTATAAATAAAGTCGTCAGTTACTTTGTATGAATTATAAAAGTTAAATATGTTCTATTTACAGTAAATGGATTCAAGAGTTATGAAGTTACTACGAATAGTTTTGATAATTGTTTTTGTAATGAAGTAAGAGTTTCTACAAATATCCTACCCGTTTTCTATAAATCGGCTTATATCTACATTTGTTACTTTTGGCTTATTCTCCAGAGTTTTTGTCCGTTTGCTCAATAGAGAAATTTTAGGATCTGTCATGAAAACAGCTCTATTGTAAACATCAAGAATCCTGTATAATCTACTGTTCTGCCTAGCATGCTTCGTCATAGTCAATCGATACAACTTGTGCCAAGCTTCGTTTCCATCTTCAGCGAAATACATCATTGGCATCGAAAATACCCTTGCAATCTGTATTAGAAATTTAATGTCTCTTAATAAAATACTTATAAAAAAAATATTAAAAAGAGAATGACTGTAGGGGACAAAAACAAGATATTTTGTGGCATGCTGTAATACAAATTTTCTTTGGTTTGATATGAAAATACAGATAAGAAATAACTTTTTAGCCCCTAAAAATTTATTTTGAAACTTTGGAACAAGAATTGATTTTTCTTTCAGGAATATAACATTTCATTTATTAATCATTATTTAGAGACTCAAGAAAATGTTTCTAAGTATAAATTTTAAAGTACAAAAACGCAGTTTCAATCTACGCTAAAACTTGTTGGAAATGGATACTTCTACACAAAGTTACAAGCATTCAAAAATATCTTTGATTGAAAACTTGATTTTTATAAGAAAGTTTTGGAAGCCATTTTTGCGTGTTAACAAATTGTCGAGTTTATTGTTTAACGTGTAGAACCAGGAATAGTATATTACGCATCTAGGGAGGTAAAGAATTGTCGAGTCCATAGCACGTGTAAAATGCCACTCGAGCCAAAGGCGAGGGTGGCAAACACGTGCTATGGGGTCGCCATTTTACCTCCCATGGTGCGTATACTATTTTTCCTCACACCAGCACCGAAAATACACACTTCTCTCCAGGCGCCCGGGAGGAAAAGTGGTACTTTCGGTGCAGGTGTGGGGACAAAATATTTTCTTAGTTAATGTCCCAATCTTTAATTTATCTCGTTTTTGGTCACCCTTGTTTAATTTTTTTTAAGGATTCCTAATATTGTTTCTTATCTGTTAATCAATATATCATTTTTCTCACCTCGCAGCCGTGTTTCAGTAACTTATGGTACGTAGGGTTCATCCGTGCTTGTGGATAAAGTGCATAATGCAAACAATATGTTTGCCAACAAAATTCTTCCAATTCATCTAATTTTAATTTTTTTGTACATTTGGATGCAGCTAGCACTGTAGCTATATTTGTCACCAACCTAGGATCGATTTCGAGCGCTTCAGCAAAGACCGAAGGATATTTAAAACAACGTCTTGCTACATTGCCAGTAATCGATGTTCCGTGACCTTGTAACACTTGATCAACTCTGACCCCGATACGTTCATAAATTCGATTTTGTATGTCCTTCTTCCGTTCTTCATACTCCGCTATAAATTATGAGAGTTGTATAAAGTGAAATTTCCTTAAACTCATTATCTCTAAATGCATAAATCCATCATACCGCAAACTATCAAACCCTTAAATCCATAAACCATAAAACCGATAAAATCTCAAACTGAAATACTTTGAACGATTAACCCTCAGAGAGAAATAAAGCAGCACAGCAAGAGTGCGTAAAACCAAGATGGCAGGGATTCGAGAGAGCTAGATAGCGAGAAAGCAAGACTGCAAGAGAGTGAGACAGCGAAGAAGAAAGAATGAGAGAGCGAGAAGGCGAGAAAGTGAGTGAGACAGGGAGAGAATTGTACATAAATTTAAGGTACTTAACTTTGAAATTCCTGAATTAAGTACTATCAAATTCCTAATGGTAATTTTATGACTCATAGTGAAGCAGTACATTTGTTTAAATAAAATTATTATGAGCATTATACCTTTCTTATCTTGGCGTACATCCCACGATTCAAAATCTCTTTTATACGATACATGAAGTAGATGTTCAAAGCATTTTATCGTACAGAGCAACAATCCTAAACCATATTTCAAGGAAGACTCATTTGGTTTGAAATCATCGTTCAGGTTACCAAACTGATGAGCGGTCCGCAAACACATGGGACACCTACAAGTTGCATTATTACCAACTATGGTATTGACACATTTTCCATCGATTAACGTTTGCGAGACATTGTACGTAATTCTAACGCTTTTCTTATTTGGCATCGTGAAGCTGAATGGCTCCAGACTCTTTATTTCATTGTTTAAAAAGTTGAACTCACGTAGCGTTGCAACTTCATCCTCTTTTTAAAGGATATCCTCACAGGGCGACAAAACCGTATACTTTGTGGTGTAGGATTTACCCACAGATTTTCATCAGATTTTTTTGATCGTACTAGTATTATAATCATACTGGTCACAAATAGAGATTGCTGAGAATTTGTATTTTGATTTTGAATGTTATTATATTTTTGGTGAGGATTCGTGTGACCAGAAGAACTGTCAAAGCCTACAGTTACTACTAACTTCTCAAAATCGATTTTTCCCAATTAAATGCAATTTCTTCACATAAACGCTCAGCAGTCTTATTCAGCAGTGATTGCAAGGATACGGTAACCTCTGTCTCAGTAGTAATAAGATATTTTTCTGGTTTACACTTATCCATCTCTTGAGTAATAAAATAATAGGAACAATAAATCGGACAATTTTTTTTCTGTGTATCATTTACTAATGCGATGTAATTTTCTTTATTATAATTGTAATCTAAATAAAATGCCAAGGCGGATTCATGAGAGTGCACAGACAATTTGTTCTTTTGATTTTTGTTGTTTTGATTCTCGACAATTCCATCGCATAGAGTTGTACTTTGAATTAATTGTAATGCTAGTTCTATTGCCTTTGTATCATATATACTAATGATTTCATGAGCTCGTCTATATAGCGTTGCAGTTGAATATTCATCGTTAGTCCGTTTTATTCCTGTGTTTACACTCAATTTAGTTTTCTTGCGCGGTCGCCGACCTTTATTAACTTGTCTGTTCTCACGTTCTATACCTTCATCTTCCATACTACTATTTATGTTACAAAATAAGAAAGTCTCAATTAAGCATAAAAATTTCGATTCTAATACAGAATTAAAAATTTGGAAAGTTACATGGATAAACTAATCTCTAGAAATATATTTATTTAGTTTTAAAGGTAACATTATAACAACAATATACTCCCACAGTTTCGAATAAAACTCAGAAATTCTTGTACAATCTCACAGGGAACAGGCGGAACTCATGCATAGCTAAACCCATTAGGCCCCGCCTGAATATTACTAAATTTTCTTTATAACGGAGACAGCAGATTTTAATGAAATCCCTATTCATACTTTTTGGAGACAATTTTTTCAAAGTTCTCGGGTTTTCTCTTGACTATCGAGCTTCTTACAAAAATATAAATTTTAATTGTTTCTAGATAAATTTATTGAAAAAGTAACGTTTATTCAGTTTACTTTTTCGTGAATTTAGATTTATAAAGTAGAAAAATGTTCTTTTGCATTTTAAACTGCATTAAACATATTATTGACACTTATACTTTCGAAATTTGTGGGTAATTTTTTATCAATAATCTCATATTTAATGGGGAGGACGGGAAATCGCTGCCCAAATAGGAAAATATCGAGAAAAATTGAAGTTTTGACCGAAATTTTGAAATTATTGAAAAATAAAGGCTGTTGGAAGAAAAAAATGCCTGCGTATTTCTATAGTATGAGTGTAAATAATAAGCTTTGTGCAGTTTTTCATGAATAACAAAATTCATTTCTCTAAAAATTAGTAGTTCAACAAAAAAAGTAGACTGAAAGAACTATCATTTATTTATCAAAAACGAATGAAAATTGATGTTTTTAATTTTGTAATTAGCTAGAAACTTAGAAAAATCATCTCCAATAAGAATAAAGAGGGATTTAATTAACATCTGTTAACTAACAGATATACAAAAATTTTATGTTATTTCGACGTTAATGGGTTAATGAGATAATATATTTTATCAAGAATAATGTTAAAGATAATGGCTTTCACTTAAAGTGCTTGTGCTCTTAATACTCTTAGTAATTATAAAAGCATCTATGATTCGAAATTGTAAGTATAAGAAACAGAAATTTTGGAAGATTAAAGTTGTAATTGACAAATTTAAATAATTCATATTTGCAAAAAATAGTAATAAGTTAGAAATCAAAACAAAAATTTTGGTCTATGCAAAATAGTAATTTGAAGGTAATTATATATATTAGTTGAAATTTCTAGAGATTTTGCCATATATTTTCTGAAATAACAGCATCCGAATTCTTTTATTTAAAAATACTTATGCGAATACTTTTATAGATGTCATATATTTCACAATGAAATTTGAGGTTACAGAATATTATTGTCATTAATTTATAGTTGTTATTTCAGATTAAAGATAAAAATTAATACGAGTACAGAAATAATTACCTGAAATTTTCTAGGATTCTAATAAACGTTATAATAAACCCTGTCAATTATTTATAAGAAAAATATGTCAATTATATATAAAATAACTTCTCTAAGTTATTCTAAATTGGAGTGTGCTTATTAGTAATTCAGTCACTGTTAATATTCACACATATATACAACATCCGTTTTTCAAACCGAATGTAATGCACAAAATGTTTTAAATACATCTAATCAATTTCACAGCGATTCGTAAGACTAAGATAGATGTTATAATAAATGCAGAAATGCAGTATATTCTAGATGTTTATTTATATTTATTTATTCAACATATGTAAATGGTTACCATGGCAACACACCGAAAGTAATAATATTGTCGAAAGCTCTTTCACAGTTTATACTGAAGTCAGACACACATAGTTTTATAATATAACGAGCTATATAAAACGAATTTTCGATGTATTAATTCAGAATTATACTACATTTCACATAAAGCTCAACAACTAAAGCATTTAAAAGTAAGAAGATATTTCGAGAATTCAATCAATACGTATTTCTTTCAATATAGCAATTACTCATGATAAAAATATGAAAATGACGCCAATACATCGAAATTCTGCATCTAATATATTTTTGAAAAGTGACAAACATTAAATTTGTACTTAATAAACTTAAAATTAGGGAGTAAAGGGCATTATAAGTTGTAGAAAGTATAAACTACTGAGTTTAAACCTAATATAGACAGTGAATTAGAAAAGCAAAGTTAAAAAAAGTGGAAATATTAATTTACATTGAGCACAAAGTATGAATTGTTAATTTTAGCTTAATAAAAGTAGAAAAGCTCAAATGACTTATTTTTGAAACGTATTTTATTTCTTTATCAAACTGCTAAACCATTAATACGTAATTTATAAAAACAAGAAGTATCGTAATCAATTAAAATTTTTTTTTAATAGTATTCGGATTATGTGGTTCATATTCGAAGTTTGTGTCTTCTGCTCATGAGTGTTTGCAGATTACGAGATTTTGCAAACGCAAATTTTATAGTAAAAGGTTTGGCTTATATAGGAGAGGAATATTATTAGGGATCTGTTATTTAGGTTATGTTCGTAACCAATAAAATGTGTTTATCTAACTTTGATAATGCGTAATGCGTGGAGCAATAATAAATAGTAAAATTAATTTATTTTTATTGAGAGTCTAGACAGTAGCCCCACACAGCACGAAATATTTCTGAAACATTTCTGAAATATTTCTTGAAAGATTTGTAATATTTCAGAAATGTTTCGTGAAATATTTCGGAAACATTGCAATGTCCCGGTCAAAAATCTATCAGAAATATTTCACGAAAGATTTCGGAAATGTTTCAAGAAAGATTTCAGACATCTTTCGTGAAACATTTCCGAAACCTTTCGTGAAATATTTCAGAAACATTGCAATGTCCCGGTCAAAAATCTTTCAGAAATATTTCACGAAAGATTTCAGAAATGTTTCAAGAAAGATGTCTTAAATCTTTCAGAAAATATTTCAGAAATATTGTTTAAATCTTTCACGAAATATTTTCTGAAAGATTTCAGACATCTTTCGTAAAACATTTCCGAAACCTTTCGTGAAATATTTCAGAAACACTGCAATGTCCCGGTCAAAAATCTTTCAGAAATATTTCACGAAAGATTTCGGAAATGTTGCAATGTCCCGGTCAAAAATCTTTCAGCAATATTTCACGAAAGATTTCAGAAACATTGCAATGTCCCGGTCAAAAATCTTTCAGAAATATTTCACGAAAGATTTCGGAAATGTTTCACGAAATATGTCTGAAATCTTTCAGAAAATATTTCGAGAAATATTTCAGAAATATTTTTAAAACCTTTCATGCAATATTTCTTGAAAGATTTTAGACATCTTCCGTGAAACATTTCCGAAATCTTTCGTGAAATATTTCAGAAACATTCCAATGTCCCGGTCAAAAATCTTTCAGAAATATTTCACGAAAGATTTCAGAAATGTTTCAAGAAAGATGTCTAAAATCTTTCAGAAAATATTTCAGAAATATTGTTTAAATCTTTCACGAAATATTGTTTAAATCTTTCACGAAATATTGTTTAAATCTTTCACGAAATATTTTCTGAAAGATTTCAGACATCTTTCGTGAAACATTTCCGAAACCTTTCGTGAAATATTTCAGAAACATTGCAATGTCCCGGCAAAAACCTTTCAGAAATATTTCACGAAAGATTTCAGAAATGTTTCAAGAAAGATTTCAGAAATGTTTCAAGAAAGATTTCAGACATCTTTCGTAAAACATTTCCGAAACCTTTCGTGAAATATTTCAGAAACATTGCAATGTCCCGGTCAAAAATCTTTCAGAAATATTTCACGAAAGATTTCGGAAATGTTTCAAGAAAGATTTCAGACATCTTTCATGAAACATTTCCGAAACCTTTCGTGAAATATTTCAGAAACATTGCAATGTCCCGGTCAAAAATCTTTCAGAAATATTTCACGAAATCTTTCAGAAATATTTCACGGAAGATTTCGGAAATGTTTCACGAAATATGTCTGAAATCTTTCAGAAAATATTTCGAGAAATATTTCAGAAATATTTTTAAAACCTTTCATGCAATATTTCTTGAAAGATTTTAGACATCCTCCGTGAAACATTTCCGAAATCTTTCGTGAACTATTTCAGGAACATTGCAATGTACCAGTCAAAAAATAGCATGAAATATTTCAGTTATGTTTTTGAAACCTTTCATGCAATATTCTTCTGGGATTAATAGTTGAGGCTTATTAACTTATTCAAATGTAATCCAGGAAAGATTTATTGCATTTTCTGAAAATATAGCAATAATTTCGGAGGAACTCTGTTGGAGGAGTGTTCAAGCATAGCAAAAATACAATACCTTCATTTATGTCTTTACTAGGGTGATACATTTGAGACTAAATAAATTCAGAGTCAATTATTTGATAAATTACAAAATTTTATTGCGTAATATGGAATAGTATGGAAGATATAAAATCTTAAGTATGTAGGAAATAAATACTTTATTAAAAATCTGAATCTAAACTTGAAATTAAGGAAAAAACTATTAAAAATCTGAATCTAAACTAGAAATTAAAGAAAAAACTATTAAAAATCGGAATCTAAACTAGAAATTGTTTTCAAACTCAAGTTTCAAATTATTAGTTCAGTTTTCCCCTGCTTCTTCATCTCCAGAGTCAAATAATTCGGGAATCCTCTTCCTCTTCTTATTATTAGTGTTCCTGAAATTTAATAAATAATTTATATTTTGAGTCGTTTATTTTCATCATATATATTAATTACATACTCTTCTTCACGCTTGAGCCTCAGAGCAGATTGAAGAAGCCAGGGGCTAACATGACCCCTTAAACCGTCGTCAGCATCCTTGAACATCTTCCGTGCTGCTTTTACATATAGGAGATAAAAGACATTGTTCTTTAATCTTTTGTGGGGCTTTCGAAGTATTCAAAGAATATGATTACAATTTAATAAGCTAAATATATATATATATATATAGAATATATAGAATATATATATATATATATATATATATATATATATATATATATATATATATATATATATATATATATATATATATATAATTCTAAACTAGAAATTAAAGAAAAAACTATTAAAAATCGGAATCTAAACTAGAAATTGTTTTCAAACTCAAGTTTCAAATTATTAGTTCAGTTTTCTCCTGCTTCTTCATCTCCAGAGTCAAATAATTCGGGAATCCTCTTCCTCTTCTTATTATTAGTGTTCCTGAAATTTAATAAATAATTTATATTTTGAGTCGTTTATTTTCATCATATATATTAATTACATACTCTTCTTCACGCTTGAGCCTCAGAGCAGATTGAAGAAGCCAGGAGCTAACATGACCCCTTAAACCGTCGTCAGCATCCTTGAACATCTTCCGTGCTGCTTTTACATATAGGAGATAAAAGACATTGTTCTTTAATCTTTTGTGGGGTTTTCGAAGTATTCAAAGAATATGATTACAATTTAATAAGCTAAATATATATATATATATATATATATATATTTGAAACTGAATTTCAAGGTCAAAATAAATTGTACGAAAAGGTTGCCTCCTTTGCAATAAACAACTATCGTCTGAACTTTTTTTCATAGCGCGCTCTGGAATGGATCTATATGGGTGCATTGATGAAAATGGCGCACCCATTATATAACTACACACACGTAGTTATATAATGGGTGCGCCATTTTCATCAATGCACCCATATAGATCCATTCCAGAGCGCGCTATGAAAAAAAGTTCAGACGATAGTTGTTTATTGCAAAGGAGGCAACCTTTTCGTACAATTTATTTTGACCTTGAAATTCAGTTTCAAAGTCATTTGAAGGTGAACCTGATTTTTTAAATGGAAACCCTTGTTCTCGACACTAGATTTAAGAAGAGAAGAAAATTTTACACCCGACACGGTTTTTAAAGATTTTTTCATAACCTACAAGGTTATTTCAAAGTTAAATTCTAAAAAAATAAATGACCTTTAAAAGTTGAATCAAGTTCAACATTTTCAAGATCATTGTCATATTGAAGTTGAAGATTTCTCATAGAGGTAAATTTGCATTGAATATTCTACCGAAAAATACAATCAAATTGCAACCACAGTTTTTGTGGAATTCAACTTTGAAATAAGCTTTTGAAAACGCTGTTCATATAAATTATTTCATAGTTTCTTGTACAGATTTGAAACCTTTTCTTTAAACAATTTTTAGGAAGGCAGGATATAGAGCTATGTAAACATAAATATTTTCTATCTTACTAAAAATAGCAGAGCATAGTAGGAGATCCTTGAATGCCATTTTCGTTTTTTTTTCCCAAGATAACTATATTTAGTGGCCACTTCATTCGTTAACGTCGCTTCTAGCATGTTGTAAACGAAATTGTGCAGGTCTGCTCCACCCTTGCTTTTTAAGAATAGCATTTGGAATCTAAATCAGATGCAAATTAGAAAATTGGTAAAGAATATATCGCTTATATTAGGAGATAGAATTCCAAGCTTAAGCTAGTTCTTTCACTCAGGTCCAGAATTTGAGGGTACCTCACTGAGCCCTCCAATTCAAAGTGAATTAAAATTTTCCAAATTACTTTAGAATTGAATGAAGAAACAAAAGTGATGATTTTATGATGAGAAAAATATTTATGTTCTATTAAGATTGTTCATTTGAAAATTTACAGCTATCTGAAATGCACCAAACTAGTAAATTTGTTTAAATTCTGACAATGTTACAATGTTGAATATTTTCTCAAAATCCATGTTTTTCAATGATAAGTTTTGGGAATGTGCCTCTTGTAGTATATATAGATATACTGACTCATGTATTTGCACCGAGAAATGCGCCATCTTTAAAAAATATGGCGCATTTCTCGGTGCAAATGGTTAATGTATATCTATATATACGGAGTCACATTCCCAATAGCTCATGAGTATACGTATTTCGTGGTATGAAAAATGGAAAATTGAACGTTTCCATAAGACTCTACAGTAAACATAAGCTCGAAACTCAATTTTAACGCATGATTTATGTCTCATTTGCCTCGTTACTGATTTACATATTCTGGGTACTCAATTTTAATAATGATTTGGCGAAAGCGACACCGTAATGATCAAGCAAAATCCAAGATACTCTAAAAACATGGTAAATGAAAAATTTGAGCAATAAGATTCAGACATACAAAAGATAATTTTACCAACAACCACTCACACTTGACCATCTTTTCTAGTCACAGATCGTACTCTAATCAAATATCAAAATCGAAGTACGATTGGAAATTTAGTTATACTTCGATTAAACGATAGTAGTAGGACTATCCCATATTGAAATTTTTAGTCGAGAAATTCCTTATGAATTATTTTAGTGACGTAACCTATAACGTTCTATATTTAATAATCTTATCGAATATATACAAGTTCTATTCTTAAACTTCCATCTGATAAGTAATATTAATGCAATATCTAACTGAAATCATATAAAACAATATTTCAAATACATAATGATTAAGGCATACGAATACATATAATACGAACAAGGACCTACGAAGGTTTATGATACGTGCACACGGATATCTTTTTCCCGTTCTCTAACTATTTAAGTACAAGTGCGTGCAAAGAGGTTATTTGAAAATACATATTCCTTAACAAATATTCATCATAGGATAGTCGTTCTGTGATTGACAATCTGTTCATTAGAAGTTTAACCTTATAACCGTCATTCTAGGAACAAAAACTTTATCCAGTTCACAAGGGCATTTGGTCGGTATTTCTGATTAAATACGATCAATGGCTATAAAAGTTGATCAACTCAAGGTCAAATTGTGATCTATTTTCTACCAAGATATTCCAAACAAAACTCTTCTTTCAGGGTAATAAAAATTGAGTTTATCTGACATTTACATTGAAATGACAAACTTACCTTTTACACATCGAAAATAAATACTCATAATGCAAGTCATCTGTCTTCTAGGCATATTATTGACGATATTAGATTTTCCAAGATAAGTGAATATTCAATTTTCAATTTCAAGTAAGGATAATTCTTTTTTCAATGGATAAACTTTTCCTAGCGTAATAAAATGACTTGGATTAAGTGTAGTTATTTTATAATAAAAATAATACAAAAACATATATGGATTTAATATATATATTTAAAAGTGTTTCAATCTTTGATGCATTTTAATGAAGAGTTGATTAATAAAATGGTCAGAGAACAAGGTAATATATTACCCAACAACTCAAGGAATGACATACCAAATAACAAATTTGAAAGATAATCGATTGGGCTTATAATATCATATGCCAAACAAAGTGAGTTTTTCTTCTGCTTACATTTCAAGAAAAATAGAATTAAAAGATACTAAAATTTCAAGTCTTTCATTGCGTAGATTGTACGCGTGTGTGCATACATATATATATATATATATATATATATATATATATATATATATATATATATACACATACATTTCTCATGCATCCGAGAAAGATCATGGTGAATGAATATTAATTCGAAGTGAAGGAAACTCTGCAAATAAATGAAATAAAAATTAAATTTACAGATGTCACACTATCACACACACCAAATGAAATGAGGATGAATATGAATATGTTAGAAGCAGCTTCAGTTTCTCTCCAGTTAAGAACATGCAAAAGACCCTTAAAATACAAAAAAGTAGGTACATAAATTTCTTCCAACACACTCAACTCTTACCAGATGTCATTCACCAACCTCGGGAACTTATCGTCAGTAACTGAAATGATCAAACAATCTCAAATAAAATGACAACAGTAAGATGGGAGAAAACTAATACAAAGGATCATGTAGTCATTCATTTCGGTTGAATATGTGTAAACTCGAATATAAATATTATTTATTCAACAGTATGGACTTAATCTCGTATTTAAACCACGCTTTACAGTGGTAAAACTCCGTAATTATTGCATGGGAATGTTGACTATAACGACAGTCAGCTCCGTATCTCGGTGCTTGGAGCGCTAACCTCGGACACTTAACTTACTACCCGGCGTAACGGCCGGGGTTCAATTCGATCTAAACCGCAGTACAGATCGGGAGTTCTCTCTGAGTTGACTTGTGCCGATAACTTCACGTTGATATTAACGATTATATTGTTAGTTTATAATTCTTCATATAATACGTTAACGTATAATTCAGAGTAATCCTTTTGTAAATTCAGAGTGTATAATAGAGAACTTTAATTCAGAAGAATAAATTAAAGTCGCGAGCGCGCAGTTTGAATGAATAAACTTGAGTGTGTGCTTATTTCGAGAACATCTTCCGACATCTCCTTCGACCAATTCCATTTAATCCATCAGGGAAAGCGTGGCTCAACTCCTTAGTTGAATCCATACTGTTTAATAAAATATCATATGCAAGCGTTAACACGTGTATCATAATATACTATTTATCTTTGGTACACATCAATAATTGTAACCATCAGTTTATAGTTTTTAGGGATTATCAAATATCGTTGGTCTTTGAATTTTATTGAATAATCTCTCATGATTAGTTCGTAACGACGGCTTTCGTATAAAACACAGCTGAAATATATTATATTCACCAACAAATAGTTAAAAATGAAATGTATAAATTTTTACTCGAGTTACTTATAAGTGTAACATTTGGAAAAATATCATAAATTTCAAAATCACTATAACTTTTTCGCTGGCAAATAGAAATCTGTGTTTCATGCGTGCGTAAAGCTCTATCTAACGTAAAAACAATCATTTAAAAAGTAATTAAATTTTAACGAATCATAGCGCTTGTATTAAAAAATGCTTGCGAGCAATTATCTGTCACTACAAAATTATTATTAATGATTGTTCTATGGTTTCAGCAAAATAAGGAGAACTCTATAATATTGAAATATATGGTAAAAATAGCATTCCGGACATTCTTGAATTTTACTAATATTTTTTCCAGACAAACTTCCAAGATACTCAATGTTGACTCCTTATACACGAGTTATTATCGGAAAAATCACTTCAACATAGATGCCAATTTATTAAAAATTAAGATACTTATAAAAAAATAGATATATAATGTTTGAAAATGTAACAAACTTTTAATGAAAGCTTATCTTTTGTTACCGAACAAATTTTTAGAAAACCAAGCAAAATGTAAGCAAATACTCGAAATTCTGGGCTCCGCTGTGAGGTCCAAAGAGAGGGGAGTGGCGCGCGGGAAATTCAGAGTACCCCTTTCTCACATTAGCAGTGATGACATAGAATAATATTGTATAGAACATGTTTATTTTTACCCTGCAAGGCATGTCATGAATTATGGAGACATAACTTATTTTATAATAGAAAGCGCTTTAGTCAATTTCTGTAGTACTCGTGAATCTGTAAATAGTTATTTTATCGACTAGTGCGTAAATAGTATATTTCGATACACGTGACTAAAGTGCCACTTTTTTGCGAGGCGCAGCTTAGTGCCCGAGCGAAGCGAGGGTACTAAGCGCCGTGTAAAAAAGTGGCGCTGTAGTCGCGTATCAAACGATATTTTATAACACTAGAGACTAAAGCGAGAACTTTAGCCTATAGTTCTCCGCGCAGAAAAGAGCGGCTTTAGTATACTACAAAGTGTAAGTAAAGTGCGAGCTTTAGTCTCGCTGTGTTATAAATAGGACTTTTCCCCACGAGTAGCGACCTATAACACGAGTGGAATAAGCCGCACACAAACGCATTGCATACATGATTTTTGGACATTCTATGCGTTGAATTTTGTTTTACGCACTAATGTGAGTATTCAAAACTGAATTCCCCACATGGTATGACAAAAAATCATTTATAACACTCTAACCTCAAAATCGCAACTTTGTCTTGATTTTTAGGCGCTCGTGTTATAAAATATCGTATGAGACTTGTTCATAAAGGCTTTTTAACGAAACGAGTAACAGCACTCGCCTTCGGCACGTGCCGTAAACCTCTCGTTTCATAAATAAAGCCTCTCCGAACCCGTTGCGTAATATACTATTTTGACACGCGTGCGTAAAACTTTATTTCACTTGGAGAGAGAAATCATGGCCTTATCATGGAAATCATAAAAGATATATTTATATAAAAATCACAGTACGAAAAATCACAGTCTGTATCAACTCGATACAAATTTTTCTTCTTTCATCAAAAAAGAAAACCCACTACGGCAACAAGGTTGAGCCTTGCGAGAATTTCTTGCTAATTTCATAATGGAATTTCCTCGTGGAAATATTACGCGCTTCTCCATGCTAATAAAGAACCATGATTTTTCTCTCCGTGGCACCACGCATTCGAAAATAAACGCGATCCAAATGAAGCATACGCACGTTGTATTAGATATTGTTCCACTAATGAATAAAATAGCAATTTCCACCTTGTATAGTTTTGAAAATACGAGGTTCTAATTACTTTTAATCACGATCCAAATGTAAGAGTCACTTTATTAACCTCAAAAGCAATCCAAAAGTAGCGTTTTATCCCCTCTTTCACTTTTTTTTCCCTTAAAATAAAATTAGCTAGAGTGAATTGAAATTAGCGGGAGTAAAAATTGTTTACTTTGGCTAATTATTTCAACTACCCGAAAAATTCTCGTTCTGTTTTGAATTGAACTATATGACAGAATAAATGTAATAATCGACTGTTCTACGCAAATATATAATTTATTTTCTGTAATCATATGATCCACTTTCAAAAGTCAATAAAGTGGCCACAGTTGGGTCATGAATAAAGAACTATATGCTACACGAGAGTGAATTAGCATATGTACTATTTCTCCACTTCTACTTTGAAAGTATCACAGTCTCGTCCCAGTCTCGGGAGAGGAATAGTATATTACGCACATGCATAGTACAAATCTTGGACAGCCATAAACTTATATGAATTGATACCCGATCAGAAGGCGAGCGAAATGAACAGCTCAGACCTTCGTCTCCTTCGTCTTTAGCTCGCGCGTCAATTCACGTGGGTTTTACGCTATCCAAGATGTTTGCCCTCGTAATGCATAATATACTATCACACACGTTTTCGAAACACTGTGGATTAACTATGCTCATACCTCCTCAAGAGGGTGTATGATGAATCCGGTTGACTCAAAAGTGTGACGAAAAGTAAAAATAAACGGCACTAAGACATGAATGAGATTCTCGTCTCGTGTGAATTTATCACCCACTCTTCACCCAGGCGATAATATCGCTGTTGACGAGGATAAATATTCATGCCTGAGTTTCGTTACGTACTATTATATTATATTAAACCCTTTTTTTCATTATTGCTATCATGAGAGGTATTCAGTATTCAATACAATAGAGATTTTCTCAAAAGAGTGAATATAAATATGTGTAATGAAATAACTGTTTATGAGAAATAATTACCAATTCAGATCTGAAACTACCATCTATTTGCAGTTTTTGCTCCACAAATTCCATTGACTTTTCTTCTGTCAGTTCGTTTATGGGAAAATGCTTGACCATTTTCTCGATTACTTTTACAGGTGCGACGGTTCGCACTCCATCTCGCACATACTGGACGCGATGGAGCTTGACTGACAACCGATCCACTTTCATATTCAGGGAGTTCACTTTGGTCAACAACGTTTTGATCAACTCTGTAACAAGTAATCATTATACATGTGTAAATTTGAAACCGAAGACGTTCTCATTCTCGTGAATACTGAATAATATTTCATTCTAATACTCCAACAAAACCATGTTTTACATGGTTTCGATATGCAGAGTATAAATACTTGTGCGTTCGGTGTGTAAGTGCGTATGTGTATGTGTCTGTATCTGTGGCTCTGCCTGTGTGTGTTCGGTGTGCGTGTGTGGGTGTGTGGTGTGTGTGAGACTTTTGTGAACATGATATGAGGATGTGAGAGACTGTGTATGTACCTGTGTTTGTGACTGTTCGGTGTATGTGTGTGTCTGCCTATGTCTGTACCTGTGTCAATATCTCCGAATGTGTGGTAGATGTGTGTAGAAGATATGTCTGTGTGAGCTCTGTGTGTTATGTGTGTGCGACTGTGTCTCTTAGTGTCTATAAGTATCAGTGTCTCCTTATACTTTTTTCTGTGACGCCATCTGTGGTTGTGTATGTCTGTATGTATGTTGTATGTATGTGTGCCTGTCTGTTTGAGTTAAAAATAAGAGTAAGTAAAATAACTGACCGAATATTTGAACGAAATCAATCTTTTCATGTTCGCTGACTGCTTCGTGACTAACGCGTTAGTTAAGATTCTGTTCTCCTTCGATAATTTGCTTTTCGACCCTATCAGCATCATTCTTGCTGCCAGTCAGAGATTCATCGAATGACATATCATCATCTTCATCATCATCAATTTTATTCACTTCCTCAGTATTTCTATCATGGCGCGTCGGGGTGAGTCCATTTTTTGAGGTCGACGACTTGAAAGGCCCCACAAATTCACCCGCAAGATCTTTCTTATTTCTAGCACTTCGAGAATGTTTTAGCTTCTCATAATTACTTGCGTCGGATAGTTCCTCAATATTTTGCAAGCGAGCTTCTCTTTGAGCTTCGGTATAATCATCTGTAAAAAAAAAGGAATTGTTAAGATAGTTGTGGGAATATTTTCCTGCTATCTTGAAAAAAATCATTCCAAAGCAAAATACATTCCTAATACAACTATAGCTATCTGAGCAGATTCGAGTAAAATATGAAGATGCGCGCGTGTGTATGTGGGTTTGTGTGTGTGTCTGTGTGTATATGTGACTTTGTCTGTTTTTGTTTGGGACTTTCTCTACGTCTGTGTTTGTGTGTTGTGTGCGTCTTTGTCGTACCTGTGACTGTGAGCATCCGGTATGTGTGTGTGTATGCGTGAGTGTGATTATGTCTGTTCGTACCTGTATCTGTACTTTTGTCTATATCCGTGAGTGTGCGGTATATGTGTGTGTCTGTGTGTGTTCGATGAGTGTATGAATGTGTGCGATCGTGTCTCTTAGTTTTTGTAAGCCCGGTGAGTGTATGTGTGTCTGGACTGTGTGTATGTGTGACTGTGTCTTGTTCATATTCGGGACCTTGTCAGTGTCAGTGACCTTGTCTATGTCTCTGCCTGTTCCTGCGTGCGTGTTTGCATAGGTCTGTCTGTGCTCGATGTGTCTGCATCTCTCTCTCACTGTGTGTATGTGTGTGTGTGTGTGTGTGTGTGCGTGTGTGTGTGTGTGTGTGTGTGTGATCGTGTCTGTTCGTACCTGTATCTGAGTCTGTGTCTTTATCTGTGAGTATTCAGTATGTATGTGTGTGTGTGTGGGTTTGCGTGGCTATGTGTATTTGTGACTGTGTCAGTGTTTGGAACTTTGTCTGCGTCTGTGACTTTGTCAGCGTCTTTGTTTGTGTGTGCCTTCGTTAGTGCGTGTGTGTGTATGTGTCTGTTCTTATCTATGCCTGTGTCTGTACGTGAGAGAGTTCGGTATAAGTGTGTGGGTGTGTCTGCGTGTGCTTGGTGTGCGTGTGTGCGATTGTGCATCTTAGTGTCTGTGCGTATTCGGTATGTATTTGTGTACGTGTGTGTCTATTTGTATCTGCATCTGTGCCTGTATCTACATCCGTGAGTGTGTGTTGTGTGTGTGTGTATGTGTGTTCGGTCATGTAACAGAGAATGGAACAGAGTATTTGGGTTGGTTGATTATTCATTTTTCACGAGGGTATCTACTGAAGTATGATTTAAAAAATAAAATGAAAAAGATTACCATTTGATTTGATAAACTTTGTTATCATAAACAACTTCCAAGACTTTTGCACATCTTCTAATCTTATTATGGAACTCTTTATTTTAACTGCATCTTTGATAGGTGGCCAATACATCTTTTTTTTATCAAAGGTAAGCCATTTACTTGGGACTACCCTTTTCTCACTTTCCTCGTCTATTATAATAGCAAAATTTTTAATTTTGTAATGATTGCAAACCTAAAGAAAAAATGTTTGTTATATTTTGTTCAAGGTCATGTTAAAATGAATTTCAGAACCTCACTTGTTATATCAAATTCTAAAATTACAATGCAGTAATTATGATACCAGCTTATGCAATATATTGTCCTTATATATATATATATATATATATATATATATATATATATATATATATATATATATATATATATATATTATATATATATACATACATATATAAGGATGATGGTGGTGATGAATATTAATTAATGAGTATAGCCATATTCATTTTAAAGTTGATGTCCAAAAACTAGTTCAACATATATTCGGGTCAATGTGGCAAACAGTCATTTACAAGTTAATAGTGACTTCTATCATATCATACATGCGGAGTGCAGCGTTCACCAGAAAAACAGTAAGGCTCAAAAGTACTATTCAAAAATTCACAGACTGGGTACCATAAAAGTTAATAAGGGAATTATTTATGAAGAGAATTGTATTGTTACTTCAGAAAAAAAGAAAATTTAAAAATGTTTATCACAACATCTAATAATTATTCTGTCAAAGTATAAAAAATAATGCACTTGATATTCTAACATAGAATACTATGGCTGTCATGCATGATGAAAGAATGAAATCCAACAAATGGATTAGGTACGGAAACACCTGAGAGTCACCAAACTCGCAGAGTGAGACATTCACCTACCTCTCAAGGCACATGTACTATGCAAGCTTACTAAATGTCTCGTATTTCTTTATAAAGAGGTATTTTAATTGATATTTTCATCAAGCCAAACAATGCAAATATTAGAATAAATTTACCATTAGAGTTTCCCAACGTTTGAAAAATTTTTCTAATAGAGATGTGGTATAGGAAGTGAGGTTATAATTTTTCAAATTCTCTTGATGATATAGATGATGAAATTCTGATGAGTAGAACTGAATAGAAATTTCAAATTTTATTAATTTTGTGAAAACTGAGAAAGATGCAGATGTACCTAATTTTCCAAGTCATTTAGTAACATTTCTAGTACATCATTTACATTTATTAGATATGGTTTCTCTGTTTGAAATGCCTATGTATATTTCATGTAAATTGAATGTATATTTTACATATATTTTATCTCAAATACACCTATCAATTTGTTCAAATATCGTTACGTAAAACACATGAAATGTTTCTGAAAAAAAAAAAAAAAAAAAAAAAATATATATATATATATATATATATATATATATATATATATATATATATATATATATATATATATATATATATATATATATATATATGTGTATAAATATATATGTAAAATTTATATAAAATATGCAAATAGTCGATTAAAGCAAAATCATTGAAATGCTATATAAAGTTAATACACATATTGTGTATAAAATATACGTACAATATAAGTGTAACATTTAAAAGCATTATATTTCATATATTCAAAATATATATACAATGTACGTATAATAGACTACATCTTTCACTCTACTAGAAAAAATTTATTCGAAAATTACCAAAAAACACATGTATAAACTGTGTAAAATATTCAAGAAATATAGGTATAATACACCCAAAATATACATACAATATATCTTAAAATAGGAAAATGTATGCAAAATATATTCAAAAGATCTGTAAAATATTATGGTTTCGGGGAAAAATAATGTGGAAAAACCCAAAGACTGTCTGGTATTTTACGAATTCATATGATATATGTAAAATATTGTAACGCCCAAGACGTACGTCTATTTAAAAATTTGAATAGACGCGTTTCACTTATCAATTGATCCATAAATAAAGTCGATCGGTAAGCGGGCATCAGCGCGCAACCGATGGTAATGTACCGACGCGCGGCATATTATCATCAGCGCGGAGCGCAGGCGGGCGATCAGTGGCGCGAGGATCGAACGGCGACCGAACGCTGAGGCGGTGTGCGCACGCACATGTACTGAGTGCAGAGCATGAGGGAGATCGATAGCACCGCTCGGCCTATAAAAGGTCGGGTGCACTGAGGCTCAGGGGACTCTGCTCCTTGTAAGGCTGACAGGACAATCCGCTCTGTCTACCGCGAGTTGGGCAAGCCAAGCTCCCGCTTCACGGTGAACTAAAAAAGGGGAAAACAAGATTCAGCTATCTCTCTCATGGTCGGTACACCTGATACTCTTATATGTACAGCACAAAAAGAGGTATTAAAACTTAAATAAAATTAAATTTAGTATAAAAAAAAATAGAAAAAAAATAGAAATTATGTGATTTTGTTTTCCTTTTCAAAATAAAAGAAATTGCTTAACGCAATCGCATGGCCTCATCGCTTTCCTTTGGAGAGCGATAAGAGTGCCAATAAACAAAGAAATATCTACTAACAACGCTCCGTACGCATCGCATTACGCCGAGCGTATTTCCTAATCCCGGTCAGATGTATGAGAGTCTTTGGTGCCCTAATTCACTTAGACGATCGAGCGCGGCCGAAAAATATTCCCTTTTTCTTCCCACGATTCGCAGGATGAGAATCGTGGAGAATCGAGAAGGGGACTTAGGAACGGATCTCGAAATCGGGTGCCATAAATCGCCTGAGTTCTGAAGGTCCAAAGCTAAAATATCCGGATAATGAAACTATCATCTGTCGGGTCTAGCACGCGAACCGCGTTTTTATAACAATTCAAAATCAAAAACGCTGGACCGTTACAATATATATTAAGTATATGGAAAATATGGATAGAAAATATGTAAAATATATTCTACACATTTTATACGTGTGACTTTAGAAAATTTTTGAATAATTTTTTTTCGAATCCACTGATATATATTCTACAAACATAGTATACATATTTTAAATATATGATATAGATAATTTTCAAATATTCCACTTATATTGCACATATTCAAACCTTGGAAGATTTCAATAAATGCAATATAACTCGCAAGGTACATGTTGAGCGTGAGTTGAATATGCACTCACTCTGCGAGTTTGTTATACACTTAGTATATCTATAGCGCCTTGCGCGCGGTAATATTCCCCTTCTACCCGAACTGCAGCCAATCACGGCGCAGCCGGGTAGTATATAAGAGAACGAGTTTCGAGACTCCGTCTGACTCCTGACTTCTGACTTCTCGGCCGACCAGGCCAGAGACAAGTCCTCGACCCCGGCACCGGACAAGAGAATAATAAACAACTTCCAAAAGTTACCGACGCCCTTAACATTTCCTAAACCTGTATATGTATTTCAAAGGGCGCAGCAGGAGAGAAAGAGAGACGGGAGCGCGAGTAAAGCAATACGCTGCACGCGCACGCCGCAGCTGCCTAACCGCTGCCAGCGCCGAGCCGCCGAGCTCACTACAGAGCGGTCGGAACAGCTCTCGCGTCGACTATAAGTAAGGGGGCGCGCGCCTCCTGAATCAGTCGGCCTCGGCGCACCGCACCGGCCGGACCTCCTCGGTTGAGAGCAATCTCCCGAAGTAGCTAGTGTGCGGTGCACGGTAAGCGCCTACTCGCCCCGTGGTGGTTAACCCGGGTATTGTCGTGCCGAACGGGCTTTCTGGCGGGCTTAGCCCCCAAGGAAGCTTTATTAGGAAGGCAGTATCCCACCGTTAATCACGGCTCTCGACGAACGCGCGTCAAGAGATCGAGGGCAGTTGAACGCAGTCCCTGATAGGAGAGCAGCTTAAAGACGTCGTTCTGTAACGAGAGCTGATAGCGTCTTTTAGCAGCGTTTTCTCCTCGTATCCCATAACCTGGAGCCGGGAGTTATTAATTTAACTCCTGGAAGTTCAGTTGTGGCTACGCAGGGATAGGCTCCTAGAGAGCGCGTGCCTCTCTATCAGTCGACCACGACGCACCACATTGGCCGGACCTCCTCGGTTGAGAGTAATCTCCCTGAGGTAGTCAGCCTGTGGTGCTCGGTAAACGCCACACTTTCCCGTAGTGATTAACCTGGGTACTGTCGCGCCGAACAGACTTTCTGGTGGGCTTAGCTCCCACGGAAGTCTTATTAAGAAGGCAGTATCTCTCCGTTAATCACGGGTCTTGACGAACGCGCGTCAAGAGCACGGGGAAGTCGTACGTACGGATGGATTGAGCGGAGCAACTCGCCTCTCCTCCCCCCTTTTCCTTACCCCGCAACTCTCACTTATAACAAGTTTAGTGGCACTTAGACACTTTTGTGCTTAGAGCAAGCAGACACTAGTCTTGACAGGAATATTCCATTATGCCATCAACGGTAAATGCCTATAGTCCAGACTGCGTCTCGAAGATGTAAGATGATTAGTGGTCAATCTCAAATAATGTAATTGTCTCGGTATTAAAATATTTTTCATTCCATAAATTTGAAAATAAAGATTTTATTCGAGATTGAACGCTAATCATCCTACGTCATGAAGACACAGTCTAGACTAGGCAAAAGACAGATAGATGAATGTTACATAAATACCAACCCATCATATGAATATCATTAAATTTTCATCACAAGCTTGCACTTAATATTTACTGGATGATTTAAAATTAAAATGACTCACCAAACTTGACTTTACTTTTTGCAAATAATTGTAGAAAAGCTGGTTGGAACAACCTTTGATCGCCTTGGAATATATATCGAGTAGTATGTAGAAGAACAACTAGAAAAAATATATTTATATAAATTATTGAAGAAAAGATTGAAAAAGGTGTTCAAAAAAATGATGATAATCTCACCAAGAAGAATCGAGTGCCTGTGATGAGGTTATGAAGAATTAACGTAGATTGATAAAATAAGTTATATGGAGATATTTGTTTTCCAAAATTTACTGAAAAAAAAGGAAAAATGAACATCTCGTGCATGCATACATTGATATTTATTTGAAAGGAAGAGTAATAGGATCTGGTAACACGGGCAATGCCATGACGCATATTTTATCGTAGCACGTGTATATAGAAGGTTAGGATTCTACGTTAAACTACATTATTAGGATATAAATATATACTTACATATAAATTCACCGAAGATAAAAAACTCTTTGATTACTACCTTTAATGTGTGAATCAATTGCTTTTATTATATAATTTTTCACAAGTGCTATGTCGTGAGTCGTAACGTGACAAACATGAACCCGGTGATGAACCACAGAAGGAACTGCAGGGTTGCCAGACGCTGAGAAGCCTATGTCGCCACCTATCGGCAGAAAAATCGCCAGAAACCGCTAATTCAACCTATCAAAATCGCACAAAAAATCGCACAGCATAAAATTAAATGAACAAATCTAATTAATAAATGATTGTTTTAGGAACCAATATAATTAACTTACAAATCGGTTTATTACATAAATTTATTTATTATAAATAAGTAACAGTTTTATGAGAGTGTGTATAAATGAATGTTTAAAATAAACATTCACTTTGCTAATACATGGACAATCTAATTCTGAAAGAAGGTTTTCTACTTCTATTTCTTCGACTATTTGAGACTTATTTTTTGATTGTTCAGTCTCAGATTCATATTTGTCTGCATATAAAATTTTCGCATTAAAATCTTTAAGCATATTTTTACTAGGAAAAAAGTTTTGGCAAAATGTTTTATTTGAATAAAAACGCATCCTAATCCTCAAGATGGAATCTAACATTTGTAGTAACATCCTGTTACGAAATTTTGTGCGAACGCTGTTCATCACTGAAAACACGCGTTCCACAACAGCGTTAGTGGACGGTAAGCTAAGTAAAGTAAGTACAAATGTTGCAAGCTCTCGGAAAATAAATTTTTCCCCTGCATTCTTGAATATGTAAAGTTCTGCCCAAAATGTATTAGGGTCAGAAATCTTTTTCTTACCCAACAACCGCTATACTTTCTAATGGTAATCGGTCACTGAGATAGTCACAAGTCGGGCTGCGCTCGATATGCTGTGTGACATAATAATACGTCACGTGTTATTTGCCATTTATACGCGCAAATATTCAAATAAAATAATACGTATTCATTTAGAAAATATACAATATATGTATAGTCACTTGATTCTCGAACAGGTTCAAGCACAAATATTCAATTTTAGAAACAGCAAACGAAAGTAAGTCTCAAACAAAGAACCTCTGTTCTACGCGATATTGGGGGGTCCGAGTTCAAGTGCTTTTCCGGGAAGAAAAGCGTGTCGTTCGCACGACAACGACGCGTGGCTAGATGCCGCCTCTAGACCACTATAGACTGGATATATAAAAAATGGAAAGGGGTTCAACAGGGCTACAGTGAATTTGTAGACGACGAGTAAAATCAGTCAGAGTCCAAACGTGCTAACGGATACACTCTCGCGATATTCATTTTATTCGTTTTTCTCGTTATTTTTCGTTTCAAACACTTTTAATGCGGCCGCTGCCGGTCTCAAGCCCGGATCAGACGGAGAGAGAAAGTGTCGTGCTCAATTAAAATATTCTTGTTTCAATCCGCATTTATTACCTTTTGATTATATTTTATTTAATTTATTTATTTATTTATTATTTAATTTATTTATTTATTATTTATTTAATTTATTTATTTATTATTTATTTAATTTATTTATTTATAATTTATTTAATTTATTTATTTATTATTTATTTAATTTATTTAATTTATTTATTTATAATTTATTTAATTTATTTATTTATTATTTATTTAATTTATTTATTTATTATTTATTTAATTTATTTATTTATTATTTATTTAATTTATTTATTTATAATTTATTTAATTTATGTATTTATTATTTATTTAATTTATTTATTTATTATTAATTTAAATTATTTATTTATTATATATTTATTTATTATTTATTTATTATTTATTTAATTTATTTATTTATTAATTATTTATTTATTAATTATTTAATTTATTTATTTATTATTTATTTAATTTATTTATTTATTAATTATTTAATTTATTTATTTAATTTATTTATTTATTATTTATTTAATTTATTTATTTATTAATTATTTAATTTATTTATTTAATTTATTTATTTATTATTTATTTAATTTATTTATTTATTAATTATTTAATTTATTTATTTAATTTATTTATTTATTATTTATTTAATTTATTTATTATTTATTTAATTTATTTATTATTTATTTATTTAATTTATTTATTTATTATTTATTTAATTTATTTATTTATTATTTATTTAATTTATTTATTTATAATTTATTTAATTTATTTATTTATTATTTATTTAATTTATTAATTTATTATTTATTTAATTTATTTATTTATTATTTATTTAATTTATTTATTTATTTATTATTTAATTTATTTATTTATTATTTATTTAATTTATTTATTTATTATTTATTTAATTTATTTATTTAATTTATTTATTTATTATTTATTTAATTTATTTATTTATTATTTATTTAATTTATTTATTTATTATTTATTTAATTTATTTATTTATTATTTATTTAATTTATTTATTTATTATTTATTTAATTTATTTATTTATTATTTATTTAATTTATTTATTTATTATTTATTTAATTTATTTATTTATTATTTATTTAATTTATTTATTTATTATTTATTTAATTTATTTATTTATTATTTATTTATTATTTATTTAATTTATTTATTTATTATTTATTTAATTTATTTATTTATTATTTATTTAATTTATTTATTTATTATTTATTTAATTTATTTATTTATTATTTATTTAATTTATTTATTTATTATTTATTTAATTTATTTATTTATTTATTATTTAATTTATTTATTTATTATTTATTTAATTTATTTATTTATTATTTATTTAATTTATTTATTTAATTTATTTATTTATTATTTATTTAATTTATTTATTTATTATTTATTTAATTTATTTATTTATTATTTATTTAATTTATTTATTTATTATTTATTTAATTTATTTATTTATTATTTATTTAATTTATTTATTTATTATTTATTTAATTTATTTATTTATTATTTATTTAATTTATTTATTTATTATTTATTTAATTTATTTATTTATTATTTATTTAATTTATTATTTATTTAATTTATTTATTTATTATTTATTTAATTTATTTATTTATTATTTATTTAATTTATTTATTTATTATTTATTTATTATTTATTTAATTTATTTATTTATTATTTATTTAATTTATTTATTTATTATTTATTTAATTTATTTATTTATTATTTATTTAATTTATTTATTTATTATTTATTTAATTTATTTATTTATTATTTATTTAATTTATTTATTTATTATTTATTTAATTTATTTATTTATTATTTATTTAATTTATTTATTATTTATTTATTTAATTTATTTATTTATTATTTATTTATTATTTATTTAATTTATTTATTATTTATTTAATTTATTTATTATTTATTTATTTAATTTATTTATTTATTATTTATTTAATTTATTTATTTAATTTATTTATTATTTATTTAATTTATTTATTATTTATTTAATTTATTTATTATTTATTTAATTTATTTATTATTTATTTACTTTATTTATTATTTATTTATTTAATTTATTTATTATTTATTTATTTAATTTATTTATTTATTATTTATTTAATTTATTTATTTATTATTTATTTAATTTATTAATTTATTATTTATTTAATTTATTTATTTATTATTTATTTAATTTATTTATTTATTTATTATTTAATTTATTTATTTATTATTTATTTAATTTATTTATTTATTATTTATTTAATTTATTTATTTATTATTTATTTAATTTATTTATTTATTATTTATTTAATTTATTTATTTATTATTTATTTAATTTATTTATTTATTATTTATTTAATTTATTTATTTATTATTTATTTAATTTATTTATTTATTAATTATTTAATTTATTTATTTAATTTATTTATTTAATTTATTTATTTATTATTTAATTTATTTATTTATTATTTATTTTATTTATTTATTTAATTTATTTATTTATTATTTATTTAATTTATTTATTTAATTTATTTATTTAATTTATTTATTTAATTTATTTATTATTTATTTAATTTATTTATTTATTATTTATTTAATTTATTTATTTATTATTTATTTAATTTATTTATTTATTATTTATTTAATTTATTTATTTATTATTTATTAAATTTATTTATTTATTTATTATTTATTTAATTTATTTATTTATTATTTATTTAATTTATTTATTTATTATTTATTTAATTTATTTATTTATTATTTATTTAATTTATTTATTTAATTTATTTACTTATTATTTATTTAATTTATTTTTTTATATTTTATTTAATTTATTTATTTATTATTTATTTAATTAATTTATTTAATTTATTTATTTAATTTATTTATTTAATTTATTTATTTATTTATTATTTATTTAATTTATTTATTTATTATTTATTTAATTTATTTATTTATTATTTATTTAATTTATTTATTTATTATTTATTTAATTTATTTATTTATTATTTATTTAATTTATTTATTTATTATTTATTTTATTTATTATTTATTTAATTTATTTATTTATTATTTATTAAATTTATTTATTATTTATTTAATTTATTTATTTATTATTTATTTAATTTATTTATTTATTATTTATTTAATTTATTTATTTAATTTATTTATTTATTAATTATTTAATTTATTTATTTAATTTATTTATTTAATTTATTTATTTATTATTTATTTAATTTATTTATTTAATTTATTTATTTATTATTTATTTAATTAATTTATTTAATTTATTTATTTAATTTATTTATTTAATTTATTTATTTATTTATTATTTATTTAATTTATTTATTTATTATTTATTTAATTTATTTATTTATTATTTATTTAATTTATTTATTTAATTTATTTAATTTATTATTTATGTAATTTATTTATTTATTATTTATTTAATTTATTTATTTATTATTTATGTAATTTATTTATTTATTATTTATTTAATTTATTTATTAATTTTTTTTTTTTAACTCGCAAAAATCATCATGGACACCATCCCCTGAGCTCCTGCACTCTGGGGTGGTAGTGTGGGACTCCACTGGCGCGCTGTCCATCCTCAACTGATGTCCGTGCTCAATGCCTGATTACAGCCGAGGCGGGCTCGTCGCCGTGTCCTACCCACTAAAAACGAGTGTGCCGCGAACGCCCCCCACCCGGTACCGATTTCGCATTACTTCGAGTGGGGGGCCGCCTGTCTTTTCTTCTTTCGTCCTCAGTCAGTCCTGCCAAGTTTCGTTTGTCTTGTCTTTTCGTCAGCCTGGCCCGTCGGCCAAGCATCCGTCTTCCCGTTTCGCGCGGAGGACCTTTTCGATATATAATGCTACCGCGTCCCACTTGTCTTTGCTCTCCAACATCGTTGCAACAATGTTGGCTGGCACTGTCGGCCCCGTAATGGTCTCCAGTCTTCGTCGTTCTTCGGTCCAGTGCGGGCACACGAAAAACGGGTGTTCCGCATCGTCTTTGTTGTGCCCGCAGTAAGTACACGCCGGTGTTCTAACCTTCCCCATTCTGTGTAAGTATTGTCTGAAGTATCCGTGCCCAGACAAGAACTGGGTGAAGTAAAAACTCACCTCCCCGAATTGCCTGCCCAGCTCAGAGCCAGTTCCGGTATTAGTTCGTAGGCCCATCGTGCCTGTTGCTGTCGACGTGGTTGTGGTCGTTGCCTCTCACTCAGCCATTCGTCCTGCCACGCCGTCATTGTCCGTTCCCGTTCTTCTGTCGCTGCGCGAGCCCTCTCGAGCTCGTGGCTCCGCTCGTATATCCGCTTTCGCTCTTGCGCAAGCAGATATACGGAGATAACTCCGGCGATAACGAATATCGCTGCCCTTGAAACCGTTCTGTACGCGCTTGCTATTCGAAGTGCTCCCTTACGCTGCACCGCCGCTATGCACTTTCTATACTTTTCCTTGCTCATGGCATCGGCCCAGACCTCCGCTCCGTAGAGGAGAATGGAGTTCGTGGTTGACATGAGCAGTCTGCGCGTTGCAGGTCGTGGCCCGCGCACGTTGGCCATGAGCCTGCTTAATTCGGCTACCCGTTTCGCCGCCCTATTCGCCGTGATTCGGAGGTGAAGAGCGATGGTCAGCTTATTGTCTAGGGTCACCCCCAGATACTTAGCCGCCGGATGCGTCCTCACCACCGCGTCACCTACCGTTATGTCCATTGCTGTCTGGATTCGTTTCCTAGTCAGCAATATTACTTCCGTCTTATCTAAAGCTAGCCGTAGTCCGTGCTCACGCATCCAGCGAAGTATGCGCCGCATGGCCACGGTCAGCTGGAACTGGGCAGTATCTACGTCGCGCGCAACTATTACCACCGCTACATCGTCCGCGCATCCTATCAGCGACACCCCGATCGGCATCTGGAGTCTCAGCATTGCGTCATATAATACTAACCAGAAATCCGAACCCAAAATCGACCCCTGCGCCACGCCAGCCGTGACAGGTCTGACTTTGAGTCCTTCGTCCGTTTCGTACAAAAGCTTTCTGTCACTCAGATAGTCCTCAATCCATCGCAAGGCATAGTCTGGCACCCCAAAGGCTCGAAGAGCCGCCAGGATGTCGACTCATCTCGCGGAATTGAAGGCGTTCTTAACATCAAGCGTTGCCAGCACGACTATCGGTCTAGCCGCATGACACGCCTCATCTGTTCTAGCGACCGACGCTGTTACTTCGCACACCGCGCCTATCACCGATCGACCCTTCCTGAAACCGTGCTGGTTATCGGAAAGATCGCCTGCTTCCCGAATCGCTCCCTGGATCCTTGGCCTAAGAAGCAGCTCAGCTGTTTTCCCCATCGTATCGAGCAGACTAAGAGGTCTGTAAGCGGATGGAGAATTTGGGTCCCCTTTATTTTTATCGATGAGAACCAATCGCGCCCTCTTCCAGCGGTAGCTGAATACCCCCTCTACCAAACATGTATTGTACATTTCAAGCAGTATCTGTGGCCTACACTTCGCGATTATCTTTATTGCTTCTACTGGTATTCCGTCCGGTCCTGGTGCCTTTCCGCCCTTCAGGGAGGAGGTAGCTGCCAAAAGCTCCCCCTCCGTGAACAGCGGGATATCTTCCGCGCGTATGTCGGTGTATTCCGCGTGGTCCCTAAGTGGATGGTTTGGAAAGAGCCCGTCAATTACCGTTTCGATTTTTCGCGTGCTCATTACCGAATTGGCCGCTCGTGCTTTCAGTTTTTGGGTTACTATCTTATAGCCCATCCCCCAAGGGTCGCCGTCGACGTCCTCGCAAAGTTGTCTCCAGCAACGAAGCTTGCTGTGCTTGATCGCGTAGCGAAGCTGCTTCCGTGCCACCCTATACTGCTGCATGAGATCGTCGCTTCCTTCCCGGAGTCGCGCACGCTGTGCCGTCCGTCTGCGCGCATGGCACTCTTTCCTGAGTGTCGCGATCTCGTCGGTCCACCAGTATACCGGTTGTCGTCTATTTCTCGTGCACGTCCGTGGCATAGCGGCGTTGCACGCTTTCGCTATCACTCTCGTCGTTCTTTCTACGAGCACTTCCGCTCTTTCACGGCCTACTGGTACACGCGGAATTTTCGCAGAGGGAAGTTCCGCATCCATTACCACCTCTACCAATTTCTCGCGGTCCATACGTCTGACGTTCCATCGCGGAAAGTGCTCGCTTCGTCTTGACGTGTTTGTCCTTTCGTCCGCGCCCCCTATCTCGAATCGGATGTACTGATGGTCACTACCGTTCTCGTCGTCAGTTACGTGCCAGTTCCGAATATTCCTAGCCAGCCCTTCGCTTGAAAACGTTACGTCTGGTATGGATCGGCCAAATCCAGGCCTAACATACGTTGGTGTCGAGCCTACATTTAGCGTCGTCAGTCCAAGCCTTGCCGTTGCGTCGAGTATGAGCTGTCCCCGTCCGTTCGTCATGGGCATCCCCCATTCAATCGCTCTGGCGTTGAAATCCCCGCCAACCACGATACTGCCAGTTATTCCTCGTAGCGCGTCTTCTAACGTGTCAAGTTTGCGCGTAAATTCGTCAGCTGTCAAACTGGGTGAGAGATATACGCTCACGAACGTAACGGTCCCAACTCTTGCCCACGCGAAGTCCTCTCCGGCCCCCCTGTCCGAGGTCACATGGTCCGCGCGTACCCAGATCGCGGCTGTACCACTGTCGCTTGGCACCCACGACAGGGTATTCTCGTGTTTGTACAATTCCGACAAAAGCATGACGTCCACATCCCACTCCGCGATGAACTGCGGGAGGAGGTCGTGGGCGAGTGTGCTTCTGTGCATATTCCCTTGGAATACGCAGATCATCTCGAAGGATGTAACTTGCATGCCTTAAGGGCTTCTCTGAATACTGTGCAGGCACCTGTTCCTGGAAAATGGTTTCGAGCTGCGATGTCGATACCCTTCTCCACGCACAGGAAACAGGTGAGCCTGTTATCTGGTTTGGCTGAGCATGCTGCTGCCTTGTGGCCTTCTTTGCCACATTTCCAGCAACATTTGCTCCTGTCTATTCCTTTGCACAGTTTTTTCAGGTGCCCGTACCCGAGGCATTTGTGGCATCGAGTTACTGTCACCCTTTGTCTAATTCGGCAGTTGTTGATCCAGCCGACTCTCATTTTACCTTTCTTTAGCATAATGGCGGCCGCGCTGCGATCTAGTTCAGCTAGAGCCACTTCGACTTCTGTTGCCATACAGTCTAGGTCTAGGATTTCAACTGTCGGTCTGTCTGTCATCTCTTTAACACTTCCCATTCCCTTGACGGCCTCCTTGATGGTATCACGGAACGGCTGTGTATCGGTCGTCCCGTGCTCCAAGATAAGGAGGACGCCACCCTTTTCCGTCGTACGCATCTTGCGTATTTTTGTACCTGTCGCGTCTGGGTCCACACCTTTCTTTAAGGTACTTACAATATCGGCGTACGTCTTGCCCTCCGTCGGTTGTACCAGTATTGCGTCGCGTCTCGTTCTGAGAGCGGGGAGGCCACCCCGGGGTCCGGATGGCGGGCCGAGCCTCTGGGTAACCTCACTCCCGCGCTGTTTTGTCTTTGGCACAGTCAGTCTTGCCGTGTCCCCGCTACTAGTACCGGGTCCGGCGGAGGCCTTAGGGACGTCCAAATTTTTACTCTTAACGTGCCTATTCCATACCTGTTGCTATGCGCCGGCGACAGATTTCGTCTTTTTATTTGGGGTTTCTTCATCTTGTGAAGTAACCCTGTCTCTCTTCCTTTCAGATCTAGGCAGTCGATTGTTTGTGGCCTTCTTGCCACCCTGCGATCCACCGGGACCTTGCTCCGAGGCAGTTTTTGTCTGAGGCAAGGTCTCTGATCTACCCTGAGCCTCACTGCACATCTCAGTCAGGAGCTGGACCATGCCGTGTAGTAGGGGTATACCTTTTTTGATAGCCCCTCCTGCACCCTTTTGCTGGTTGCAGACATAATCTGACAATGCTTTCAGCATCATCGTCATTCCCTCCAGGGCGGCTCCCATCTGTTCTGGGCTGTTGCCTTGCAGTTCTTCTGCCATTTTCTCACCTCTTACATTGAGGTTCTTCTCTTTACCTTGGATCTCAAGGAGCCTCTTTTTCGTCTCCTCCCAATCCCGCTTTTCATTTCGTCGTTTTTCGGATGAGGGTGTCCCCTGCGGTGTTTGTTGCCCGCGGAGGACATTCTCTTCCTGCCCATTCATTGCCATTTCATTTTCTTTTCCTGCCTCACCTTCCGTTTCTTTTCTTTTTTGGTTATCCATAAGTTTTTTAAGTGCTCCAGAATACCAGGCCGTCTCCGAACGCGGTTACCTCATGGGGTGGGGGTGTGAACGCGGCTATAGCTACCCCCATTGCTATAACCGTTTGGGGCCCGTGGCGGGAAACTTACAACCGAAACAGCCTGCGCACGTACACCCAATCATTGGCATCCTGGTACTCCCGCGGGTGCGACGCGTTGACACCGGGAGATACCACGCTACGCACGTTTCATGCATCATGCAGCACATCCCTTGCGGGCAGCGTCAACATGCTCGTTACGTAGCGTGACCCTTGTATTAGTGTCGGTTGAGGTGTAGTGTATGTGTAATAGTGTCCTGTTTGTAGTGGTGAGCAATATTGTGTGGTGAATGTTTCCCGAGTGAGATCGCGGCAGTATCTCCGCTACGTTGCCGCCGCTGTCCGTCGCACCTTCGCATTTTCCTAAACCTTTCTTTCTTTTTCTGGGCGATACCCGTCTATAGGGCCCCCGACTCTATCATACTTTTTTGTTCGTTCGCTTCCGGGCGATACAAGTCTATAGGGCCCCCGTAACACTTGCTTCGAGGCGATACCCGTTCATAGGGCCCCTGCACAGACATTCTTCTATCATACTGTTTAGGATCACGCGTCAGGGAGAAGGATGCCTCGGACGCCGCGGAGATGGGTCTCCGTTCTCTCATCTTCGTTGGATGTTGTCTGTATATTAGTGTGGTATGTTGTCGTGTACTTGGTTACCGTTTAGTCGCCTTCTGATTGCCAGGCGAACCAGCAAATCATCCAGCTACAAGCCCCGCCGGGAGGACCGTTGCCCTTCCTCATGCCAGAAAGGTGGTGCACCGGCCACGCGTCAACCCAGGCAACCATGGCGGAGAGGCAACCATGGCGGAGTTTAATTTATTATTTATTATTTATTTAATTTATATATTTATTATTTATTTAATTTATTTATTTATTATTTATTTAATTTATATATTTATTATTTATTTAATTTATTTATTTATTATTTATTTAATTTATATATTTATTATTTATTTAATTTATTTATTTATTATTTATTTAATTTATATATTTATTATTTATTTAATTTATTTATTTATTATTTATTTAATTTATATATTTATTATTTATTTAATTTATTTATTTATTATTTATTTAATTTATATATTTATTATTTATTTAATTTATTTATTTATTATTTATTTAATTTATATATTTATTATTTATTTAATTTATTTATTTATTATTTATTTAATTTATATATTTATTATTTATTTAATTTATTTATTTATTATTTATTTAATTTATATATTTATTATTTATTTAATTTATTTATTTATTATTTATTTAAATAAACCGCTCTCGGGTCACGCGCTACCTAACCTAACCCGACCTGGGTCATCACAGCTGCACGGGGCCAGTACCGACTTGCGTCGACTTGTGACTGTCAGAATACGCTTAGAACATTACATATTACACCGTCTATGGCAAAAGTCGCCAATCTAAAAATGTTTTCGCCCAAGTAGCCTAAAAATCGCACATTTGGCGATAAATCGCACAGTCTGGCAACCCTGGAAGGAAGAAAGAAATTATCTCTCTCTCCTCTCTAGTCCTACCTATTCATTTGAATGAGTATGGCATTATCGAAAAATATGAAAACATCATGGATCAATCGATTGCGCTTAACAAGTTCAATAGAATTAAGAGAAAGATGTTCATACGTATCATCAACTTCGCGAGAAAAATCTGATTCACTTTGAAAATCGCAATTTTTTCAGTGGAACTACATCACACATAGCACGATCGATATATTTCAGTGGAACATTTCATGAAATAGTTCGTTTAAATACTTCGGCAATGTTTCAGAAATATAACTGGAACATGTAGGAAATGTTTCGAGTAAATATTACTTCGAAAGATTTATAGAAGATTTCTGAATCATTGTACGAAATATTTCATGAAAGATTCCTGAAACATTTTTCGAAATCTGTGAAAAATCTTTCGCGAAATAGTTCTGAAATATTTATAGCAACCTTTCGGTGAAAGGTTTCTGAAAGTTTTTAGAAAGGTTTCCCGGAAGATATTAGTTATCGATTAGTAAAATTATACCTGTAAATCGTTCATAAAAGTTTTCGGGAATGTTTTCCGAGAGGTGTCAGCAAGCGATTCGGAAATATTCCTCTGTAAGTACCTTAAATGTTACTGACACATGGGGCGATCATGAAACGTTTTTGAAACATTTTTCGAGATCCTTCGGAATGCTTTCATGAAATATTTCTGAAGTAATCATGGCAAAAATTTCCATGAAACATTTTAGGAAGTTCTTGGAAATGTTTATCGGGCGATGTCATTTATAGATCGGTAATTAAACTAGGAATTCGAATTTCCTATTTAGGCGAAAAAACTAGAAAGATGTAATTTTTGAAACTCTTGAAGATTTCACATGATCTCCATTACTCTGAGAATACATTTTTTACTGAAAGTAAGATAATCATCTTCATTTTATATTGAAATTGAGTGTCGTCATGCGAAACTCTAAATATCTCCTAATGGATAACTGACATCATCCAAAAGACGCTTCCGAAACCTTTCAGAAACATTTCACCGAAAGGTTTCAATAAATGTTTCAGAAATATTTCGCGAAAGATTTCTGACAGATTTCGAGAAATGTTTCAAATATCTTTCATGAAATATTTCGTGCAATGATTAAGGAATATTTCAGATAACTTGCGAGAAATATATCTGGTTTAATAAGTGACATCTTCCGGGAAACCTGTCTGAAACCTTTCAGAAACCTTTCACCAAAAGGTTTCAATAAATGTTTTAGAAATATTTCGCGAAAGATTTCTGACAGATTTCGAAAAATGTTTCAGGAATCTTTCATGAAGTATTTCGTGCAATGATTCCGGAACATTTCAGACAACTTGCGAGAAATATATCTGGTTTGATAGCTGACAGCTTCCGGGAAACCTGTCTGAAACCTTTAAGAAACCTTCCACCGAAAGGTTTCAATAAATGTTTCGGAAATATTTAGCGATCGATTTCTGACAGATTTCGAGAAATGTTTCAAATATCTTTCATGAAATATTTCGTGCAATGATTAAGGAATATTTCAGATAACTTGCGAGAAATATATCTGGTTTAATAAGTGACATCTTCCGGGAAACCTGTCTGAAACCTTTCAGAAACCTTTCACCAAACGGTTTCAATAAATGTTTTAGAAATATTTCGCGAAAGATTTCTGACAGATTTCGAAAAATGTTTCAGGAATCTTTCATGAAGTATTTCGTGCAATGATTCCGGAACATTTCAGACTACTTGCGAGAAATATATCTGGTTTGATAACTGACTTCTTCCGGGAAACCTGTCTGAAACCTTTCAGAAACCTTTCACCAAAAGGTTTCAATAAATGTTTTAGAAATATTTCGCGAAAGATTTCTGACAGATTTCGAATAATGATTCATAAATCTTTCCATGAAATATATCGAGCAATGTTTCATGAATTTTTCATAAATCTTTCGAAGTAATATTTCCTCGAAATATTTCCTCATGTTTCAGTTATATTTCTAAAACATTGCAGAAATATTTCAACGGAATATGTCATGAAATATTTCATCGAAATATATCGTACTGTGTGGGAGTAAATGTATCTACGACTTATCTAGATTAAGGTTAGAAGGTCATATGGTTTTTTTCATATTTTGAACGTCATTTATTGACATGCCAATACATTTTTTAATACACTCAAGCTTTATAAACAATTTAATATTAAAAAAAATTACTTATCGATCACTAGCTCAATACTAGTATTTGAGTTTTTTTTTTTAAATTACACTTTAACACCGAGTTTTTTAGGATATAATGTTACAATAATAGTTTCCCTATAGTTTTCCTAAATTTTACAATCCTATATATATATATATATATATATATATAAGTAGAAGATGTCAACAAATACCAGGAGCAAAATATGTTTTATTTTATATATATATATATATATATATATATATTTATATATATATATAAAATAAAACATATTTTGCTCCTGGTATTTGTTGACATCTTCTACTAAACAAATAAGTTGAATAACAAAAGTTGACCATCTATTTAGCACCAAAGAAATTTACAAATTTCACGTTTTGTATTTGTTTTGATAATAATTCATTATTATTGTACTATACACCAAATTCAAATAAATTTTATACTATATAGGACTGATCAAAGAATGAATCCTCCAAGTTTTAGCTTGATTACTTTAGTCAATTTACGTGGTCAATCCGGATACAGCGATAAAAAAGTCTACAAGATATAGTATTTGAGGCAGTAAAAAAATATATCACGACTTTGTCGCAGAAATAACTGTATTTTTCCGAAAAATGAGCTTCATTTTGAGGTTAGATCGCTTCCTCTATAATTTTCCCATGTTCTATGACCATTAAGTTTGAAGATCAAAAAAGATTCAGGGGAATTAGTCGTTGCTATCTCATGTTCTATCACTTGGAATACAAGAAATGGTAATACTTAACGTTTAATTGGCTTTTTGACCTTTTATCTTAGTTTTTTGGTCAATTTAGGTGGTAGATTCGAATTCAGTGGTAAAAAATCTACAATATATGGTGTTTGAGGCAGTAAAAAAATATATCACGACTTTGTTGCAGCAAAACCCGTATTTTTCCGAAAAATGAGGTTCATTTTGAGGTTTAGATGTCAGTCTGACGCATCCCCTATAATTCTCCCATGTTCTATAACCATTAAGTTTAAGTTTGAAGATCAAAAAAGATTCAGGAGAATTAGTCAATCCTATCTCACGTTCTATCACTTGGAATAGAAAAAATGGTAATAATTAGCGTTTAATTGGCTTTTTGACCGTTTAGGTTAGGTTTTTGGTTAATTTAGGTGGTGGCTTCGAATTCAGCGGTTAAAAATCTACAAGATATAGTGTTTGAGGCAATAAATAAAAATATATGACAACTTTATCGCAGCAAAAACTGTATTTTTCCGAAAAATTGTCAACTTTGTACTTCATTTTGAGGTTGGGATGTCAATCTAACGCTTCCTCTATAGTTTTCCTATGTTCTATAATCAGTAAACTTCAAGCTCATTAAATTTCAGTTTGATTGGTCCTTTCTATTTGAAGTTTTACGATTTTCAAAAAGAAAACGTCGATTTTGCCCACTGTGAATGCGTCCTGCGAATAGGCCTCCTGCAGAGATGACATGACCGGTCACGCATCGGACAAGTGACCCGCGGCGCGCTCCAAGAGTCGCGTGGCGCGAGGCATTAAACCTCGGCCGCAACAACTCTGGTAATTCTATATAATTTGTAAAATAATATTGTTCAGTTATTCATGTACGATAAGTTATAAGTTATGATAACTTATCGTATTAATATACAATTAGTTTGGTTACAATAATCTTTACAAAACCGTCACCTGAACCTATTCATTTAATTAAGTCATAGAAGTGACTGATTATGTCGTTAACAATTTTAACTGAAACTCTTAACTCTCTCTCTCTCTCTCTCTCCCCCCCCCCCCTCTCTCTCTCTCTCTCTTAAGATTTTTACATTTGCGCTGTAAAACAACTAATTGCCATGTAATAAAGGTATAATTGCAAATTCGTTGTTAAACGGTAAAACATAAACCTTTGTTTTAATGTATTCGCATTTCCATGACATTATTTCGTCAGATGCTGTAGCAGTGAAACAGTTTAGTTCTAAAGAAGACACCAGATTAGAAAATATTTCGTTTGAATAGACAAACTGTTTGCCCACTATATACATTTGTTCGTCTTTTATAACGAAATTTAAACAGCGAATGGCTGTACAGTCTTTAAGTAGGACACAGTTGTTTCTGTTATCCTCGCATTTTATTGTATAATTATCTAATTGGTATGTTTTGTACTGTATTCCAGAAAGAAGGTTTCTAGTCATAGGACCTCCCCTATGTACACCTTTGAATTCAAAAGTCATAACGCTCTTTTGTTTCTTGATTATGTTCATCGATGCTTCGTGTAATTCATTACGTCTTCTTATAATTTGTGACAAGCAATGATTGTGTTTGCGAAGCAGCTTCTTCAAGTAGAAAATGAAATTTTCAAAGCGAAAAGTATGAGAAGTGATATATAAATAAATATACATAATTATCTTTTTAATAAATATAATTTTTTTATAAATAAATATAAATAATTATTTACAGAATTAGAATCGTTTGTACCCTTGACGTTCAGGTAAAGAATTTGTATTTGAACTATATTTTTCTTTATAAGTGTTCCATTGAGGAGGAGACTTATTGTCTTCTATTTTCGTAGAATTTTTGTTAGTCTCTGAGAGACGAGTGCAGGCTACACTGCTACTTCTTTGTCCCATGATGGTTTTAAATATACTAAAAAGAGTAATAGATGTGTTTCTTATATATAGTCAGATAACTGTATATAATTGAAACTTTAGAAGAGTCAATAATATTAAATATAAAATTTAAGTTTAAAATTAAAGTTTATAAACTGAATATAATAAATTAATTTTTAAGATAAATACAATTGATTATAGAGTTTAAATTTAAAATAAAATGTTTTATAGTTTAAAGTATACACAAATGTTTGGGGTACTAGGAATTTAAGGTCTTTGGATACATATTTTCAAACAAAAATTAATTCAATAAAGTAGGTATAATTTAATATCATTAATTTAAAAAAATACTTATAAATTAATACATAACTATACAATATAAGTGAGATCAATTAACATAATTCTATTATAAATAATAGTAAACTAAACTTTTTTATAAGTTTTTAAGATTACATATAAATAAGATACATTTAAACATTAAACTTTTTTCACATATAATATTTAAACGAATTCAAGTATACATCCTCCGAGAGCTTTAAAGTAAACATCTCTTTTTTGAAGTTCCTTTTCAAACTTCGTACAGCTCTCAACGTTTTCCTGCAAGAGATCATTGATTTTCCCAGGGAGAAATATGTCGAATGTTTTATCCAATTCCAGCACTATCTTTAACCCGTATCTCGTTGGAACTTTCTTCATTTTAATAATTTTATACATCTGGCCGACCTCTAAGTCTCGCACTCTTCTTGTAGGTAGGTATGATGATGTTTTTGCTACTTCGTTAATTAAATCCATAGCTGTAACAGAAAAAATGTTAATGTTAGATTATTATTTTCTATAAAAAATCATTAAATCATTAATAATATAACTACATACGTTAAATTTTTATATAGAAAAATCAGAGTCTGTAGCAGAATCAGGTGGTGTTAGTGTGATTAACTCAAACAAGTCCTCTATTCTCATGCGTCGAATTTCCAGTTGTCGCTGACGCTCAATCCACTGGTATAAAGCTATAACGTTTTGAACTGCACAATTCTCACTCCAACTTGCAGAGTGATGCGTGCACACGACAGGCCTCCTGAACCCAGCTTATTTCAAAGACGGACAGCCCAACTCTTCTAAATTTCTCACTTCGTCAAAATATGGATCCAACCACGTCTTCTTATCTGCATCCTTAACCCAGACGATAAATCGACCGTGTGGATTAAATTCGGAAAGTGAATCACAAACCGTTTGCAGCTGATCGTACTCTATATCACCATCTAACCAATTTAAACCGTGAAAGTAGTAAGTTAGCCACAAGTTGGTTGTCTTCGTTTCATTCGTTAACAGGCTCCAGCTTTACTGTGGTTTGAATGTAATCACATTAGGTGTTGGTCCGTATTCATTAGGATCAATATACGCAATCTCTTTAACAATGAAGCTTCCGTCGTTGGCCTTAAAACCCTGCACATCAAGGATTATTTTCATTTCCTATATAAAAAGGTTATATATACACATTTTTATAATGAGAACTTATACATTATAAGTAAATATAAATCCCCTTTTCATAACTTTGAATTTAAATTTAATACTAACTTAAAAATTATAAGTCTGCAGAAGAGAGGAATATACAGTTACTTGTATAATATAAGTACTTAGAATACAAAAATCAGCTTGTAAGAGAAGAGAAATGATTGAAATTCTCACTAAGATTTAAAGTTATTTTTTCATAAGAGGTTTGTCAGATATTTTACATACAAGAATGAATTATTTTAAACTATAACTTTTAAAAATAACTTAGAGTTTGAGTGAAAGTAAATTTAAAGAAATTATAAGTCTTTTTTTATTAGAATGTATGTATAATAAGGATTTAAAAAAGTGAAAAAATTAGAGTCTCTGTAAGAAAAGGGGATTAAAACATAAGTCCTACTGTCTGTATATAATATAAGTATTTGAGCTTGTAAAAGAAAAGAAATGATTGAAATTATCACAAAGATCATAAGTCATTTTTTCATAAGAGGAACTTGTAATATTTTTTTTTCATAAGAGGGACTTTATCATTTTTTTTTCATAAAATGGACTTTGTCAGTTTTTTTACATGTAGGAATGAATTATTTTAAAGTATAACTCTTCAAAAGAACTTAGAATCAAAGCTAAAGTCAATTTCAAAAATTTATAAGTCTTTTTTTATAAGAATGTATACATATAAACCTAAGGGAATGAAAAAAATTAGAGTTCCTCTAAGAACATAGAATTAATATAATGTTATAAGTATTTAAACCTGAAAGAAAAGAGAAATGAATGAACGGATATCGTTGATACGCCAGCTTATAAAGCCGAAGTATCTGCAAAAGCCCCACTCACGAAAGTATCTTGCTTCTACCGCTCGTTTCCCTACCTTAATCGCGCATGCGCTGACTGTTGAGCGCAGACCTCTCCTCGAGCTCGAGGCTCGCAGCTTGCTCCCTCCCCTACCTTGGACAATATGCACTCTCCACTGTAACGATTATAACACTCAGCTTATAGGCTTCTTCCCCTACCTACACAACCGCGGTGGATTTCTCCTACCGCGACTCTCATGCGCTTACATTTTCTCACCTTCGAAGTGAGCTGCGCATATTTTTTACTGCGCAGGTGTAATTCCCCACCAATATCACTGCTTTACCCCCACAAATAACATCTACGAGTATAAAAGAGCTAAGCAGAGCTCGCTGCACGTTGCTGACTGACAGTGCAGGTGAGAACCACTATTATATATAATTTTGTTTTTAGTTTTACAGAACGACTACGCTTTACATATGAACTTATAATGTTTTCTAATTTTACATTCTATAGAAAATTATAGCAGAATTCTCAATACCGAATTCGTAAGAACGCTTGAACTAAAATATTTTAATATTATGTTTTCAGACTTCTAAAAATTATATATATCTGGGACATTCTTAGTCAAAAAAGCCACCCCCTCTGTCCAAAAATCAGAGGCTCAAAAAAATTCGTGTCCGAGCTTAAAATTTAGCTTAATATATCTACTTTCCATTACTGAGTGGCCTTTTTGAAAAATTCAAAATGTTGGGCTGGTGCAGCTCTAACAATACACCGATATCACCACGGAATATCAGTTAAATCTTCTTAAAACTTGCAGGGGCAAAGAAAAAATTAGTAAAAAGGTTATTTGCATGTATTTTTTCCCGTTAAACACGAATCCACCGTTAGTTTTGGTCTATGGGGCCACCTTTCGTCCATAACCTCAAAAAACAGCCAAAAAATGCAGTTTACGTGGCTGAGACTCGAAATAGTGGTAAAAAAATTAGGGACAAAGCTTATTCGCATGTATTTTTTTCCGTTGAATACGAATCCACCGTTAGTTTTGGTCTATGGGGCCATCTTTCGTCCATAACCTCAAAGAACAGTCAAAAAATGCAGTTAAGTGGCTGAGACTGGAAATAGTGTACAAAAAAAGCTCATCATCATTCTTCGTTGGTTTTTAACAGAGGAATATAATGCTGTTCTCGGTTTTAACATTGACTAAAAAGCTCATTTTTAAGGTCATTTCAAGGACAACTGTTCAAAGACAAGGTCAAATTGTTTAAATTTGACACTATTTTAGCTATTATTTTGACAGGAATGTCATGTTTATGATGGTATTGCGTCCTTCTACAGGAAGCTTTGTAATTGTAAAATTTTCAATTTCATAAAACGGCGTTATAATCATGTTTTGAGGTTATGGAGTCCGAATCCCTTGTTTTTAGAAAATGTTTGTGTGGGCATATGTGTTTTTAATTTTGCAGTTAGATGTCGGGGCTACTTTTCGAAAAATAAATTGAACACAAAAATCAATATTTAATTAAATACTATGTTCCCAATCGTATTTGTTTAATTGCACCTTTTTCGAAATAGAATGAGATGTTCTTTTCCTAGATTTCATTTGTTTGGATATAATTAGATTTTTTTTTTCATCATAACCAACATCGAATATATCTTACAGCATAAAATATTGTACGTTAAAAGAAAATATGTACTTTTCTCTATCGTTTTATGCTTTCATTTTTTCAAATAATCTTCCGAGGATAGTTAAATGACATTCTCTTGTAGTGCATAACTCCTCCTTGAAGTCATTGTTTCTTCAACAGTCCTTCTAAGCATAGTTGAAGGAAATTTCTTCTCGCTGTGTAACTCCTTGCGTAACAGTCCTTCTCAGGATAGTTATAGCGAGCTCCTACATTAGCGAACTCATTGTTTCTTCAACAGTCCTTCTAAGCATAGTTGAAGGAAATTTCTTCTCGCTGTGTAACTCCTTGTGTAACAGTCCTTTTCAGGATAGTTATAGCGAGCTCTTACAGTATCGAACTCATTGTTTCTTTAACAGTCCTTCGAAGGATAGTTGAAGGAAATTTCTTCCAGGTGGGTACAGACTTGCGCAAAAGTCCTTTTCAGGATAGTTGTCAAGCTCTCGAATCATTTGTAGTAATCAACTTTTCAACAGTCCTTGTAAGAACAGTTCAAGGGAGTTCCTTCCCGGTCTTGCGCAACAGTCCTTTTAAGGGCAGTTTTAACATCATGTCAAAAAAAATCCGTACAGATAGGTGCATCAATCCTTATAACGATGAAGGCGTACCTAATCATATGGGTTCAAATTTAAGAACAATATCAAAAGCATTACTGCAGGAGAAGCCTAATTTACCAGAAACTGCCATGGTATGTAATGATTGTAGACTAAAACGTTCATTGAATCGATCTGATAGCTGTATGAATATAGACGATTCCAATGATATCAGTAGTATGGAATGTGATGATACCTCGGCAGACCAAGGTACTGAGCGTCCAAATACTTCCTTAACTACTAAAAAAGATGCTCCCGAACTTTAGTTAAAAAAGCTAAAGAATTACGATCAGCAAGTGGTGTTCTGGCCGATGTTACAGCAAGAGCTGGTAAAACTATACCAAATGCTACAATTACATTAATTAATGATTTCTATAATGACGATACTGTTGGTAGAATGATGCCAGGAATCAAAGACACGTGTTCAGTTAAAGTTGATGGTGAGCGTATTAAAGTGCAAAAACGGTTATTGTTAATGGATCTCAAAGAACTGCATACATTGTTCAAAAAGACTTACTCAGATCATCCAGTTAGTTTCAGTGTTTTTGCAAAACTCCGACCGCAACATTGTATTTTGGCTGGAACAAGAGGAACTAACTCAATATGTGTATGTACGATTCATCAGAACTGTAAATTGATGCTTGATGCAATTAAAATTAACAGCTTAACAAAAGAAACTGAAAATCCAATTCGTGATTATCATGATTGTTTGATATCAATTGTGTGCAAGACACCTACGCCCGATTGCTACCTAGATCAATGTCATAAATGTCCAGATATTTCATTTTTTTCCACGACATTACTTGAAATTTTAAATAGTGCCTTTATCGATCAGGTACAATATAGTGTATGGACAGCAACTGATAGGTCGACTTTGAAAACAGTTACGAGTGAAGTTTCTAACTTTGTAAATGAATTTTGTGACAAGCTACAGACTCTTAAACCGCATTCATTCATAGCGAAACAGCAGTCTCAATTTATTTCGTCAACAAAACAGAATTTAAATAAAGGAGAAGTACTTGTTATGTTCGATTTTTCTGAGAATTATTCATATGTAGTTCAAGATGCTTCGCAAGCATTTCACTTCAACAATCAGCAATTTACAGTATTTCCAATTATCTATTATTATAAAGAAAACTCTAAATTAAAACATTAAAGTTCCATCTTCCTCTCAGATAGTTTAAAACACGATACTTCTGCCGTCTTTACAATTCAGAAGCAATTTATTCCAGAAATAAAAAAAACTATTAAAAATGTTAAAAAATTGATATACGTCACAGATGGTGCAAAGCAACATTTCAAAAACCGATTCTAGATCGCTAATCTCATCAACCATACAGAAGATTTTGGAATCGAAGCGAAATGGCATTATTGCGTAACAGAACACGGTAAAAGTGGATATGATGGTTTAGGAGCTATATTTAAAAGAGAGGCTTACCGAGCAAGTCTTCTAGCTAAACCATCTGAAGCGATTTTGACACCAGAAGCTCTTTTTCATTGGGCAAGCAAACATTTCGAAAACATACAAATTTTTATTTATAGTAAGGTAGACCATGATAAATCAACACGAGACTTGAATAAAAGATTCTCAACGGCATTAGCAGTACCCGAAATTTAAAAAAAAACCACTCGTTTACTATTCAACAACCAAAAACGGTAGTTATTAAACGATTTTCTAATGCTACCAAAGGAGTAGAATTTTATGTAGAAAATGCTTAGTATTTGATCCTTCAGAAACAAAAAAAATTGATTTTTTAAGAACCATTACCAAAATAGTGCAAAATACGAAAAATCTAATAATATCCAAAAATCTTCTAAGAAAAGAATAACTCTTTTAAATCCGGAATAATCTTAATGAAAATACCGCTAACGATGCATTGGCACGTACCTTCTCTAAAATCGTTTATCGTTCCAATATGCATAATATAATGTTTGAAATATAGAATCTGTATGTTTTACTCTACGATAAGTAAGATTTACTCAGTTATACTCAATTAAACAATAAAGCACACATTCATATGGAGATTTTATAAACTCACGATTTTCAAACTCCATAACCTCAAAACATGATTATAACGCAGTTTTTTATGAAATTGAAAATTTTACTATTACAAAGCTTCTTGTAGAAGGACGCAATATCATCATAAACATGACATTCCTGTCAAAATAATAAATTTAAACAATTTGACCTTGTCTTTGAACAGTTCAACTTGAAATGACCTTGAAAATGAGCTTTTGAGTCAAGGTTAAAACCGAGAACAGCATTGTATTATTCCTCTGTTAAAAACCAACGAAGAATGATGATGAGCTTTTTTTGTACACTATTTCCAGTCTCAGTCACGTAAAACTGCATTTTTTTACTGTTCTTTGAAGTTATGGACGAAAGGTGGCCCCATAAACCAAAACTAACGGTGGATCCGTATTCAGCGGAAAAAAATACATGCGAATAAACTTTGTCCCTAATTTTTTTACCACTATTTCGAGGTTCAGCCACGTAAAACTGCATTGTTTGACTGTCCTTTGAGGTTATGGACGAAAGGCGGACCCAGAGACAACAACTAACGGTGGATTCGTATTCAGCTGAAAAAAATACATGCGAATAAGCTTTGTCCCTAATTTTATTACCACTTTTTCGAGTCTCAGCCACGTAAAACTGCATTGCTTGACTGTTCTTTGAGGTTATGGACGAAAGGTCGATCCAGAGACAATAACTAACGGTGGATTCGTATTCAGCGGAAAAAAATACATGCGAATAAACTTTGTTCCTAATTTTTTTACCACTATTTCGAGTCTCAGGCACGTAATCTGCATTTTTTGATTGTTTTTTGAGGTTATGGACGAAAGGTGGCGCCATAGACCAAAATTAACGGTGGATTCGTGTTCAGCGGGAAAAAATACATGCAAATAACCTTTTTACTAATTTTTTCTTTGCCCCTGCAAGTTTTAAGAATATTTAACTGATATTCCGGGGGGATATCGGTGTATTGTTAGAGCTGCACCAGCCCACCATTTTGAATTTTTCAAAAAGGCCACTCAGTAATGGAAAGTAGATATATTAAGCTAAATTTTAAGCCCGGACACGAATTTTTTTGAGCCTCTGATTTTTGGACAAATCGGGTGGCTTTTTTTATTAAGAATGTCCCATATATATATAATATTTTTCATTAAAATAAAGCAAAGAAAAGAGTTAATTGGAGTAAACGGTACTTGGTCAAAAGATATAAAATTATTATAATAGCCTAGCTCAAATCTCCATAGTTTATATATTCTTAACTGTGAAAAGTTTCTTAGATTATCGTAAGTCAAAAAAATTGGTAGAAAAAAGTTACTTATGCTAAAGGATTAAGGCTAGAGAAAAAGTTTCACACTTAATTTTTTTTTTCATTATAAACTGTACATCGCTATTATTATACTCTGACTAAAAAGAGATTATCGGCTCAGCATGATGTTTACAACAATTGATACGTACAAAGTTAATGGTCACAAGCCTCTACAAATATTCACTAGAGGGAGACGTTTATTTTAATATCACTAATAGTAGCTCTTTATTGAAATTATAAATTATTTATACATATTATTTTTAAAAAATCATTATATATATATATATATATATATATATATATATATATATATATATATTTATTACTAGTAAACTAAAATATTTTATTATGTAAATAATTTTTTAAATTAAAGACATTTTTTAGTAGAAATAATATTAAAAAATTATGTTATAGCAGAATACTTAATAATCTTATTCTTTACCGGTATGCATTGAAAAACTTTTTTCTCGTTTCAGAGTATATATAAAGCTAATAGTTTTTACAGAGCAGTCATTTGTCGCATGACTAGCAAGATGCAAGCTACTGTAGACGAGTGCCGTCAACACGTGGACGTCTTGGAAGAGGCGGAAAAACTACTATCCACAAAACCTACAGATCAAATTAGAGTAGAACGCTGGATACAGCAGTGTACTTTATCTTTAAAGACTTTTCACCGAGTACTTAGGGACAAAAGGCTTTCAGTACCACAAAAGCAAGCTACATTACATGGTATAGCTAAAATTGAGTCTATGAAAGTTCGGTTTTAAAACACTATCAAAACTGGTAGCGGTATTGAACCGAACTTAGATAAACATAAAATTAGCGCACGAGTTCGTTGGATTGATATGGATAGCGCTTTTAATAGCCGAATGCGGACATGTATTGTAGTAAATCTAGTATATATTGATGTACAGAGTTTTTTAAAAGATGCATCAATTTTATTTGCTCAACGCATGAAAGTAATTTTAAAAAAGAATGATACAGCTATGAAAATCAATACGGTTCTGTCCTGCAAATTCAAAAAGATTGTGATAAACGTAGACGGAAAAGTAGATGAAGAAGAAAGTATTGAAACTAAGCATTTCAATACTCAAAACACTGAAATTTTGTTAGCTTCAAGCCCAAAACAGTGGTTTATCGATAACGTTATAAATTCTCTTCTGACTGATATACAAGAATTTGAGACGAGAGATTCTGGGTGGACATTAGATTCCATAAATAATATTCAAATTAATATAAATAAGTTCAGTCCTTTGCGTACCGGTAGTTCATACATACCTCTTCCATCATTTTTAGAGCTTAAAAAAGCTTGTGTAAATCTTCAAAATACAGATAATCAATGTTTTAAATGGGCAATATTGTCGGCTTTACATCCTGTTAAGCGAAAAAATCATCCAAACAGGGTGAAAAATTATTTTTCGTACAAGAATGAGTTAAATATTGAAGGTATAGAGTTTCCAGTTTCGTTGAGAAACATATCAAAGTTTGAAAAACGGAATAGTACAATATCTGTCAATGTTTTTGGTCTGAATGATAAAAGTATTGTACCTCTATACTTAACATCTGAAAAGCAAGTTAATCATATTAACCTTCTACTGGTTAATAAAGAGTTCGAAAATAATGTGGATGAACATAAATCAGATTATTATTATGTATATATAAATAATCTTTCAAGATTAGTGAGTGATAATATATCTCATAGAAAATAGAAAAGGCATATATGTCATAGATGTTTAAACTTTTTTTTCAATGAACAGAGTCTAGAAAAGCATGAAGAGCAGTGTAAGATGTTGAATAATTGTAAGATTAGACTTCCTGAGGATGGAAAAAATATGTTAGAATTTAAAAATTATCATTATAAAGAAATGGTGCCATTCATAATTTACGCTGATTGTGAATGTTTGCTGAAACCTGCTAGAGAATGTCAGGAACATGAGAATATTGAGGTTAAAGGTAAAACTATCAATAACAGCAATACGTCACCGCTTCAAGAACATGAGATATTCAGTATTGGATATTACTTTAAGTGTAGTTATAATAACTCTTTATCGTCTTACAAATCTTATCGAGGTGATGAATCAGCTCGTTGGTTTGCTGAAGAGTTAAGACTTTTAGAAATAAATGTTACAAATTTATATAAAAATCCGCTACCTATTGCGATTATTACATCAGATCAGATATCTGATTATTATACCTCCAACACTTGTCATATTTGTAATAAAGTGTTGGATAACAGTGTCAAGGTGAGAGATCATTGTCATCTTACAGGAAGATATCGCGGACCTGCACATGCTAGCTGCAATCTTAATTATCAAGAATCGCGGACAGTACCAGTCATATTCCATAACCTACGTGGTTATGATGCACATTTTGTTATTCGTGACGTATCGAATCATTTTCCTGGACAAATTGATTTGCTCCCTTTGACGACAGAAAAATATATTTCTTTCACAAAACATGTAGAAAATAGTTATACTAAATTTCGTTTTATAGACTCTTTCAGATTTATGCCTTCATCTCTCAACAAATTGGCTTCTTACCTCGAAGAGTATAAGATAGTCAATTCAGAGTTTTTAGCCTTCAAAAAGGAAAAAGTTAATCTATTAACGCGAAAGGGTGTGCTTCCATATGAGTACCTTAGCTCTTGGGAGAAACTTAATGAAACAAGATTACCTAAAAAAAAAATCATTTTTTCAGCATCCTCAATGATTCACCTATATCTGATGAAGAAGATGAACATGCACAAAAAGTATGGTACACGTTCGGAGTACAAACTCTTGGTGAATATTCAGATCTGTATATGAAGACTGATTTCTTATTGTTGGCAGATATATTCGAAAATTTTCGAGAACAGAGATTGAAAGCATATAACCTCTATCCTACACACTATTACACAACCCTAGGTTTTGCATGGGATGCTATGTTGAAGTTTACAGGTATAAAATTAAAACTTTTGACGGGTATAGACATATTTCTATTTATAAAGCGAGGTATTAGAGGAGGTTTAAGTCAATGTTCGCATCGCTATGCAGCGGCGAATCATGAGTATATGCATGAGGCTTGTAATGATAGTGAAGATAAAAGTTATCTTATGTATTTAGATTAGAACAATTTATACGGCTGGAGTATGACTAACCCTCTGTCATATGATTGCTTTGAATGGATAGATAATTGTGAAAATTTTGATTTTCAATCTATTGATGACAATGCTCCTGATGGTTAGATATTAGAAGTGGACTTGGATTATCCTTCCAACTTACATGATGAACATAACGATTTACCATTCTGTCCTGAGCATGTAAAACCGCCAGGATCAAAGCAAGAAAAACTTTTGGCTACACTTCTGCATAAACGGAATTATGTAGTTCATTATCGAGCTCTTAAGCAATCTACTACAAACGGACTTCAGCTTGTTAAAATTCATAAAGTGTTGACATTTAAACAGTCACCATGGCTTAAACCGTACATGGATTTGAATAGCTCCATGAGAGCTCAAGCTAAGAATGAGTTTGAAAAAAACTTTTTCAATTTAATGAATAATGCTGTGTACGGAAAAACTATGGAAAATGTGCGAAAACGTGTTGATGTTAAGCTTCTAACGAAGTGGAAAGGGAGGTATGGTGTAGAAGCTCAGATTTCAAAACCAAGTTTCCATAGTAGTGCTATATTCAATGAAAATTTGGTAGCTATTCAGCTTCGTAAAACTGAGGTACTGTTAAATAAGCCGACATACATCGGATTGACAGTGCTAGATCTCTCTAAGACACTTATGTATGATTTTCACTATAATTATATGCGAAGAATTTACAAAGCTGATTGTAAACTTCTCTATACAGATACTGACAGCTTTATTTATGCAATCAAGTGTAATGATTTTTATAGCGATATGAAAAAAAATATTCATAAATTTGATTGTTCAGATTATTCCGCTGAAAATGTCTGTGATATGCCACGTGTGAACAAAAAAATTGTTGGACTTATGAAGGATGAGTGTAATGGTAAATTTCTTACTATATTTGTTGGGTTAAGAAGTAAAATGTATAGCACTCGTGTTGATGGTCAAGATTTTGTAAAAAAGATAAAGGGTATTAAAGTTTCTGTAGTGAAGAAGACCATTGAATTCAATGATTATGTAGACTGTTTACAAAATTTATATATTCAACGGCGGAAACAACATACCATCAGATCTCGTCTCCACAACGTTGAGACTATAAGTCAGCTGAAAATCGCTCTTAGTCCTTATGACGATAAGAGATATCTTCAAGAGAACAGCACAGATACTTTGGCATGGAGACATTATAGAATTAAAACAATGTAATTTTTTTTTTATTTTATATACCAATTAAAACTTAAAATTGTAATTATAAATATTCTACAAAATTTAAATTAGAAATCATTAATTTTTTATGTCCTAGAAGAATGGTTCCTGCAGATGAAAAAAATCGTGTACGGTTTGAGGAGATGTCAACAATTCATGTGATGCATGTATGGAGTTTTGCATATCATAAGGCTCGCTGTGGGAAATGGGAGCAAGCAGCACGTGATCGAAAGCGTTTTAGAATGAGAATTGAAAGAATGAATAGGGTTATAATACCAATACTTTTAAAAAAATGTAAGGAAATTGGTATTAAATAAAAAAACTATTTATTTTTATATATACATATATATATATATATATATATATATATATATATTTATTTTATTTTCTTTATCCAACTATATATCATTCTCATTTATCCAACTATTGTGTGAACTGTCAAAACCTATTCATTTTACGTAAACATTATTACCTCGTTTTTTCAAAACTTTTCAATTAAATAAATATCTGGGTACTTCGTCTTGAGAAGTTCCTCTTCATAAAATCCTCCAGCTATTGGTTTATCTTGATAGTCTTTCAAATGATATCTATACGGCACTGTATTTTGCACTTTGGAGACTGTAAATACTTCTGTTAACCAATTGGGAGTATAACCTTTCTTGAAAATTTCTTTATTCTTGCTAACTCGAACTTTATCACCAACGTTAAATTTGTCCTCTTAGACAGACTTCGACATGATTTTTCAGCAGTGAGATGATTAAGAATATAATTAACTTTAGAAGAATTTACTTCTACAGGTTTCATACCAATTGTTCGATGTTTAGAATTATTATACTGTAAAGTTAAATCTTGTAAAACATCTATCCACTTGTAATTACCACGCAAACTAAAATGTTTCCACATTTTGTTTTTAAGTGTACGATTAAAACGTTCACAAATCGATGCTTTAAGGTTGCTGTATGTAGAATAAAGCTTTATCTTATAGCTTTGCATTAAATTTTGAAAATCTTTATTATAAAATTCGTTACCTCGATCAGTCTGTACATTTTTCGGTACTCTCTTTTGTAGTAATACCAATTTCATAGCTTGGGTCACAGCTTTTCCAGTTTTTTGTTTCAGTGGTATCGTCCAAGCGAACTTAGAAAAAACATCGATTAGAGTAAGCATATACTTAAAACCTTTGTTTTGTTTTGCGTATCGTATCATTTGTACGAGATCTGCTTGCCACGTTTCATCAATATCTCGTATATCAAACGAGCGACGGGGATAATTACGTCTTGCAGGCTTATGAAGTTCTTCTACCAAAGATGCTTTCATGTTTATCTTTTTTACATAAATTTTGGTTTGGATGGTGAGATCTCAGGTTCATTAACAGATAATTCAATAATTTTCATTCGTTCTTCTAGCGCAGTGAGTGATCTTTTTATTTCAGAAATATTAGCCTCAATACTTTTGAATTTCTCACTATAAAAATCTTCAGTTTGTGACAACTCTTTTATAATATTTTCAGATACTGATTTAACACTCTCTCTCATAACCTTCAAATTTATTACATCATTTGGTTCAGTAACATCAGTCTCATTGCACAGTTTTCGATTTTCTAAATCAAAGTGTCCATCACTGGTGAATTTAAATCCTAAGCCTGGAGGTCCTCGAGTCACATCTGTGTGAATCAGCTGTCGTTCGAACACGTCGATACTCATTTTGATACTGAGGTGTAAGTCTGTAATACTCTTACTAATAAATAATTTCAACTTCACGCAGCTCTTCAATGATGGATTGAATCTCATTAACATGACTCTGATTACCAGCTGATGTTTCAGCTATGAGCAATTTAAGACGATCTACAAGCTTATTAGGATCATCGCAATAAACATAATCCATATGACTATCTTTTCGTGCAATTTTATATAATAAATTAGGTAAGCCTGTGCCACTTGTAGATTTACTTTCAGGATTAATCAATTTACTTATATAATTATTATACTTTTTACTTGATGTTTCGCGAACAGACTCATGATCTGCATAATATTTTTTATATGCATTTGTTTTCTTCAAAATTTCACCATATACTCTCAAGTCTTTAGCAGTAATTAGATTTTCATTGCGAAATTTTTAAAATAATAATTCAATAAGCCCGGGATCCTTATCATATGTTACATCACCAACTGCTACATAATTTTTTTCAAAGTATATGGGAGTGTTGCCAATTTTAAACGTATTATTACGCATTCTAAGTACGCCGTATGCTGTATCTAGAAAATTTATTTGACCATTAGTTAGTAACTGAAGGTATTCTTCAGTATCATCCTTTTTTATTGTCTTTTCAAGTTCATTAGAGTCGGAGTCACTTAAAGCTGACTCAAAGAGATTTCATAGTCAGCATTTTCTACCAACTGTATGTTCTCATCATCATCAATATCTTGTTCTTTTATTACTTTTTTATTTTTAATTTTTTTTTCCATTTTAAGAGTAGTAGGTGATAAATTTCTTTGTCTTTTAATCTTAAGATCAGATGCTTCAGTAACATTAATTAACTTCTCTAACGGTTTAACGATTGGTTTAAATGACACGGAGTACAGAAATTTGTTGATTAAAATCGGACATCTTGCTAGTTTAAAGTCTCACAGTTGAATAATTGATTTACTCTGTATACTGTGTATTTATTACAAACTGATCAAATCTTTTTTTATATCGACCGTCATGAATATCTCGATCTTTGTCGATAACAAGAAAACCATGATTATTATTCCAACAAGATGAGCAGATGTCTTTAAACTTTTGATATGACATATCCGTGTTTACATGATCATTATAAATAACGATATAGAAAACGTAATATAAGTATTCCACGTGTATTACCTGTTCCTAAAGTAGGAGGCTTCCTTCCAGCGCATATTCCTGTTTTCGCAGGTCTTAGTTCTGTAGGTTCAATTAGCAGGAGGAGATGCTGGTATCGCTCAAGCTGTGAATAAAGCGAATGCTGCTAAAAGACAAATGGAAGAGCAAAATGGACACAATAAAAAAATGGAAATGTTGGGTCTGGGTAAAGGTCTATACTTAAAACCTCATCAAAAAGGTTACGGTATTTGTTTCAAACAAAATACAAATGTAAAAAATCGAAAAACGTTGCGAAAAGTTTTGCGAAGAAAAAAAAAACTTTGTTGAAGTAAGACTACCACGGCAAACACTAACTGATCATGATTTAGAAAAGTATGCACTCTTAATGAAAATACCTAATTTTAGAGGAGTATTTATGAAAAATGCATTACCTATGAGTGGTAGTCGCTACCGAGAATCAGCAATTATCAACCTCGATGATAAGAGTGGATCCGGCACGCACTGGGTAGCTTACCGCAAAATTGGTAAAAATATTACGTACTTTGACAGTTTTGGTGATTTACAACCTCCTGAAGATCTCATGAATTACTGGAAAACTGCTGAATTCAAGTACGGTTATCTAAGATATCAAGAATTTGACACTTTTGTATGCGGACACCTTTGTCTCAAATTTTTATGCAATCAGCTCAATTCAATAGAAAATTTCTGTCTATATAAGAAGTCACTCTAAAATAGTATTAGTTTCTTGCATTCGTTCAACATGATTTAATCACTGACTCTTAGCCTATCAGGGACTTCTTTAGTACTTGAAACTCATTATTTTCCCCCAATAGAACTCGACTCTGATAAAATGTACGTTCTTGATTTGGTTGAGTTACTTACTTTCAATTCTATACCAAACGTAGACTATAATCGTAATAAATTTTATGTTCGTCAAGAGGTCATTGAACTGCCTACAGGTAGCTATGAAATAGAAGACATTGAACGTACTTTACAAAGTGTTCTAGACCAGAAAAACATTAAAATTAGTATTAAACCGAATAATAATACATTACGTAGTATTATTACCAGTAGTCATGAAATTCATTTCCGACCAAGTGATTGTATTGGTCGTTTACTAGGTTTTACTCAACGTCTTCTGAAACCTTATATAAGTCACAACTCTGACTTGCCTGTAGCCATTCTAAAAGTAAACGCTCTACGAGTTGAATGTAACATTACGTCCGAAGCATACATCAATCAGAAAAAAGTGCATACGATCCATGAATTTTTTCCTGCAGTACCTCCAGGGTACAAAATAATCGAGGTTCCTAAACAAATTATATACTTACCTATATCTGTTAAATGTATTGAGCACTTACAAGTATGTATAGTAGATCAAGACGGTGATCTTCTTTGTGACTTGTGATCTGAAACAAAAAGAAAAAGTATCCATATGATAATCTCAAAATTATCCATTTGATAATCCCAAATTATCCATATGATAATCCCAAATTATCCATATGATAATCCCAAATTATCCATATGATAATCTCAATCTCAACGATACTAATAATCAGTATGCACTACTGTATGATATGTATGCACATTTTCAGAGTGCCTACTATTTTGTTATCGATTGTTCTAAGCAGAACGAATCTTTGAAACAAGCAGCTGTTGATGTCCGTCTCGAGTTTGAAACTAAAGAAAATATACCTGAAGAAACAACAGCCTACTGTTTGATATTATATGATCGTATTGTAAAGTATAATCCTATAAGTGGTGATGTAAAACTGCTTGTTTGAAAAAATGTATTGTAATTATTATAATTATATATTTTTAAGTATAAGAATAAAAATATGTATTAAAAAATTATTATTTATATTTATTCGTATATCCCTTCTCATACCCACCTATCAATCATCCGTCATTCCCCCTCCCACTAAAGATTGGCGCACTGCCGCGGCGCAGGCAAACACCGGCCGCCCGCGGCAACATGGCGTAGAACGCATGGTAAAACAGAACCAACATTGTCGGTATAATAGGTAGCGGATATGTGGCGCAGCAGCCGCGTCGCATAGTAAAACAGAACTATCACTGTGGGTGTAGTAGGTGGTGGATAGGTGGCGCGGGAGTCGCGTCGCATGGTAAAACAGAACCATCCGTATCGGTAAAACAGATCGCTGATAGGTGGTGCATGAGCTGCGTCGCATGGTAAAACAGAACCATGGTTGCCGGTATAGTAGGTCGCGGAAGTCGCGACGCACGGTAAAACAGTGCCATCTCGGTCGGTAAAACAGATCGCTGATAGGTGGCGCAGTAGCCGCGCTGCCCTAACTACTATTTTTTTTTTATTTAATAGAAAAATTAAATTTAGTTCCAGATATATCTTGAATAAAACATGTTATTGCGTATTTTAAGTGGGCGGATAAGTAGTATCCAAAATTATATTTGGTGTATTTCATAAGAGTTATTACATTTTATTAATTAATATGGATAATAAGTCATTTTTTAGGCACTAATGCGACTTTATTTCTGTGTTGCATATAGAATTTATATTAATACATATATAAAATTGAAAATGAAAGATAGAAAGCCAGAAAAACTGAGAATTTAATTTGTCATTCATGCATGGTTTGCGCGGTTTTTTTGACCTAAAAAGTGAGCCCAAAGTACTTGTTTTCTGACCGATGGGCAAAAAATAAACAACGGGCAAAATGGTAACTTTTTTGCCCGCTGTTAATTTATTTACTTATTTATACTTGTCGAGACTTTTCCGCAAAAATCAATACATGTTTCAGAAAATATATTGTGTAAACCACGAATTAGTGGGCTTTTTGACCTCATGTGTCTCCACACTCTGTCTAAAAAAAGCTTACTTTACGCCCTGTGTACACAATATACTATTATTCTTGCGTTCACGGAAAAAAGTACATTTACGATAATAAAGTGCCATTTTTACCCGCTTTTACGGCCAATAAAGTGACCATTATAATTCAGACGTGAATAAAGTACTATTTTATTCAATTATGATTCGGATAAAATATCAGTCGATTTAAACAAATAAAATGTATAATATTTCAATTTTATATATTTTGCTTTGTAAAGATTATATTTTTGAAATGCAAGATTTTGATAAATTTCGATGTTTTTGAATTTTCTGAATCAGAATATATAGTACACATAAAAATGTATCTATGTGTATGAGTGCGTCTTACATTTGCGTACGTGTTGGTGTGTATATGTGTGTATGTGTGAGTGTATTAGTGTATGTGAATATGTGTTTGGGTAGAGTGTGGTGTGGTGTGGGTGTGTGCATGTGCGTGCGCAGGTGTGTGAGTGTATGTAAGTGTGTGTGTGTCTGTGTGTGGATGCATGTGGGTGGGTGTCTACTGTCTATGTGTGCGTGGATGTGCATGTGTGGTTAGTGTATATATGGGTATGTTGGTGGGTATAGGTATGTCGGTGTGTGTGAACGAGTGTGTATTAGTGTATAGGTGGGTGTGTTGGTGGCAGCAACGCTAAAGGTGGCACCCGCCAATACATATTTATGGTATATAGATATACTTTTACACAGAGTTGGGTGCCACTAAAAATATAAAATAGTATACTGTGTATCGTGGGCGGAATGTAGGCAATTACCGCAGGTGATTTTACCGTGAGGATGATTTTCCGTGCATATATGAAGCGGGAGGGAAGTGCGTTACTTTTCAGCTCTGGTGCAGAAAATGCTCTCTTTCTGCCTTAGGTCGGAAAAGTACCACCTTTTCCACCAAATGGATTTACTTTCCGCCCACTTTGTATGAATGAAAAAGCATACTTTCTGTGCAGGTAAGAGAAAAAAGTTTTTTCCGCCAACTTATCTGGAAGCGGGAGTAAAGTTAATCTTTTTTCCGCTGACCTTTTTTTCGCCCGCCTGTCGGAAATAGGCCACGATAGACCCGCTATATGGACACGGAAAAACGCGCTTTTGTGCATGAGTGACAAAAAATATATTCAAGTATTAAAATTAAATAAAAACATTGATACACGCTTTGATTGAACAGCATATAAAGATGGACTTAAGTTGTATGTTAGGTAAAGATTTCATTAAATGAATTTAAGTTGTTATGTAATGTGCCATTTTTCACATTCACGTAAAAAGGGGCTGCTTATAATAGTGAAATCTATTGTAAACCCAAAATTTAAAAAAGCGGACTGAAGTCGTGTTTCCGGTTCGCCGCAGATATAGGTGTAACCAGAACCTTCCTGCATTGTGAATGACGCGCCAGCTGAATATCAATTATTTCATTTAAAATCAATTTGTAAATGTTTTTAGTATTAAAAAAAATATTTATATGTTACATTAAACATATTTTTCTAAATAAATTGTTTAATACCTTTAAATATGTTGTATGTATCATTATTAATCATTTGAACCAGGTAACTTCGCTTTTTACTATGGGATCCATACTGGGGGACAATTTTTTAAAAACAGAAAATCTTAATTTTATTTTTTATTAATAATTCATTAAAATAACTGAATTTGATACAAAGAACTTCTCTTCAAAAAGGTCAATTCATACAATAAACTACATTTTGATATTCCTAAGTTCTCCAGGGCTATGAAAAGTTACAGGTAAAATAGCTAAGGGTGGCCATAATGAGCGATTTTCTCCTATATAACTCATATTTACAAAACGTTATATAATATTCTTTATGTATGAACCTAATTCCTAATTCCTAATTCCTAAAAAAGATTGTTTACTGTTTCATACGAAACTCGTTCTATAAAATATTAGATAAAATATAAGTAAAAGAAAATGTAAATTAATTTTCTACAGCAAGAGAGAAGTTTTCGTTAAGTTGTACGAGGCACATACACAGTTGCATATAGAGCCGGCCCTAAAAAAATAATAGTGCCAGAATGTTCCGCAGTCATAGTGCTGGGAGGTGCACGTATATATATATATATATATATATATATATATATGTGTACTTGTAGTTAAGGTACTTAGTTTTTTTTTTTTTTTAATTAACGTCGCCATGTTTGTGCTCCCATGTGGTGCTAATCGACGACGAGGGTCTGCGGTGTGTTTGTAAACAAAGCACATGTAATTTTTACAGAGGTGCTTGTATCAATCGGTAGAGACTAGGATTCGAACCCGGGTCACCGGCATGGGAATCCGACACTCTACCGACTGAGCCGCCGTAGGCCCCTAGGTATTTAGTTAGTACAATATCAATTTGTTCAGATTTATTGATTATATCTCTGTGTATTTTTTTTTCATCTTCAAGAAGAGTGATTTAGAGGGTGTTTGATTAGTCCTATAAGTATGTACATACAATTGTAAGAGAAAGTGTTATAAAATATCAATTAACGTTGTATAAAAGAAAGTACATTATTATAAAATATCATAAAGCATAATAGATATAATTTTCTAAATTATAAATGTATAATCCATATAAGAAATAATCAGATAATAAATTAGGAAAAAATAAGAAAAAACTATCATTCTGTTATTGCAAACACGTTTCCGGTGGTAGCTTTTAAAAAATTGATCTGAAACTTTCAGAGGATCTTTATTATGTGTATTATTTTCGGTAATATTGAAATAAATATTACAAAAACAAAACAAAAATTAGGCTTATGTCCAAATAACAGTCACTTACTGCCAAATGTATGTGATAAATGAAATATTTATGAATTTTAATGACTACTGTTTGGGACGCAAGTCTAATATTATGAATTTTGTTTTATAAAACCAAGGTAATACTCGTAATAAAGAATCTTATTAAAAGAATCGTAATAAAAACGTTTCCAGTGAACCATGAAGTTAAAACTTTGATTTCGGTAATTCAGGTAATTGCAAGGTAAATAAATTTTAAAATACTCATAAAATATATTTTAAATAAAGCACACTGTTAAGTATCTAGCTGTAAAGGAAATATCCTAGCGAGGCTACAAATATTTGTTAATATAAAACTGAAGCTAGGTATTTGACTCCACGAGTTACAGTTGTTACAGTAAGGAATTAGAGACTGTCTCGCAAACAGTGTACAGTAGCTCGCAGAGACAAATAGCTTGACTTTTTACATTACTTGTTATATTAACTTAATTAATTTATAGTGTGTGATAAACATTTTTCTAAAATTAAAATATGTGTGTTTATTATCGATATTTAACACGATCGTGCCCCCTTAACTGTATATTTAAAATAAGAATGTATGGAGGTCTATATCCTGTTCCTTTTTTTGTTTACACGTCTATATTTCCTATTTTACTATATTTCCCTTTTCAAGAGGCAGATAGGACACCAGATTAAATTCGTTTTTCTGCTCCACGTTTTCTCCGCTTAATTCATCTAAAGCACTTTCAATTCGTGTTAATCGTAAAGATACTTTATTTTGTTGCTTTAAAGCTTTGTTCAACTTGTCTAAGAAAGTATTTTCGAAACCTAAAATATAAATTATTATAATCGCATTAATAGATTGAATAAATTAATAAATATAAAAACGACTAATACTTTTAAAGATAAGGTTTTTTAAATGTTTAATACTGTAAAATTTAAAATTTTTATAATAAACATATTTTATTTTCTATTGCTAATATCCAGTTATCTAACCTAAAATAGATTTTTTTATACAAAAATAATTATTTGCGTAATAAAATATAAACATTCATTTTTCTACAAGAAAATGCTATTTTTGGTTAGGTAACTGGATGGATTTCTGATTTAACTGACCAAATTTCGTTAGTAAGCTACTAGTGTCCTAAAACTAAGTAATTAAACTAAGGGACAAATATAAATATGTAAATATTATTCCTCGACAAATATCCAACAGTCTTGACCTTACAAAAAATCTTTTTTCGTCAAAGTTTCTTTCTTTTTCTTCCAAGATATATTTTTCTTTTAAGAAAAGATCTTTTATTCTAAGGCTATATTCCAAGGTTTTTCAAAAGTTTCTTGTTAAACCGTGCTCCGTGATCGCCAATCGGTATAATTCGCAAAAGTTTGAAATCTGTTTACCTACTACAGCTAGATGAACTAGAGGCCAGAGATGAGTAGAGAGATTGCTAACGTCAATGCTACGGTGCGTGCCCAAAAGAAGCCACTGATTCGAGCACCGCGCCGCGGGTTAGCGTCGAAGCTGGCGCACAATTCAGTAGAGCTATGGAGGGGGTATATACCAAACGTGCGCCTGCTGTAAGAAGAGGGGGAACGTGCGCCTGGCTGGTGGGCGGAGCGAACGGCAGCATATTTTCTCTGCGCGCCGCGAAAGCAATTCGGGAGTCGCGTAGTTTGTCTTCGTGGCGCTACAATTGAAATTTTATTTTATGCACAATACACGTTTACCTCAAGTACAATAGCAAGTACCTATAACTTAAGCTTCGATAATTAAATGTAAGTCCCAGAGCTTCTCTATGAACATATGCGACATACAAGCTATAGATGTTCAGTGCACCGACAGCCGAGGTGGCTAACGCGCGTGCCTGTCGTCTTTGCTTTTGCTGTCTCGGGTTCGAGTCCCGCTTGCTCCATATTTTTTTTCGTTTTAATTCTTCATATACTAATTAAATATTCTTTTTTTTAAACATTCGTTAACGTTTATAGATACACATTTCAGCTTAGAAAAAATATCCTTATCGCAAGAAAAAAATATTAATCTATACATTATTTTAATAATTGTACGAACCAATTTCAGTTTATTCAATGCAGTTTATTCATTACAAAAATTGAAAATTCCCTCTTAAATTTAACCAACACATTCAATTTCTTTCGAATAAATACTGCACTGAATAAGTTGCAATTGATTAATAGTACTTTCATTAAAATAATGAACAGATTAATATTATTTCGTTGGCATTGGAAAAATTTATCAAAAACCGATTCATATTATTTCGTTGGCAGTGAAATAAAGTTTGTTGTAGATCTATGGATACGCGAGTAAAAAAATTTTAGATCAATAAAAGATCAAATTTTGATATGTACCAAAAATGTCCGATTTTGACATTTTTAAAGACGAAAAAATCTTTTTGAGTCAAAGATTATTTTAACATCGTTTTACAATCTTTACTAATTTTATTTTTATGACGAATTTAATATATTTGTGAACACTTTTTTATTCATATTTTGGTGCCTATAATATACCTTAAGGGGATGCCGTATACCGACATTACAGTTTTTCGTTTTATTCAATGAATAAATGCGATTTTCAAATTTCGGGAACGTACGCACAATCTATTTATGACTAAGAATGTGCGTACGTTTTTAAAATTTGATTAAAGTAATAATTGACTGCGTAAAACGAAAAATCGATAATGTCGGTATCTGGGTATAAGGTATAGGTCTCCGACTTCGCCTTAAGATATACTGAATTTAAGATGAATTTAAGATGTACTAGTTATTTTTTTATATTACTTTAAGATGCATTTCAAACTTTTACTAGATCTTTTTGCGACGAATTTGAGACATATTCGCCACTTTTAATTATTTTTTCAGATTTAGATAAAACATCTATTGGACTTACCTGCGACGAATTTAAGATGCATTTTTTCACTTTTTTTTAAATTTATTTATTTAAAACTTTTTTCGAGCGGAAAACCATGCTCACTGTACTCACATTTGCATTTTTTTAAAAACCGTAGTTGTTATTATTTAAATAAATTCTATTTAAGATTTTATAAAAAAGTTAATACAGAGAATTTTCTAGCGTTTTGAATCAAGTAAAAAGTATGTATCAATAAATAAAAAGCAATATAATCAATGTAGGTATCTATTTTAAATCTTTATAGTTAATAAAACTATAGAAAAATGATATGACTACGATATTCCTTAACCTCTTACTTTTAATCTTTGTAAGCAATTAAAATATCATAAAGAGCAACTTTTCAAAACGTGTACACGAATAAAAATTAGTTGTATAATTACTGAAGAATTCAGTTTTAAAAAATTATAAATGTGCTTGCTCATTTATTTTGATAAATTTTTCCAATGCCAACGAAATAATATGAATCGGTTCATTATTTTAATGAAAGTACTATTAAACAATTGCAACTAATTCAGTGCAGTATTTATTCGAAAGAAATTGAATGTGTTGGTTAAATTTAAGAGGGAATTTTCAATTTTTGTAATGAATAAACTGCATTGAATAAACTGAAATTGGTTCGCACAATTATTAAAATAATGTATAGATTAATATTTTTTTCTTGCGATAAGGATATTTTTTCTAAGCTGAAATGTGTATCTATAAACGTTAACGAATGTTTAAAAAATGAATATTTAATTAGTATATGAAGAATTAAAACGAAAAAAAATATGGAGCAAGCGGGACTCGAACCCGAGACAGCAAAAGCAAAGACGACAGGCACGCGCGTTAGCCACCTCGGCTGTCGGTGCACTGAACATCTATAGCTTGTATGTCGCATATGTTCATAGAGAAGCTCTGGGACTTACATTTAATTATCGAAGCTTAAGTTATAGGTACTTGCTATTGTACTTGAGGTAAACGTGTATTGTGCATAAAATAAAATTTCAATTGTAGCGCCACGAAGACAAACTACGCGACTCCCGAATTGCTTTCGCGTCGCGCAGAGAAAATATGCTGCCGTTCGCTCCGCCCACCAGCCAGGCGCACGTTCCCCCTCTTCTTACAGCATGCGCACGTTTGGTATATACCCCCTCCATAGCTCTACTGAATTGTGCGCCAGTTTCGACGCTAACCCTCGGCGCGGCGCTCGAATCAGTGGCTTCTTTTGGGCACGCACCGTAGCATTGACGTCAGCAATCTCTCTACTCATCTCTGCTAGAGGCTAGAGCGTTGTCAAGTTGTCATGATGAAACGTAAGAGCATGTAGAAAAGCTCATGCACGGGACGCAATTTCACGGCGACGGACATTCGTGAAGTTGCTCTAGCTTTTCGGCGAATGAGATGAGCGCGCACAATTCAACGTACTCAATAATGTCTTGATTTTACAAACTCATCTAATTTTTGCAAACCATTTAAAATGTAATGTTCAATATTAAGTGTGTTAATATTTCAAGATACTTAAAATAGAATGTATTTCTGACTCGACCGTAATGGTCACTTTAATGACCTAAAATTCGGGACACAAGTAGTATATAATTCCCTATTATTTTTATAAAACTATTTTTTTCTATATTAATATAAATATTCAACAAATTCTAGTTTTAATCGTGGGTCCCATTTATCAAGTCAATAAATTAGCCTCAGTTAAGTAGATAATAAAGTTCTATATGCATCATGGGAACGAAGTCGATTATTCCCTTGTTACATAATGTACTTATTTACTTCAATGTACGAAGAAAAGAAGAATTATGTTGGATTTTTATTTTTAAAGTAAAATTTTTTGTAAAATATTATTAAAATGTTGATAGTCATATTTACACCCAATACGAAAAATAACACGGTTAACTAACTACTAAAACTTTACTGTGGGTTGGGTAGATTTATTTCTGTAGGTTCACGGAAAAACGACTTAAATAAACTTTTTTTTAAATTGAGTTTCGATCAATTTTGGTATCGTTACATAGTATATTTTCAGATAAAAATGGGAAAAATAAAAAAGAATATAAATAAAGTGACCGTATCTACTATTTATGAATTTTTTTAAATTATTTTAAATGGAAAATAAAAACTTTAAACCTTAAAATTTCAAAAACATAAAAAAAGAATTTAAGTCATTTTTCGGTAACCCACAGATTTATATTCAATTGTCAAAAAACCTTCTTACAGAATCTTTGTACTTTTATAAACATAATATATTTTTGACACCTTTCATAAATTCTTAAAGGTGCAATTTTATACCCACTGCGTCAAAAAATAACGTACACAATACGGAATAAACCTTAAAACCGTTGTGTGATGCTAAGTCATTCGGATCGGCTTCGCCGACCCTAGTGCACGGTGATCGCATGCAAGTTTAAGATTTTACGCTCTTTTGGTACAAAACAGTATAATGTGTATCAAGGGCGTAAAGCAGGCAATTACTGCAAGGGTGTTGCAGGCCTACCCGAGGCAACCCAAACAGCCCGAAGCGAGCCGAGGGATATCGAGGACTATGAAAGGATAATTTTCGTTGCATATATGAAGCAGGCAGAAAAGTACCGCACTTTCCACCTGAGGATTTTTTTCCGCCAGTTGTATATGCACGAAAAAGCATACTTTTGTTGTAAATAGGACAAAAGCTACTTATTTCTACTGAATGGTAAAGATATATAGAGGAATTCGACAAAATATCGACCGATAAGTGGTTCGAAAGTGACAAAAAATAAATATGAGGCACGCTTCATCTGCAACTTGATTTATCTCGCTGCACATATCCTGACATTAATGAAAAAAATTTCCAACACGCAAACATGAATCAGTTTTATGTGGATTTCAAAACAGTCATCACTAGCATAACATTTAAGAAATGTTCATAAATGAAAACGAATATAAAGCATAAAAGAACTTTAATTTGAGACGTATTTCATTCAAAAATATTTACAATATCGAAAGTTATATATACGATCAAAGATAGTGACGAAATACGAAAGAACAATAAAATATGAGAAATCTTGAAATTTAGTTAGTGTTCTTATTTTTTCACACTTTTCTGATTTTTTGCATTGTTATCTAAAAATATGCTACCTATGTACCACAGTCGCACGAAACTTAATTTTCAAGAAAAGGACTTTTTCAGGGAACACACAAAAATATTTAAACAACTAAATTTTGGAGATCTTACCTTGTAAAATGTTGAAATACTTATTATATCTATATTTTAGTGAATTACACATTACTCCGATATTTTAGCGTTGTTTGAAAATTCCAAGCGTCGAACGAACTAACGATTTCGAGCCGTACGCATCATAACCCATAAATCGTGTTCTGTGACGTGAAATTGCGGCATAAACATTCGCATTGACAACTGATATATTGCAGAGGTAAACAAAGTTAAAATTTTCACCGCAGTTTGACAGCAAGAAAAGTTTACTCGAACTGTTTTCTTGATATTAGACATATAATTCATCTAATTCCGGTCAAAAGTAATTTGTGTATCTGACTGAGAACAAAAGGAGATAATTATTTTTCTCTATAATACAATCGTTTTTTAAGATAATGGATGACAAAGATAAGACGTTTGCTGTTATTGAGCTTGATAATAAAATCTTTAAATACATTTTAACATCCTGGATAAGTAAAAGAGACATGAAATGTAGTTTACCAGACTTTAACGACAAAGTAATAAGAAAAGCAATTTTCAGTCATAAGAAACCGAATGATACGTGGAATATATATAAAATTGAAAAAATTCATCGTTATGCAGGTAAATACTACATAATATATAACATGTCAGTTGCTTATTATTTTCATATTTCCTTCTGCGTTACTCCAGATGTACACCATTTTTTTATTTTAGATGATTTAGATGATGCCAAATTGTTACTCGAATTTCTTAAACTTGGAGTTTCTGTCCAATATAAATCACTAAATTCCATAGCAGAAGCATCAAAAAGAAGTCGAAAGGAGAGAGCAAGAAAAGTATCCGATTGCGATGGTTATAAAAAAAAATGTAGCAACTGATTATGGAAATATCAAGAAAAATTATAGTACTAGCAATAACCAAAATAGTCAGCAAATAAATCAACAAAACTTAGCAATAACTATTCAGAAAGATATTGGAATAAGTAGAAATGATGACGAAACTGCTCTCCAATCACCTCCGGCTTCACCAATATTATTTTCAAGTATACACCGGAATAAGAGAAGTATAATGGGCTACAACATTCTAAATAAAACAAATAAATTTTGCAAAAGTTTGGTTAAAGTATAAATTTAAAATTAATAAAAATACCATAGATTAAGAAATAAATGCTATTAAATATTTATTATAAATTTATTAATACTAAGAATTAGTATTATATGCTACAAAGCTATTCTGTATAAACAAATATAATTACACTATTTATAGTTAATAATAATTATTTAAGTTACTTATTATTTATAAATATTTTTTTATGATTTATAATATTTTTATTCAAACAATTATATTCTTAGTATTAAGATAGTATTATTCTGATTAATATTTTTTATGATCCTTGATAAAACAGTGCAACGAAGTCAGAATAACAATAAAGACGATGATTTGAATAATACAGAGATTAGTGTCGATGATGATATATATATATATATATATATATATATATATATATATACCTGTCGAAAAAAGAAATCGCAATGTCGATTTTGATGCTAGAAACAATGACTCTATACACTCCACTACTTCTGAACTAGAATTAATGATATCTGGTATGTATTCTGTATCGATTCAGAAATTATATACATGCATTATTACAATAACTGTAATATTATGAATCAAATTTTACTTTAAATAATATTCCACAACTTTGAGCTATAACAACTTAAGTGCATTCTTTGAGTTTTTTTCAAGTTTTTATAGACTTTGCATAGGTTATAATGAAAATTAAAATATTTAAACCTCAATAACTAAAAATTTAAAAAAATGGTATCGCTTTGACTTGTCACCACAAACTTATATACAATTAATATCAGTGGCAAAATTTTTAGATTAATATTTTTCAAGTAAATTTAAAATTTTTAAATTTAACTAAATAGTATATTGTGTATCACGGGTGGAAAGTAGGCGATTGCTGTAAGGGATGTCGAGGGCTGTTCAGGCAAGGACTGCAGTCAGCACGATTGTTAATCGCATTCCGCCCGTAGTTCGCATGATACTTTTTGTCCTACCTGGACTGAAAGGATGATTTTTCCAGCATATATGAAACCGGCGTAAGAGTACCGCACTTACCGCCTGAGGGTGGATAAGAACCACTATCGGCCCGCTTTATATGCACGAAAAAAATACTTTTGGGGCAAATAGGACAAAAATGCTTTTGTTGTATATTTTTAATAATAATTATAACAACAATTGTAATTTACAAGAAACTTGAAATTACAAAATTGTAAAGGTGTATACAATTCTATGTCTTTTGTTTTAAATGACTTATTTCAATTTTAATATGTAACTTTATTAATATTTAAAATTTTAAATCAGAAATTAATAATAATACAATATATGAGTAAAGGTTTTTCGCCGGTCGGAAAACGGTGACTTTTGGTCCGATCAATATGCACGAAGCGCAAAAATCGTACATGTATTACAAAAATTATTTCTCTTGCATGTCATTTGAAATATAACCTGTATTCTCAGGCTAAATTATGAACCAGTTTTATTCATATTTACCGCAGAAAGAAATATTTTTCAGATACCTTTAAGGAGGTTCCTGCGCCTAAAGTCTCGAACTCGGACATATCATTTTTTAAAGTTTAGAATACACTTAATCTAATGGTGCCCTTATTTATACCGCTTATTGGCCAAAAACTCAAAAAATTTGAGCTCAAAGTTGGCAATTTTAACATGGACTCTTATGGCAGACAAAGTTGAATCAGTTAATTACGAATGAAATCTGATTTGTCCAGTAATGTCATTATATCAGTTTTGTAGGAAAAAATCTCCTCTTTCAAATTACATTATTTAAAATATCGGTTATCGAACTATAAAAAGAGATATTAGCGAAAGCTTAAATAAATTCGGGTTATATCCGGCAGCTGTAGGGAAGACAGCTGAGCGGCCATCTTGGCTACGGCGTTCGGGAGAAGCGCGCGCAATTTGAGATTCTAATTTCAAACAAAAACATTCAATAAAGAATAAATCGTCATAATTGTATTTTTTATTTTAATTAATTCAGTCTATGGGTAAATAAAATACTCTGGAAATTATAGTTTTTAGTTTTTTAATTATTTTAAATACAATTTAACAATAAAAATTTAACTATGGGTCCACGTAAAACTCTAGTATCCCAAACTTTTTTAGGTTTCGTCATTTTCACATAATACACTAAATAATATCAACTAGAATAATACTTATCAAATAGAACTTTTTACATGCAGCACGCACGACGCACGACACGACGCTTTAGTAATATATATAGATATAGCATCGGCGCGCATGCGCGGAAGACGAACCTGCCCTTCTCGCATATGTTATTCACTGCCAAATCCAAAATAGTATCTGTATTAATATTTATTGAATTGTTAATGTTTATATTATTAAAAGTTTGCTGCATTTATATACATTATAAATACATTTAAGATTTTTAAGTATAAATATATGCATAAAAGTTATCGTCAAATTTTCGATTCAATTTGACTAGTATGGTAGACGCAGGAGCCTCCTTAAATAAGTCCTATAAAAACATTTACGTATATGATTTTAATTATAATATTTCAGGTGATATACAACGGCTTGGCTCATCAATATCATGTTCTTCTGTCATGACTGTTAACAAAAATAGAAAAGGTAAAGTTACTTAAAAGCTTAGATTGAGTCAATGCGTTCTTTTCTCTGGAAAATGCGAAAAAACAATTGTTTTTTCGAAATAGCTTATAGAAATGCAAATACTTAAAGAATAAAAAAAGCCGGCAAGGCAGATTCCTACAAAAATTTATTATGCCGTTTGGGAAAAACTCTTAGATAGGACCTAAAAATATCATACGTAACGTATAGCTAAAATTTCAAGAAATTCCATTAATATATGCTAAAGAAAAGTGGATAGGAAAAATACCTTTCCCGGCCCCTTAAAAAAAATCTTAAAACTATTAAAAATTACTTACTACTTATTAAATAATAGAACCATAATTATAACAATTATTTTAATTATTTCATATAAACGGTTATGTATTACCTTTCGAAGCAAAAGCTATACGAAAATTAGAAAATCTAATAATTATCCAAGTCGAAGCATTAGAGCGGCTTGATGTCATAGAAGAGAGTCTCTCAAGTCTTAAAAAAGGAATTATAGCCAAAGATATAAATTCAGGCGAAGAAGATGACTATTGTTTTGAAATTGAATCTGTTTTCTCTTTAACAAATACATAATCTTTAGAAGAACTAGAACAAAATTTGAAAGAGATAGCCGAAAAAAAATTGGTAATAATAATTATTATACATAAAATATAAAGTGTAAAAATATTAACGAACAAGAGGTTTCATACAAATATATTGAATGTTCTGTAACTCGTGTTATAAAAGCAGTCCAAGCGCATGCTAGAGAAAATCTCAATTCGCAATAAGTGTTTAACCTTCTAAACTTAATTTAACAGGTTCGCGCCGGCTAATGTATAAGTCGATTTTTTTGTTTATCTACAAAATTAATTAAAGTTTTAAACCTTCGATAAAAACTCGATGTTTCTGCCTTTTTCTGAGAGCTTAAAGAATACAATAACCGGTTGCATACAAATTTTCATTAATTTTTACGATTACAGTAAGACAAAATGCAAAGAAATTTGCGAGTACTCATGAGTAATTTTTTACTCATGTCCGCGCGAACCTGTTAATCATTAGTTATATGCAAATAATATGGCAATGCATAAGTGGTCAAATTTGAAAATGTTTTAATATATCTCTCGATTCATTTTATTGACAATTGGTCAAAATTTTTTTTTAAATTATTGCGATTGATTTTGTCTTTGACAACCATGAAATCAAAAAATTGTATAGGATCTACATACTTTTTTGGTTAAGCTGTGCGCATTTTATTCTTAATATACTAATTTGTAAACTACTGTTTTAGATTTCATACTTCAAAAACATCGGAGGTGTAGATGAAAATAATTTGACAAAAAATATATTGAAACATATAATTTCAAATGAGCTCGCAAGTAATTATAGTTTGAAAGGAAAAAATAAAAAAAATTTTGAGGACTTGAACATCTGCAAATGTATAATACGTACGAGGGTAGTTCAATAAGTCTTTAGAATAAAGTATAAAAACAATTTTTTTTGGGTAAATTTTTTTTTATTTTTCAACATAATCTCCTTGGAGCTCTATACACTTGGTCAATCGCTTTTTAAGTTTTTTTAATCTTTCAGAAAAGTGCATTTTCGGAAGTTCTTCAAAATAAGCACTTACAGAGGCAATGACGTCTTCGTTGTCCGTAAATCTCTGTCCACCGAGCCATTTTTTCAAGTTTGGAAATAAGAAAAAGTCACTGGGGGCTAAATCTGGTGAATACGGTGGGTGTTCGACCAATTCGAATTTTAGTTCTTCAATTTTAGCCATTGAAACGAAGCATGTGTGAACTCGGGCGTTGTCGTGATGAAAGAGAATTTTTTTTCTCGCCTAATGTGGTCGTTTTTTTTTAATTTCTTCTTTCAGCTGCTCTAATAATGATGCATAATACTCACCAGTAATTGTTTTACCCTTTTCCAAGTAGTCAATAAGTATAATTCCACGTGCATCCCAAAAAACTGTAGCCATAACCTTACCAGCTGACTTTACGGTCTTTGCCTTCTTTGGAGCTGGTTCGCCTGTGGAAATCCACTGTTTGGATTGTTCCTTTGTCTCAGGAGTGTAGTGGTGTATCCATGTTTCATCCACAGTCACAAATCGACGAAAAAATTCCTCAGGATTCCGACTTATGCGCGCCAAAAGAGCCTCAGAGGCGACCACTCTATTGCGTATGTATAATTTTTTTTATAATAGGCCTAAATATTTAATTAAAAAATATTACAAAAACATTTAAATATATAATATAATTAAGATAAATAATAATATAAACAATACATTTCTACACCACCATTCACGCATCTGTTCATATGCCCACGTATCCATTCATCCAACCACTCATCATTTTATCCACCTATTCTCTTCCACATTTCCACTAACGCATGCATTCGAATTTGAATTTTGAAATTCAATATATATATATATATATATATATATATATATATATATATATATATATATATATATATATATATATATATATATATATATATATATATATATATATATATATATATATATATATATATATATATATATACTATAAAAAATCATATGTGTGGGAACACCTACGCAGCGCACGAGTATCGTATAATATTTTTCTACATGTAAGTAGGAAAACAGTACATTATGCAACAAGGGGCGAAAGAAGCAGATTTTTCCGGCGGGTGGGTTTACTGCTCGAGGGAAGAGAGGAGCAAAAATTTTACTTTTGCCTCGCTAATTTACTTTTGCCCCGCAACTTATACTTTCTCCTCGTAAATTTTACTTTCGCTCCGCAAATTTTACTTTCGCCCCGCAAATGGATTTACGGGAAGTATATGCTACTTTCGCCCCGATTGTCAGTGGCTAAAAGTGGCCATATCGGTAGAGTGTGGAATAAAAGTAGGGTTTTTCACCGCTAATGCGGGGAAAAATTCCTTTTTTTATAACACATGCGCGATATTCGAGTTTTTTAGACTTAAAAAGTGGGACTAAAGTTGTCGTTTTTCAACCGTCGGGCGAAAATAAACTTAGCGGGAGCAAAATAGTTTTAACTCCCGTTTTTTTTAAATTACTTATTTTTTTTATTTCTTAATACCTGAGTAGTATGTGCTACACAATGGCTAGACACAACAAACCCCCACTCCTCCACCTACCTTCTCCAACAGTTTTGTGGAGGAATAGGCATAAGAGTGTACATGTGGTGGGGGGTTAGCTAATGTCATAGCGATTGTGTAGCATATACTTCTGTCTCTCCCTCCCTTTCTCCCTCTCTCCCTCTCTCCCTTTCTCTCTTCCTTTCTCTCTCCGTTTCTCTTTCCCTTTCTCTCTCTCGCCCCTCTCTCTCCATTTCTCTCCCTCTCTCCTTCTCTCTCTCTCTCCCATTCTCTCTCTATCTCTCTCTCTCCCTATACCGCACATACATGGATAGCGGTGGTTCACGCGAAAGCGTTCGCCGTACCATGCGCGCAAGCCTTTCTCTCTCTACATACGCGCACACGCAAGCCGACAAACACACACACGCACGCAAATATCCACACAGAAGTCTTTCACTGAACACACCCTCGCACACACGTGCACACATACGCGCACATACACACAGACACACACATACGAGCGCACTGCCACAGCGATAGTGTAGCGGTGATTCGCGCGTGGCAGCACGCTCTCTCCCTCTAGCTCCCTCTCTCCCTCTCTCCTTTTCTATCTCTCTCCCTTTCTCTCTAATGTCTCTCTCTCTCTGTCTCTCTCTTACTCTCTCTCTCTCTCTCTTTCTCTCTCTCTCTATTCCGTCGCGCGTCTGCTAGGTACACCTGCTCGTGTTTTGGCTCCTGCATTTACACCGCACTCTGCTGCCTCCTGCGTCTGTGAGCCGGTCTGTTGTGGTGCCTGCACAGTGGAACATTCTAACTATAGCTGTGATAATAAATTACAGCTTCCACTGGTCCATTGGCACGGCTTTCAACATCCAAGCAACAACACCCGGCCAGGTGTTTTTTGAGGTTAAGTGAGGTGAATACGGCAGAGTGGCGGGAGCCAGGCACGAAGCATAAATAACTCAGAGGTACCACTTCAATCTGGACACACAGCACGCAGCGCCATACTATCAAGGCGCCATCTGCCGACTCGAACTGCAACTACGTGACTACCGAGGCGACACCTGCTGCATCCGAGACACACCATCATTACCTTCCACGACTCATCTTTGTCGCCACTAACATCATGGTCGACAACTGCGCCATCTGTGGGGAGGTTCCTAGGAGCAGCAACTCGCTACGTAAGTGCTGCATATGCAATATAACATATCATCGGGTGTGCAAGCCTCTTGCAGTGCTTACCCGCGTACAAAGAAGTGCACTACAGCTACAAACCAAAGCGGTAGCGTACCAGGCATGCATCGACTCGAAGAGGTCGATGTTCGAGTCGGCAGTCACGCGCGCGACCAACGCTAACAACAACATGAGTGGGAAAGAGAAAGAGCTAGCCGCGTCCACTCCGGCCAATAAAAAGCCTGGAAACAGCTGCGCGCACCAATCAGGCGAACAAGGCCGCGCCCACCAACTCCTCACTCTCTCCGTTGCACGGGCTAGGCCCCGCCCCCACCAGCAGCCTACTCCGGTTGGCCGCGCAGTCTCCTGTGACGTCACTAGGCCCGCCCATTTCCAGCACGGGAGCAGAGCACAGCGGGGAATCCCCGAGTGACGTCACGGCCAAGAGTACGGATTCAAGCCGAGCTAATAATACTTCGCAGTCCTCCTTCTCCAAAAATAACAGTAGCATTATATGATATAAATGCGTCCGTCATTCGTATACTAGACAGCACCGCGTTAAAAAAGGGAACAACGGTCTCCTGCCTGGTGGAGTACGCGAATTCAACTTCAATAAACATTGACAATGCACTTGCTAGACATTGCACCTCTATTGAAGGCAGATTGGAGGCAATTGTAAATAGGCTAAATACGTTACCAGCAGTACATACTTTGGCACTTTCAATTGAATCCAAGCTGCAAAAAATTGAGGAAAAACTGTCGAAACAACACTCTCAGCTGGAGGAGATGAAAAAGGAGAAGCAAGTGCTTTGTCAAGAAATAGATAACCTAAAAATCAAAAATAAAAAATTACACGATAGTAACGTTGACACGAACAATTTGTTGACCAATACAGAGGTAAATTATAATATGTTGATTGAAAAAATTGATAATCTAGAGCAGACTAATCTAGAGTCACAGACAAAAATTGATAATTCTATATTAAATACTTTTGAAAACGTTTTCCAAAACTTAACTAATAAAATCAATAGAGTTGAAAGTGACAACAAAGAAATAATAACGAAAATAGAAAAAATAATAACAAAAGAAGACTTTACCTCTGCATATACTACTACTATCGACAAAATTGAAAGAAATGTAGAAAACATCCAAAAAGATAACCAACTTATATTAAATAAAATTGAATTCCAACAAATCGCAGTGCTCCCCAATACACAAAACAATACCGTTTCTCTGACAAGTACAAATAAATGTAATAATAATAATAATGCGTTTGCTACAAATAGTACTTTACTCGACAATTATAGTAATATAAGCGACACAAATGACAATTGTAATATCAATAATGACGGGTTTATCCAATTTGTAAATAGTAGAAAAAAAACATCTAGTCGTTTGAATAAGTATAATATCGACAATGATGATGCTGCAGCATCACCTGCACGAAGCACGCGGGTGCAAACGATTGATGGGGGGACAATGCACAGTAAAAATATTAAAAGCGGAGGTAATACGGAGCTCATTATTTCAAACATTTACGACGGTGATGTCTCTAAGCGTGTTGACGTTGCACACGCGATACTGTGCCGTGTCCTTCCATCAAGACGAAAAATAGATATAATAGGCACACGCCTGCTTCGGTCAGAGGAACTGACAGCTGCGGCATCAGCAGATACAAATAGCGAATGTAGACGGTCACCATGGGTTGTTACCCTTTCCAGCAGTGCGTTAGGCGAGAAAATAATGCGAGCCAAAAAGCTTATCACTGGCTTTCATGCTAGAGATGTCGACATTGCAGCTCTTGACCAGGACACAAGGGATGGGATTATAAATGGGAAATTTTTTATAAATGAATTATTAACAAAAGAATGTTTTATTAAATATAGAAGTCTCAAGGCCCTTGCGATGAGACTTAATTTTAAATATGTTTGGCATAGAGGGGGCCGTTTCCTGGTGAAAAGGCGCGATGGCGACGTCTCTCATGAATTTTCATCTGCGGCTGATTTACAAACAATAGTGGCATCATATGCCATTAATCAACCATCACAAACTGTAAATAATATAACAAAAAACGGTGATAAAGAAATCGTAATTGATAAAAATGTTATTCCGTCAACTGCTGCAAAAAATTGACTATCCACAGACACTGCTGGGGGGGGGGGGGTTCACTGTAAGGGACTGAGGGCAGGTTTTGTCAATATTACCTCACTGATGGGGCACATTGGAATGATTAAACAACACCTTTCAGCTCGTCCTGCCTACCATCTCTTTGGGGTTGCTGAGTCGCACCTTGACCCTGATGTTGGGAGTGATCTCATTCAGATCGACGACTACTCACTACTTAGACTTGATCGCAACAAACTAAGGGGCGGGCTGGTCCTGTACATTCATAACACTTTCAAGGCCAATTTACTATGCAGCTCTCGAACAACACAGGAGGGCAGGCCATTTATACCTGAATATTTAATGTGCAGTGTTCAGCAGGGCAGCCTTCCCCCCGTCTTTGTTGCTTTAATATACAGACCACCACACGTACCGTTTTTACAGGGCTCTGACTTAACAGACAAACTAACGATACATACCCAAGACTTTAGTCACAAAATTATTATGGGAGATCTGAATGCGAACCTACTCGGAACGTCAGCCGGTGCAAAATTTGTTAGGCGGTTGACTGATGATCTTAACCTTCAAATAATTGATCATGGTGCGACTCATCATCTCACGGATTCTCACACGTGGATTGATGTGATCTTGACAGATAATAATGACGTTGTACTGAGCAGGGACAATCGGCCGGCGCCTTTTCCCTGTCATCATAACAGCATAGAGGTCGAGATTGGGGTCGAAACTGCTGCATCCCCTGTGGCTGAATCTTTCAGCTACAGGGATTTTAAATCGATCCAGCAAGATGACCTCCTGTCTCACCTAGCTGACTGTGATTGGTCGCAGATCGATGGTCCCGCGGCGGGTGTTGACAGTCAATTAGAGTGTCTCAGTGTCAACCTCATGGCTGTGATAGATAAAATTGCACCGTTAAAAGAATTCACGCCGAAAAAGAAAACGAATCCACCATGGGTTGATGCTGAACTAATACATCTTTACAAAAAACGTGACTCCGTACGACGACGATATGCGCGGACCAAAGACGACAGACTGTGGCGGGAGTATCAGGGCCTTGCAGCTGAAGCTGAATTACGAACGAAAGAAACAAGGGAAAGATTTTTACAAAATAGAATTTCTGAAGCGATTGATAATAAGAAAGATATCTGGAAAGAGCTCAAGGCTCTGGGCCTTCTGGCAAAGACAAGAGAGGAGCTTCATGGTTTCTCACCGGAAGAGCTCAATGCCCACTTTGCAGGGGTGTCGATCTCCCAAAATGAGGGTGATGAAGAACTTGACAACGTCCTGACCACTGCCAGTGATGACGGCTTTGTTTTTCGAGAGGTCAGCTTCTCGGACGTGGTCCTGGCTGTTGCCTATTTCTCATCACAGGCCAGAGGGGAAGATGGCATTCCCCAAAGTATAGTGGCTAAGGCTCTTCCGTTTGTGGGAGATCATACTGTTAAGATCTTTAACTCCTCTCTGTCCAGTGGCATTTTTCCGGGAACTTGGAAGGGAGCTCAGTTGGTGCCTTTGAAGAAGAAGCCTGTCCCATCTACGGTGTCAGATTTCCGACCAATTGCCCTACTGAGTTTCCTTTCTAAGGTCCTTGCAAAAATAGTACACGACCAAATAACTGACTTTTTACGAGAAAATAATACTTTGGACTCGATGCAGACTGGTTTTCGACAGAATCACAGTACACAGACAGCACTACAAAAACTGACGGAAGACATAAGATCAGGCATTAACAACAACAAAAAACTATTGACTATTTTGTTAATGTTTGATTTTAGCAAAGCATTCGACACCATCTCACACACTAAACTGCTGCGTAAGCTGATGCGCATGGGATTCTCCAGGAGTGTTCTCCTGTGGCCTAAGTCATATATTATGGGGAGCCGACAGAAAGTCGTCACAAACACAAACGGGGATTCAGATTGGCTAACCACCAATCTTGGCGTTCCACAGGGCTCAGTCCTGGGACCCCTGCTTTTCAGTCTGTAAATAAACGACTTACAAGACGCACTAGACTTAGATGGCGTTGAACACATACTTTACGCTGACGACCTGCAAACCTACACACAAGTGACCCTGAGGGGTCTTCGTGATGGTATCAGTCGCATGTCGGCTGTAGCACGAGCAGTGTCGAACTGGGCAACGTCAGCTGTTCTGCGCCTCAATGTCGGCAAGACAAAGGCGATCATTTTTGGATCTGATCACAACATCAAACAGGTTTAGAACCTTGACTTGCAAGGCATTGAGATACAGACCGGCGTACACGTTCCCTTTGTCGATACAGTCACCAACCTCGGCGTGGTGATGGAAGGAAGGTTGACATGGAAGCCGCAACTGAATGCGGTCAGTAGAAAAGTAAATAGAGCTCTGTATAGCTTAAAACTTTTCCGTTCAAGCACCACAGAGATACTGAGGAAGCAGCTGGCATGTGCACTGGTATTACCTCACTTAGACTATTGCTCAGTGGTTCTTCTTGACGTGTCAGGGGAGCTCCAGACACGACTACAACGTCTACAGAATGCATGTGTGAGATACATATCTGGTGTTAGGCGAGATGAGCATATTACCGCCTGTAGGAAATACTGGACTGGTTAGATCTGAAGGTGAGGAGGGAGTATTTTATGGGGCTGCTGGTTTACAAAGCGGTTGTCATGCGGCAGCCACCATATCTTACTGCCCTCTTTGAAAAAAACCAGGCCAGGACTTCAAGTAGGGGTGGTATGAAAGAGCTCTCGGTTCCGGGGTCGCGCACCGATAAGGGCCTTTTCTCATTTAGAGTTCAAGGTGCGCACCTCTGGAATTCGCTCCCGTTGCAGTGTGCGGTGCCTGCCATCTTTTTGTAAATTTGAAACGGCGTTTAGCAGGCACCTTAAGCAATTACATGGTGAAGAGAATGCATAGAGGTGACTCGGATATTTATTTAGACTATTTATTTATTCGAATTATTGATTTATTTAATTTATTTATTTATTTGAATTATTTATTTATTTAATTTATTTATCTGGTTTATTTATTTATTTATTTAAATTTATTTATTTATTTATTTAAATTTATTTATTTATTTATTTAAATTTGTTTATTTATTTATTTAAATTTATTTATTTATTTATTTATTTATTTATTTATTTATTTATTTATTTATTTAAATTTATTTATTTATTTATTTATTTAAATTTATTTATTGATTTATTTAATTTATTTATTTATTTGAATTATTTATTTATTTAATTTATTTATCTGGTTTATTTATTTATTTATTTAAATTTTTTTATTTATTTATTTAAATTTATTTATTTATTTATTTATTTATTTAATTTGATTATTTATCTGGTTTATTTATTTATTTATTTAAATTTATTTATTTATTTATTTATTTAAATTTATTTATTTATTTATTTATTTAATTTAATTATTTATCTGGTTTATTTATTTATTCGACTTAGTTATTTATTAATTTATTTATTTATTAAATATGTTTAGTGTTAGGTGTGAATGTATTTATTAGCGTGATTGTTAAAGTGTCATGAATGACAGTGTTTTAAAATTTGACGTGATAGTATACGTAAAAATTTAGCAAAGTATGTGTATGTATTCTTTTATGTAAATCCCCTCTACCCGTGAAATCCTTTAGTTTCATCTCGCATGCGCGATCGAGCAATGGCAACAATACTAACGCCATCCGGAGCTCGGCTTTCCAGAGCATTCAGTCGGTTTAAGTCAGTCGTCGTCAAGTCTCTTTTGCGCAACGATCAGAGTCTACTCTGCCTTCACACATTGGATTGTAAAATAATTTTCTTTCTTTCCTTACTAAAATTTGATTGGTTACTCACAGAAGGTCATCTAATAGTGGCGCGGTGATCGACCAATCAGCTTCATTCACCACGGCCAATCAGCTCAATCTCGACGCGTCGAGCGGTAGAAGAACTTCCTATATATACTCGCGCTTGCGCGAATCAGCAATGAAGACGACACTAGCGCCATCCGGAACTCACTTTCCAGACAATTCTGTCGGTTTGCGTCAGTCATCGTCAAGATGTTTTTGCGCAACGATCAGAATCTTCTCTTGCTCTACAGATTGGTTTGTAAGGTTATATATCTTTCTCTTGCTAAAACTTGCATGCTTACTCGCAGAAGCGCATTAAATGGTGAAACGACGATCGATCAATCGGTTTGTTTTTTTTCCGCCACACCCATTCAGCTTATTCGCGACACGTCGTAGTGCAAAACAACTTCAAGTATACATTTGCACATGCGCGAACGAGCAATGCCGACGATACTAGCGCCATTCGGAGCTCGGCTATCCATGATTGGTCGATTGGAGCGCCACTTGTTGGTGCCACGTTGCAACCAATCATCTTTCTCGGCGAGCGCAGCGTCCAATGAGCTGAATGGTGGCGCTGAGCGGCCGCGGGCTATGAGCATCTTGGCAGAGGAACGAGCACCTGACGGCATCAGTATCCGATGTAGACATGTAGTGGAGCATCCGTTTACGTCGATGCTGTGAGGGCCACACAGGTTACGGTAAAACGGTTTTTGGTGAAAAAGTTTCTACGCGATCTGGATTGTGCATGAGACTCGTGGATCGAGCGCGTCATTGTAAGCTACGCCGAGTGGCAACCGGGCTGACCTGATCTCAGTAAGAACGTTGAATTTTTCGCGAGAGTCTATCACAGAGCAATCACGAATATGATGGAACTTTCTGTGTACTGTATCACTCATCGTTACCGCCGTCGTCGTCACTCGCCTACTTTCTTACTCGTGTAAGCAGGAAACATTTTTCATTTTGCCACTCAGCCATTGCCTGTAACTTATTTTGCATGGTAACAGAGTCCCATCAATTCATGAAAGCCGTTAGTTCCTTCCCGCGTTTCGGAGCGCACGGATCACTGCGTGTGTATAGCGCTGCAGTGCTACAGATATAAGAACAGCTGAGAACGACACCAACGTCATTTAGACCTTGACCGTCCAGAGCTTTCTATGTGCTGTTTCACTCATCGCCGTCGTCGCCGTCCCTCTCTCTAGCTTTTTCTCTATATCACGCCATCTCCTACTTTCTTACTCGTGCGCATTCGGGGACGGGAAGCCGTTTAGATTTTTCACTCCGCAATTGTCCGCAGTTTATTTTGCATGGCAACAGAGTCACACCAGTCCATGCACGCTATCAGTTCATTCTCGCGTTTCGAAGCGTGCGGATCATTGCGTGCGTATGTCGCGCCGTAGTACTACAGACATTGATACCGACACCAGCGCCGTTCAGAACCTCACTTTTCCAGAACTTTCTGTGTGCACTCGTTGCCGTCTCATTCTCTCGTCCTCTCCTACTTTCTTACTCGTACGCATGCGCAAACAGGAAGCCATTTTGTTGTTTGTCAGTCTGACGGATGCTCTACACATTTTTCACTCGGTAGGTTTAAACGTGACCATTTAAAATACGCTGGCGAATTATGCCTGAAATTTCTCTCAAATATATAGTGGCGTGTTCGGTATGGTGGTGGGATGTTCGAGCAAAATCACACCGCAGAAACTACCGCTGAATAAGCTTTGGCTTCTCTACGAGTCTCGTACACGTATCGGTTTGCTAGATCTGCAGTTTTGTGGATCTGTGTAGACGTTTGTTTTTCAAAGAAGCTTGACTAGCTTTATTCGATGTTGTGTTGATTCAACTAATACCGAGAAATCTTTTTCTCGACGCGGTGAAAGTGATTGTGAAACGCGATAATACAAGATGCTCTAAGAAAAATACAGCATTTAAAAAATCAAGATTTTAAAAATCTTTAATTTTTGCTAGTGCGCTTGTCAAGAAGTATACACCGAAAACAGTTTCATGCATCGGTAGCGCTAATATGCGGATATCTGTGACGCAGCAGTTTGGCGCATCTGGTGCTCTGTCTTGGCGTAGATTGTATCCGCTTGCAAGCAGCAGCGCTCCTCGCTGGGATTTGAGGTTATGTTTATGTCAGCGGCATCAGACACTCCAAACGAAAGGAGACGAGTTGCACTTCAAATAGAGCAGCTGATGCCTACTAGAGGGCAGTCGGGGTGGTAATCTCTTTTCAATGAACAGTCCAAGAAATCTACACAATAACTTGAACACTGGTATTTTTAAAAAATGAAAACAAATTGTAAATCCGCTCAACGATTATTAAAAAAAGTTATGGGTAAAATCTGAATACACGGTTAACAGAGACTTATATCTAGCTACACAAAAGTATAATCCCGCGAGCTGATCAAACTATAAATTTTTGAGATATCAATTATCGTTTGTTAAAAAAAAATGCGATGGGTAAAATATGAATACACGGCTAACAATGGCTTATATGTAACTACAAAAAAGGGTAATCCCGCGAGCTGATCAAACTATAAATTTTTGAGATATCAATTATCGTTTGTTAAAAAAAAATGCGATGGGCAAAATCTGAATACACGGCTAATAATGGCTTATATGTAGCTACAAAAAAATGTAATCCCGCAAGCTGCTCAAATTATAACTTTTCGCGATATCAATTACCGTTTGTTAAAAAAAAAGTGATGGGTAATATCTGAATACATGATTGATAAAGGTTTATATCATGTCCAAAACACCAGCCCTCATACCGCAAAACGATTCTGCTCTCACGGTAAAATAATTAATAAACGCGCGCTAGGTCTTATTTTTCGTACGTGCCATCTTCTGCGCGAGTCGACTTCACTGCACGAACTTCAGAAGCGTGACCTTATCAGTACATGTGCAATGTAATAAGATGTGATTTTGTAGGGTTTCCCACAGCGATATAAGAAAAGAAGATGCAGCTGCGCGAAAATTACGTGGTGAATAAATAATGCTACGTTCAATTTGTTTGCAAAGTCTTTTTAGTGGGAAAGACTTTGGCCGGCTGTAAGTGATGACTAATATGATGTAAGCCGATATCCTATGCAGCTGCAGAAAAGACTGCACGTGTACTCTTGCCGATGAGACCATCCTTTGCTTAAAGCAATGGTGGACTGACTGATGGTCGCGAATATACTCTCGCCGCTAACACATCTCCGTCGTTTTTAAAAGTTTTATGTATAAGTTGTGTGAATTAAAAAGTTTAATATGAATATACCGTCAATACAATCTGATCGCTCGCACAATATTCGTTGCGATCGATGAGCGCATGTGTGTGCCATATGATTGGGATTGCTTCGTGAGTTCTTTAAGTGTTACTTAAAATTTAGGCACTGAAACAAAGATAAAAATTGCATACGGTATTCGTGAAAACTTGAATTTATTTTACACTCGTTTCTTACTTCGAGAAACAAAATATGGGAAGTATAGATTGGTTATTGCACTTGTTTTAATAATAATAAATTTAAAAAAAAAATGTTTACTTAATTTACTCCTTTGCAAACTTCAAAAGATTCGATTCGAATATATATCTGTCGACTATATGTATTAATGCTGTATGTTTGTATATATGTGACTTCCTGGAATAACCGCTTAAGTCCATTCTTTGTGTTTTCGAGAAATAAGTTGAGGATTAATGTTCAGACTACTCCGCTAGATCGATATGTAGGAGATAGAACGTTAATTAATATGTATTAAGTAAGGTATCAAATATGATATTAATCGCAGCATTAAACTTAAAAGATTAATTATAGAAAAGATATAAGCATATCTCTAGAACTTTTAACTTTTTGCGAGATAAAATCCTACAGCTTCTGATGGCTGACACACGAGCTTCTGGCCAGACACATCATCATACTGGGAATTATTTTGTTAGTTTGATGGTAAAAAAAAGATCATCGAATCGTTTCATAGATCGAATCAATGGTACAGATGTAGTCTTTAATATAGCTTAAATGCGTTTCCTTTTTCCTATATAAAGACGTTTTTATATAGGTAAACGTATTTGAGCTATATTAAAGACTATATCTGTACCATTGATTTGATATTTATACCGATTTGGTAATCTCTTTTTTAGCATCGAACAAATAAAATAAACCCAGTTATGATGAGGTGCCTGGTCAGAAGCTGTAGCATTTTATCTCGCCGAAAGTTAAAAGTTCTAGAGATATGCTCATATATTAATGCGATATAGCAGATATATAAGTACATATTTAAAAATGAATAGTCCTTCTGAAAAAAATTATAAACAAAGTAATTAAAAATAAATTTAATCAAGTATTGGACGAGCTAAAAAATTGTTAACCGCACGTAGATTGCACATGAAAATGGACTAAAGTTGTTATTTCACACACAACATAGCTTCATTTCTGAGAAGTTATTAGAAAAATGGTTAGTGGCATTAACATTTTTCTAAAATGATGATTTGTTAATAATCAATGAAATAAAGCCATTGAGATTGAAAAAAAAACGTGAGCCATATTTGAATAGTTCTATAGTTGTATTGTTTATTATTACATTATTATTATCTCAATCATTATATTATATATTATTATATAACTGTACTGTTTTCGATCATATTGGCCAAATATATATATATATATATATATATATATATATATATATATATATATATATATATATATATATATATATATATATATGGGATATAGACCTCCATACTTTCTTATTTTTTACCGGTGCATGTTCCTGTTCACTTTGTTGCACAAACGACTTTAACTAAAAAAGATTACATAAATATACAGTTAAGTATATATATATATATATATATATATATATATATATATATATATATATATATATACTTGACTACCAGAAACATTATTTCTCTAAATTTGAAATATCTCATCTCACATACATACCACACATATGCACGCACAGACACACGCAGACTACTTCTCGTAGTCAAAAGTTGCTAATTCGAGTCATAATTCTGAGCTGTTTCTTCTAAACTAAATATTCCCTGTTAAAAAAATGAGATTCAAGTCAATAAAAAAAATCTATTGCATTCGATGCTAAATCTTAATTCTGGAAAGTGCAATAGAAATATATATAATCTTTAGAATTCAATTCAAAACTATTAGATCTATGTTTATAAAAATATATTGAAAGAAATACATTTTCTTTGATTGTCTATTGATTTGAATAGGTATTTAGTCAATTCAATGTAATTGGTATCATTGGATTTTTATCATTTTATAGTATTAATTGAATTTAATATAACAAAATAGAATTAAGATTTAGCATTATAATATAATACATATCAATTGATTCATATCAATTAAGTTTAATAGAGATTTAACTAATTAAATGTAATTATTTTTTATTCATGTCTATAGATCGAATATTTTATCTAATATCTAATTATTTTGTACAATTGTATTCTATAGATTGTATTTGTTATTTAATGCTATGAAAAATTTAGAATTAAAATGTAGCATAAAAAACTATATAATTCTTTTCTATTGATTTTAATAGGGAAGAATACCAATTTTTAGTTGACAGAGTATTCTTGTAGATCGAGGTATAGTTTCTTTGTAAACTTTTGGAATTTTCACAATATCTTCAAAATGAAAGAAGTTATAGTTAAATCTTTAAAAATCGTTGTGACGTCACTCTGGTTGGCACCAAAAAGATATACACAAAAGATATACGCCGGCTTATATTCTCTACCAAATGCACAATTAGTGCCGATCGAAAAATAAATGTTGTATTCTTTCCTATTGCCTTGTATGGGGCTTATGAGTTTTCACGATCAATATGAGGCCAATTGAGTAAAGGTGGTTTCATAGAAAATCATTATATTATCAAAAAGTAATGGTACATTTATAAGTAATAATTTAAATAATTTAAATAAAATAAATAAATATTACACATGTAATTTGTACGATTTGTCGAAAATTGCATGAAACAATTTGTTTATGCTTACGATAAATTAATTCCGTTTGGAGTGAGATTAACCTAATTAATACCTAATATTACTTTCTTAAATATCAACCCGAGAGAACCTTTTATAAAAGTATTATTTATAGTAGATAAAGGTAATGATTCATTGTATAGACGATAAGTGCAAAAAGCTCAAAGTGTACTATTTTTTATTAATGTTAATTATTGTAATTCATGAAAACGTTCACAGTTTAAATACCAAATTGGGGACATCTTGAATTTTAAATTTAAAATTAATTTATTGTTCTAATAAATTAACATTTTAATTATTTGTAAAAAAACCACTGACAATTGATTAGCATGAAGCTTCCTACAATTTCATAAACTGTTCCATGATAATTCGCACATGTACAGAATTGAATAAAAAGTTTGTTTATCAAGTTCATTTGCGGCTTGTACGGATAAAGTGCATTTAAATCTATTCATTTTTTATACTCATAGAAGTCAATTAATAAAAAAGATATTCGCAAACTATACAATTCAATAACAAGTATGTTTATCAAAGTTAATTTAAGTTGATTCGCGCCTAATATGAATAAACTGAATTAAGTTTATTGAAGTTGATTCGCGGCTTATACGAATAAACTGTATTTAAATCTATTGATTTCCCATACTCATAAGAATTGATTCAAGTCAATTCATAAATAAAGTATTCACAACATACAAAATTCAATAAAATTTTCATTTATCAAACGTGATTAAAGTTAATTCAGGGCTTATACGAATAAGCTGTATTAAAATCTATTCACGTTTGGAATTCACAAAAATAAATTAATGTGGATAGAAGTTTTATAGTCAATTTATACATTGAATTCGATACATTCAAATACTATTGGAATATATTAAAATTCATTGAACTGTATTATCTAAATTGTAATTAAAATACGAAAAAAAATGAACTATTCTGTTATAGAAGTCGATTTAAATATATAGAAATCAATACTAAATATAGGGATTGAACTAAATTGCAATTAAAGTTTATTAATCACAATTCATTTTCAATGGACTTGTTTTCTGGTAGTCAATTCAATCAATTAAAATAAATTTAATTCAATAAAATTTGAATTTTTTTAATTGACTTCAATCGCATATTTTTAGCAGGGTTTATATAATACAATACTAGTCTGTTATTGACTGTTAAAATGTTGCTACCGAATAAGAAAACAATTAATATTAGTAAATGGTATCTAAATATTGAAAAATATATGAATACTTCAAGAGTATATCGCATTAAACAAATGCAACACTCTTGCAACGTTGCTGCCATGTAAACCCATCATTCACAAAAACATATGAATTGGAAAAATTTGGATGAATATTTGTAAAATATTTATAAATAGTTATATAATATTGACGTAATATTGCTTCAAGATTGTATTGCATTAATATAATATTTCATATTGACCAAAAAATTATTTAGAAAATATTAGATATATATTTCAGGAAGGAAATGCAACGCTCTTGCAATCTTGCTGCCATGTAAACTCATAATTCACAAAAACATAAGAATTGGAAAAATTTGGATGAATATTTGTCAAATATTTATAAGTGGTTATATAGTATTGACGTAATATTGCTTCAGGATTCTATGGCATTAATGACATTTCATATTGAACAAAGAATGACTCATAAAATTTGTTGAATATGCGACAAATATTTATTAATAGTTACATAATATTGAAGAAATATTGCTTCAAGATTGTATGGCACAAATAACAGTAAAAAATGACCAATAAATTATTAGAAAAGTGTTAGATAAATATTTCAGGCAGGAAATGCAACGCTCTTGCAATGTTGCTGCCATATAAAACCCAAATTGGCAAATTTTAGTAAATTTCAATAAATTTGTTGAATATGTAACAAATATTTATTAATGGTTATATAATATAGAAAAAATATTACTTCAAGATTGTATTACATTAAAAATATTTCATATTGACCAAAAAATTATTTGAATAATATTAGATAAATATTGCAGGAAGGAAATGCAACGCTCTTGCAATGTTGCTGCCATATAAACCCATAATTCACAAAAGCATAAGAATTGGAAAAATTTGGATAAATATTTGTAAAATCTTTATAAATGGTTGTGTAATGTTGAAGAAATATTGCTTCAAGATGGTAACAAATTAATAACATTAAATATTGACCAAAAAATTATTTAGAATATATTAGATATATATTGCAGGAAGGAAATGCAACGCTCTTGCATTCTTGCTGCCATGTAAACCCATAATTCACAAAAACATAAGAATTGGAAAAATTTGGATGAATATTTGTAAAACATTTATAAATGGTTATGTAATATTGAAGAAATTACTTCAAGATGGTAACGCATTAATAACATTAAATATTGTCCAAAAAATTATTTAGAAAATGTTAGATCTAACACTCAAATTGGCAAATTTTCGTACATTTCATAAAATTGGTTGAATATGCGACAAGTATTTATTAATGGTTATATACTATTGAAGAAATATTGCTTCAATATTGTATTGCATAAATAACAGTAAAAAAGGACCAAAAAATTATTAGAAAAATGTTAAATAAATATTGCAGGCAGGAAATGCAAAGCTCTTGGAATGTTGCTGCCACTGTACAAACATAATTCACAATACCTAATAAATAAAAAATTCTTGTTTATTTTCCTTGAATATTGGTGAAGCATTCTACAACCTGGTCTTAATTTTAGTACAATGTTGTATGCATAGCGTAACAATATAAACTATGAAAAATTATGCAATGAAAATGCAACGTAAAAGCGGAAATATGGTTTGTGGCAATGTTGCCTACTGGTTGTATCCAGGTTAGATAAGATTGTACGCGTTCCGATATATAGAAAGAGATTCTTCTTTCGGTAAGTTCGTGGTACAGCAGCGTCTTACAGTCGCTCTAATATTTTATATAAAATACTGAACGTCTACTCGCTCTGCCGAGTGATTTTTGCAGCGGAAAACATCCTTCAACTGGCTCCTTCTGCATTTTCGAGGAATAGGCGGTCGCTGTCTTGTCACCATAGGCTTTTACAACGCAAGGTAGCATAACATAACCTCGAAACAGCCATACATAAGGAGTTGGAAGACGGTATTTTGGCATCGTGGTCACTACAACAAACCTACAACTCCTACATCATCTTCAGCGAATATCGACGGTGTCTTTAAATGCCTACATGGAACATCTCACCAAAATTAAAATGAGAGAAGCAGTGCAGAAGAATAATTCTGTATCTTCCTTCGAGGTTTAAGATTAGAGTGTCAATATCTCTCTATCTCAGTCTTTTTCTCTCGAAGTGCAAAGTTGGCAACGCCGCCATGCAAATTTTTCCTGTAACCCTCATCAGACGGCAAAACTGTTATTATTAATATTTTAATTTCATTTTGGCAACGCCGCATGATTTCAAGTTTTTGTCACAAGAGAGCAAAACTTTCACCTCTGATCGATCGGAAATTTCAACAACTAGATCTTCTCTTATGTAGCAGATGGCGGCACCTTCAGATTTTGCTCATGTGCGCGAATTTTTTAAAATAATTTAATAGCCGACAATTGTCCTTTTTCTGATTTCTATAAATATCTAGGCTTTGGATCGACTTTTTAATAATTATCTCGAATATACACCTTCACTAGCATCTTCATATAAGTACTATATTTATTTTTTAGCTCTGTATCAAATAGTTTACAAGTTATTTTAAATAATCTATAAGACTGATTATTTATTGACTATTTCTAACCTAACGTAGATTTACTCTACTGTTCTTGAAGCCGTGCCTTATCATAGTTATACTAAATTACGCATTTTTTGAATTATGGCTTCAACTTCGTACTTGAAATGTATAAAGTTATACTGCCGAATGTCATTATGCGTATGTGTAAAGAGTGCATCTCATGATAGCACGATGAGTGTTGTGGCTAGACGCTAGTAGGAAGAAGTAGGTATATGCGCGAAAACTTCAAATCTAACAGACTGAGCGACAGTGAGAGTAAAGACATAAACAAGTCTAACAAGTATAATAGAACTCATAAGAGCCCAACTTTAACTTTATCTGACACCATTATTGATGAGGTCCTCAAGGGCAATAATGAACAAACGGACAAACGACAACTTTCTGCATCAACTCCATCAAACCCATCTGTCAAGACCACCACAGATAGAAAATAGGCTGCGAATGACTCTTCTATAGATCTAAGCGCTATTTGCAAATGTACGCTGGTACGCTAGTAGCAGTAGATGATCTTCGATATCATCTTGGGGGTAAACTTGATGCTGTCAGTAAAGTATGAACACCCGCCGCAGTAACAGAGGAGTTGATTTATGGACTGATTGCTAAAGTTTCTTCAATTGAGGAGAAAGTCGTTGAACAGTCTTCTAAGCTGGATAGGCTACACAATGATCATTCGCTGCTGCTGCAAGAAAATACAGTTCTTAAAGACCAAATTAATACCTTATTGGACAAAATATAATCAAGGGTCGAGAATGCTGAGCACCAGGACGGTGAGGGTAGTCATAGTGAGAACATCACTGATGATTCTCATATACTAGTGTCACTTAAGGGAAGAAGCTACCGATTTTTGGTAAAAAAATCGATTTTTTTTAAGTGGTAAAACATTTATTTAACTCTATTTCTTCCGAAAGTAAAACGGTTTACGCGAAATCTAATTTTTTTTCGACTTATTTGAAGCTGTAAATTTTATTTACACTTATCAAAATTCCAAAATTTTTGTCATTACTTTAATGATTTTTTTGTATATTATACCTATAAATTATAAATAAATGTTGTGATCTAATTTTTCTTTGTAGGGTGTCTTGTACTCAAAATACAATTTTAAGAACCATTATATAAACAAAAATAAAAAAGTTAAAGATCTTAAATTATTATTTTACTAGTACTACAGTTTTAAAGTTTCGCGCGTGTTTCGTTTCAAATATTAGTATAGCTGATAATAGCATGTCTTGTATCGGACGATATCAATTTTACTGACGGAGCGATAATTAAATGTTTACTATTATAAGGAAGATATTTTGCCTTGACAGTATAAACAGTGAATCAAGAAGTATATTATCGTATTACAAATTGATTAAATCAGGGATGTATTATAGTTTTATAAGTAATTTGACTGTTAGATAGTTGATTTCTTTGTGTCTTCTTTATGTTTTCAGCAAAAGCAGCATATACAATCAACGGACTGAAAGTAAACAATACCTTTTTTCAGAGAAATGTTGAATGTGAAGGCACGTTACCAATTGTCTGGTTAATTACACAATTCTGAAAGGTATGCCTTTAATTGTTGTACATGTTTAAATTGTTTACACTTTGCAAGTGTACTCTTTTATAAATTTTACTTCAGTGGCATAAATCTTTCCAGGTTATATGAGTGTAGAATGACATATTAAATGTCAAAATAGTTACTTCAATAAATAAAAAAGTCATAGATTTGACACAGGTAAGCTATTCAAATGTATTACTAAACGAATTGACTCTTTTAACGAATATAAGCTCAGCACGCTGTTAATCAACTTTGTATTTTCAGCTCCTGCGCGTAGCCTATTGGGTACCCAAATCAATGATATAAGATTTTACACGGTAAATACATGCTCTTTTTATGTATGACAATATGACAGTGGTGATCATTAACATCCATAAGTTGCAAGTAAATAGATAAATGATTGATCATGCTATTTTTATTAATATTTATGTTTAAACGCATTTTTCTTAAAACTTAATTTTTATAACTTACTTTGTAAGCCTGCGCAACAGTTCTTAGTGAATCACGTTGAAAAATTTTGTACTTTCTTTGTAACATATTTTGAACAAATTTAAATAGAATTTTTTTTATCACTACCTAAAATATCATGTTTAAAAATATAAGTTAATATTAAAATACTGCTTATATCGCGAACAATAAATTGTTCATATAGAATAGAACCTCAGAATAGTTCAAAAAGATTATTTGAGAATATTGCTCTTTGAATGTCTTAATTTTAGCATGAAATTTATTTATTTATTTATTTATTTAAACCAGAAAATAATTTACAGAGTAATTATTTACATATTTACATCCATAAATTACAGAGATAAACACATTATCTGTTCGCAGGTTTGGTATATTACAATATATATATAAAAAAAATAACGAGAGAGAAAACATAAAAACTAAAACTTAAAACTAACCTTAAAAGTAAACTTAAAAATACTGTTCATAAAATTTCTTTATTTGCCAACAAGTATTCACCACAGTGAACGTAATATTTATATAATTAACAATTTACATAAAAATGCACTCAATATCAGCATTTAAAGATTGGTTTTGATCCAATTCTTTATTTTATTTTTTTGAGCTGATTTGCTAATATCTAAGTTATTTAGGTTGTTTGGTAGCATGTTAAAAATCGAAATTGCTTTTATATAACTATTTTTATTACTAATTTTTTTATTATACCTAGGTATAATTATATTTTTATTCCTAGTTATACTATTAGATGTGAGATACTTATTTTGAAGTTCAGAGTAATGTAACTTTATAGATTCAAAACTGAAAATTTGTTCCATATTCATTGGATTATCCTGTATAACAAAATTGTTTTTATTTACAATTTTTAGGATTCTAATCTGTAGGTTTTGCAGTATACTTCTATTATTTTTATACACTCCACCCCAGGCTAAAATTCCATAATTAATTATACTGTGAAAAAAGAGTAGTATATTATTCTCATTACTTCTGTTGACATAAACTTCGAGATCTTATAAAAAATATATACTAGATATTTAGTTTTTTTTATAATTTCTTGTATGTGACTATCCCACCTTAAATTATAATCAAATATGATTCCTAAATATTTATAATTCTCAACTCTTGTTAAAATTTTATCATTTATCTTAACATTCATTTGAGTTGGGACACTGTCAACATTTAGTGATAATTTGTTTACTGCTAACCATTTATCTACAGTTAGAAGATAATTATTAATAGTTTCCTGAGCTTCTCTCCAGTTATTGCTCGTAGCTATCACAGCAGTGTCATCTGCATAAGATGAAATTGTTTCAAAAGGAAATTCTTTCAATAGATCATTGATATAAAGTATGAACAGAATAGGTCCTAAAATTGTACCTTGCGGAACACCTACGTTTATTATCATGTAATCACTTTTACTGTTATTAATCTTGACTTTTTGGTATCTATTATTTAGATAACTTGATAGTAAGTCCAACGCCTGTCGTCTGATAACAATACAATATAATTTTTCAAGTAATATTCCATGATCCACAGTATCAAAAGCTTTGGCAAGATCCAGAAAAGTTATAATCGTTGGTTTACTACTATCTAAGTTATTGTATAGTATAATAGATATGTAATTTAAAGCATTTTTCGTACCTACATTTTTCATAAAACCAAACTGATGCTCAGATATTATATTACACTTTTTAACAAAATCGTAAATTCTATTATAAATTATTCTCTCAAAAATTTTAGCTATGTTTGATATTAACGAAATAGGTCTGTAGTTTGATACATTGTGTCTCACACCAGATTTATAAATCGGTACAATTGCAGCATTTTTAAGAGCGTTCGACTAATGTGGATTTGACCATACATGTATTAAATAAAAATTCTAGTGGTTCGATAATATAATTACATATTAACTTCAAAAGTTTTGCATTGATTCTATCAACACCACCATTTTTTAACTTCAAAGTATTAATAATGCTCATTATTTCAAATGTATTTGTTGGGCTAAAAAAAATTGAGCTTGTATTCATATCTGGAATTTTTAAAGCATAATCGGAAGGTTTAACAATTTTTTCACTTAAATTTCGTCCAATTTCACAGAAATATTTATTCATATTATTCGCTATTTCTTTATTATCTGTAATATTGTTATTATCAATTTTTATATAACCTATAGAGTTATTTGTTTTTATTTTTTTACCTATTTTTGTATTAATAATATTCCATAGTCTTTTTGGATTATTTGTATTATTTTCCACTAAGCTTTTATCATATTTGATTTTTGCGTCAAGGATGACTTTATCTAAAATTTTAGCATAATTTTTGTACTGTATTTTAAGTTCTACATTATTGATATCCATTTGCCATAGGTTATATACAAATTCCTTTGTTTCGCATGATTTAACAATAGCATCTGTAATCCAATTTTTCCTGTCCTTATTTCAGCATTTCCTTTTTCTTACTTTCGCTTGTTCTATACGACCGATTTCATCTCAAATCATGCGGGCCGACAGCACCTATCTCTCCGAATCAGCTCAAATTATAGTATATTATTCTACTCGGAAAATAAGCGTATACGTATTTTTTTGATTTTTCGATAGCATCAAAATTGCATGTGTTATGCTTTTTTCAAAAATTACTCCTCAAATTTCGTTTCTCAAAAATCGAAAACTTTTTTCTTTTTAAATCGTTCTAATTCGTCTTTTTATGGATATTTGAAAATAATTCTGTACAATATTCGATTCTGTTGGTGATACTCTTTCGATCTACCAAGTTCAAAAATTTTTTTACAAAAAATCAAGGATGATATGGCATTTTTTATAAACAATGAAAAATGCTTTTCTCTCAAAAAAGCCATCTTTTTTTGACTCAATTTTATTTTATAGATAGCTAGTCTCAATACCTATATGGTCATATACATGACATTTGGAATATTTTTGTTTTTTAAGAGATATAAACGAAATAAGAAAAAAAATTTATGTTCCCCCATAGCACTGTCGTGCAAGAAAAAATCGTATGTATTTTTCCCTTTTTTATGATTTTTAGACATTTTATTGCTTTTTCTAACTTTCCTGCTAACACGATTCTTTGAGTTGATTTTCTTCTTCTTCTGTTTCTCTTTATTTAACAATTTTGTTAAAGAATGAAGAGCAGTTCGACCTGTATAAGATTTTTTCTTTTTACCTACACTTACTTTCCATACATGGGTTTTCTGAATGCCGTTATATTTACGTGCCTTAAGCCACTCTTTTATTTTATTTTGTCTAAAAACTTCAATATCTTCTTTTGGTAGTAAGATTAGTTTAATATTATTAGTATAAGATTGAACTTTTGTTACAAAAGCATTGGCATCTTGTATTGATTCAATATGACTGTTCTGAAGATTATGTCTAGTTGCATAGTGTTTGGCTAGCCCGCCAACACCATCACATGCACCTTTCGCGTGACCTGTAGCTGAAAACAACCATTTTTTATTGATGGAAGCATTTTTCATTTCATACAATTGAAATCGATTTTTAAAGTGGCTTGCTGCTCCATCTGTTATAATTGATATTTGATCTATTAAATCGGTTGAATCATTTTTCATCGAATCAATTATTTTTTCCATTGCTAACAAGGCATGGGCAGAATCGTGTTTTCTATCATCACTGATGACAGCAAAAGTTTTTGTTAGTTTTCCTTGATAACAAACTGCTGTGAAAATAGAGACCTGTTGATTAACCCAGTGAGTACCTTGAATAGGGTTACTGTGAATCACTGCCCAATTTTCAGCAAAATCACCATGCAGTACTAGATGACCTGAGTTAGCTGCAGCTATTTCTTTCTCTTCTTTTATAGCTTTTCTTTGTATATTTTTAATATTTAAATGAACGCTTGTTTTGACTGTCCAAGAAGAAACATCGCTAAAAAAATTGGAGATTGTTAATCTTTTCTTCACAAGATGGCCATTTTCCCACATAGCAAAAACAATCTCCTCATGTTCATTAGTTGTCTCTAATCCAAAAAAACTTAGGTTGATATTTTCAGAACCTGGGCATAAAGTACATTCTTGAAAAAGACACTTATCGGACAAATTGGAGCAAACAATTGCCGATAAAAGTGTAGAACGAACTCTATCGAGGTCTGAATGTTTGCCTCCTAGGAAATTATTTAGACTATTAACGTATAAATCAAAATTTGGACAGTAAATGCACAGACACACTTCCTTCGACGGGCTCAACATAACAAACTTTGATTTTAATGTATAAAACTTTGTTATACCGATTTTTATGTCTGGGTCTTCTTGTTTGAATAGTTTATACGCCTCTTTTAAACTGCGTGTCAAATAACGTTTTATTTTTTTATCTTTTTTTCCATTTTGTTGAATTTTTGTAGACTTTTCGTCCAATGGATGACCAGTATACGCGTCGAGTTCAGAATATATTCCCTTAGTTGTTACAAGCATTCTTGCTTTGTCAATCATATAAACAGTTACTTCGGAAAAAGCTGATAAAATACTAGATTTTGTTAATGACGAAGGAAGCAACGTTAAAATTATAATTTTCTCATTGATACTGTCACAATTTTCAAGCGCTACTCGCAAGTTATTGAGCCATTCATTGCAGAAGCATTGAGTCAAATCATCATGTGATTCATCAATGCAAACATTGTATGCTTCTGACAATTTTGAGCTAGTTGCAAATGAGAATGAAGATACAAGTTCTGATTTTTTTCTAATAATGTATCTTTATACAGATGAATCATCAATACCTCTCTTCCTTTTAAGTGGCGAAACATTACCAAAAGAACTTGAAATTAAGGTTTCGTTTAAATGCTCAATCCACTCTGGGGTGCTGGCTCGAAAATCATGGTCTTCAGTATCACTGTCCAAGTCAGTATAATTGTCTGAATGAATCGCATCAATTATTTCCTTTGGTTCAATATTTTTAACGCGTTCATAACAATTGAAGCATACATAATCCGAACTCTGCACTGCTTTGTTAGGAAAACTTTGTCGAAGAAGTTCTGCTAAATTCTCCCATTTTCTAAATTTAACAGTGGCATCATATACGTTTTTTTTGTGTGATCCAAAAAAGTTTGGACACTTGCGCCTCTTTGTTGAATAAATTTCAGCCATAATTTAACAGAAATCTTAGTATGTATAAGTAATACTGTATATATTAAGATAACTAGACCGGGTTCCTTAAATAAGCTAAAATAACTAACATTATCTACGTGATAGCAAAAGATGAGTTTTAGCCACCTTCCGGAGAATTCTAGTACCATGCGTTATACTCCTCTATGGTGTACACACACACACATATATAAATAATCGTACACGTATTCGCCTAATGCACAGATTCTTGCTCTGCTATATACGTATAATCATTATACTTAGGGGTACATAAAATTTTTTTCTTATTTCGTTTATATCTCTTAAAAATCAAAAATATTCCAAATGTCATGTATATGACCATATAGGTATTGAGACTAGCTATCTACAACTAACATTATCTACGTGATAGCAAAAGATGAGTTTTAGCCACCTTCCGGAGAATTCTAGTACCATGCGTTATACTCCTCTATGGTGTACACACACACACACATATATAAATAATCGTACACGTATTCGCCTAATGCACAGATTCTTGCTCTGCTATATACGTATAATCATTATACTTAGGGGTACATAAAATTTTTTTCTTATTTCGTTTATATCTCTTAAAAATCAAAAATATTCCAAATGTCATGTATATGACCATATAGGTATTGAGACTAGCTATCTATAAAAAAAAATTGAGTAAAAAAAATGATCGTTTTTTGAGAAAAAAACATTTTTCATTGTTTATAAAAAATGCCATATCATCCTTGATTTTTTGTAAAAAAATTTTTGAACTTGGCAGATCGAAAGAATATCACCAACAGCATCGAATATGTACAGAATTATTTTCAAATATCCATAAAAAGACGAATTAGAACGATTTAAAAAGAAAAAAGTTTTCGATTATTGAGAAACGAAATTTGAGGAATCATTTTTGAAAAAAGCATAACATATGTAATTTTGATGCTATCGAAAAATCAAAAAATACGTATACGCTTATTTTCCGAGTAGAATAATATACTATAATTTGAGCTGATTCGGAGAGATAGGTGCTGTCGGCCTGCATGATTTGAGATGAAATCGGTCATACATTGTTTAATTTCAAACATCAATTGGTCAGCAGCTATGTTAGGGACCTGTATTGTCATAATTGCATTCCAGTCTCTTGTCATAGCAATGTTTCCTAATTTTTTATAGTCTAATATCACATTGGGTTCAGACTTTTTAGTTTTAATCTTATTTATTGTTACAAAAATAGGATAATGATCTGTTAAAGAATTTTTTAATTTATACATAACCGTATTTAGACTATTAGTTTTAACAAAAATATTGCCAATACAGGATCCTTTACAATTTCCTACGGGTGGTCTTGTGACACCCATAAAACCAGGAATATATGCTTTATCCAAAAAATTACAAAGATACTCTTGGCTCATCCTATCTGACTCTAAAAGATCTATATTAAAATCTCCAATTACTAGATGATTTTTAATATGTCTCTTTTCACTTAAAAATTTATTTAAATCTAAAATGAACTCAGTCTTTGGTATATCATGAGATCTGTACATAGCGGAAAATTCAATAGAACTATTATTATTTATCGTAATATGTATATTTAGTATTTTAATCCTACCACATTCAATAGTTTTAAATTATGTACTATATTCTCATCAATAAAAACAATGATGGCATCATTTTGATTTATTTTACTTTCGTTATAAAAACTTGTATAACCTTCTAATTTACGAGGGTAGTTCAATAAGTCTTTAGAATGACCAACAGATGGCGCGCGAATCGCTCCAAATCATCTGTTTTCAGTCAGCACCACTCCCGACTAGATATATGGTGCAGTCACAGTCCACATCTTCTGAGTTTACGTGTTTTTATAACCAATTGAAAAAAAAAATTGCTTGTTAAGAAAAATGGAAAAAAACGAGTTCAGAGCGGTAATTAAACATTTTCATTTAAAGGGTTTAACTCCAATGAGATAAAAAATGAATTGGACTCAGTTCATGGCACATCTGCCCCTGCCTTAGCAACGGTTTATAACTGGGTAAATGAATTTAAGCGTGGTCGTACATCAATAAGTGACGAACCACGTTCAGGAAGGCCCGTAGAAGCAACTACTCCCGAAATCATCAATAAAATCCACGATATGGTGTTGAAGGATAGAAGATTAAAAGTGCGTGAGTTAGCTGAGGCCACAAGGATATCTATAGGTGCAGTTGTTTCAATTCTACATGAAAAATTAGGCATGAAAAAGCTATCGGCAAGATGGGTGCCGCGTTTGCTCTCAGCTGAGAATAAACGCAATAGAGTGGTCGACTCTGAGGCTCTTTTGGCGCGCATAAGTCGGAATCCTGAGGAATTTTTTCGTCGATTTGTGACTGTGGATGAAACATGGATACACCGCTACACTCCTGAGACAAAGGAACAATCCAAACAGTGGATTTCCTCAGGCGAACCAGCTCCAAAGAAGGCAAAGACCGTAAAGTCAGCTGGTAAGGTTATGGTTACAGTTTTTTGGGATGCACGTGGAATTATACTTATTGACTACTTGGAAAAGGGTAAAACAATTACTGGTGAGTATTATGCATCATTATTAGAGCAGCTGAAAGAAGAAATTAAAAAAAAACGACCACATTTGGCGAGAAAAAAAATTCTCTTTCATCACGACAACGCCCGAGTTCACACATGCTTCGTTTCAATGGCTAAAATTGAAGAACTAAAATTCGAATTGGTCGAACACCCACCGTATTCACCAGATTTAGCCCCCAGTGACTTTTTCTTATTTCCAAACTTGAAAAAATGGCTCGGTGGAGAGAGATTTACGGACAACGAAGACGTCATTGCCTCTGTAAGTGCTTATTTTGAGGAACTTCCGAAAACGCACTTTTCTGAAGGATTAAAAAAACTTAAAAAGCAATTGACCAAGTGTATAGAGCTCCAAGGAGATTATGTTGAAAAATAAAAAAAAATTTACCCAAAAAAAATTGTTTTTATACTTTATTCTAAAGACTTATTGAACTACCCTCGTATATAGTCTGTAATTGGTTTGTACAAATGTTTCAGTGCATATAATAATTGAGGGATTGTTTTCCAAGCTCTTTAACAATATTTTCAATTTATCAAAATTTGCAGACATACTTCTTATATTTACATGCATTATGAAATCATTTTTACTTTTTATAGTTTTGTTAAAACTGTTTATATTACCACATGTTATTTCTTTTTGAACCGAGTCTTTTTGTATTTTTTCAAGCAATTCAAAATCCATACTTAGTCTATTTTATTATTTACTTGCGATTTTAGTGTTCTACTTCTACTTATTTGCTGTCATTGTTGTTGTGGTTTTTGTTGTTGTTGCTGTTGTTGTTCATTTTTTTACTGTTTTTGTTGTTGAGGCTGGTTTTCATTTTTCAATATTTCCAAAGTGTTATTTTGTTGGTCCTTTACCTTCTGTTGATAGTGCATCGGTATTGTTTTCACTGTTGGTAATGTAGGTTTCGAAGGGTAATCAGTAGTTTCAATATATTTTTTTATCCTATTTTTTAATATGTTACACACGTTAAAATCTGCTGCATCATGTAATGTATCAAAATTTGTTTTATATTTTTTATTACTGAAATTACAGTTTGGGCACTTTAATGCTTCACAATTACACTCAATTGTTTTGTGATTTTTTGAACATTTCAGACATGTTATTACTTTTTCACAATTTGTTCCACTGTGATCCAACCTACCACAGTTAAAACATGGTTTGACATTTATCAAATCATATACCTTACAGATTTGACATCCAATAAATATTCTGTTTTGTTATTCCTGATGTGTGTATATATTTCAGCTGTTACTTCCATCATTACACTGCTAAGATTTGATTTCTTGTTTGTGTACATATGTACAACTTGAGCTTTAGTCTTAAAGTTTATGAAGTTTCTATTGTTTACATCTTCTTCAATACCAATTTCGTTCATTTTCATAAAATTGTCGATTCCAACTACTTTAATTTTTGGATTATTTAACTGTTCAATTTTAATTTCACATATTTCATCTAATTTGGTTTTTAATAACCTCTCAGCTATATCAGCACTGTTTTGATTAACACATTTAATAACTATCTCTTCATTATTTTTAACATACATTTCTTTTATTTGTATACTTTTCTCATTTATTAAACATTCTGCAATATTCTTTTTGACTACTGATTGTTTTGTGTTATTTATAGGTTTGACTATAATCTTTGGAATTCTTTTCTGTGCAGGTTTTGCAATACTTGTTACCTCAGCAAAAGATTTCTTGTTAGTTTGATAATTTTTTTGGTGAACAATAACTTCTTTCAATAGTTCGTTTTTTTCTACGAGTTCTTTGCTGAGTTGTTTCAAGAGTTCGTTTTCTGCATGCATGACTTTAAGTTGAGCATCAGTATCTCTTTCTGTTTGTTTTATTAGTTCCTGTGTTTTATCTGTTAGATCTTCTAGTATTTCTTTCCTTATCCCTTCAGACTGTTTCATTTTTATTTTAGCAATTAACATTTTTGTCGATTCACACATAATCTCATCCTTGGATTTTGAGGTTAGCTTCTTATGATCTGGACATATTATCAGATTTTCACTAATAAATTTAAAATTTTTTTGTTTGGCACAACTCTTGTGATATGCACTATCACATACAACACAAATCACTATTGTCACTTCATTCTGCGGGTGACATTTGAGAATTTTGCATTTCTTGTCAGGATGTTCTTTACTCCCCGACGCCATGCCGGACGCAACTATATGTTCATAATGTTCATAAAGAAAATGTATACCGAAATGTTCATAAAGAAAATGTATACCAATCCATCGTAACCCCTTGCGTATACTGATAATCAAACGTATGTCTGTTTTTACAGGTTTTTTCAAATGGCTACTTCAAAGGGTGGTGAATTTGAACAAAACCAGTTTAAAATGTTCTTTTTTTTATATTATAACATGTTATGTAGAAAAATTATTTTTTTTTATTAAATTAAAGGATCTTAGTGTTTGCTGTATCTTTTTCCCTTAAAGACTTAGATACGGTCGAGTGAGCCTCTAGTCCTAATAATAATAATAGTTATAATAATAATAGTAATAGGAATAAGTGTGTAAATAGTACAAAAGAAGTCAATAATGACGCTAATTATAATAGCTTAGATAGTTTTCGCAGAAAATCACACCGAGGTTGTAGGAATGACTATCTGCCTGATTGCGTAGATATTGTTTTGCAATGAATGGTATAGATGATGGTAGAGTTCCAGGAGAAATTATTTTCTGCAATGTTTTTGAAGGTACGGCTGAACAGAGGAAGGACGTCGTCCATGCGATCCTTATCACCGTTTTGCCATCCGTTGAGAGATATAATATTTTATCAATACGCCTGCTCCGATCAGAAAGACAAACTCATGTTGGATCTTCGGGACATGCCTCAGCGGGCTGCCGTTCGCCATGTGTTGTCTCCCCATCCACGCAATTATCCATCCACTAATACATCCATTCACCCATATTTAGACTTCGACCCCTCCATCTACGCTACCATCCATCCACCCATGCATACATTGATCCACCTTTGCACGTCGACCCCTCCACCCATGCAACTATGCATCCACCCACGCATCTATACGGTCATCTATCTATACAATTCCACCCATATATGCATCCACCCACGAATTATGCGCCCACCCATGCACCTACGTACGCGTCCATTTACCCAACAGTTCATCCAATAATACGCTCATTCATGTCCTCACATCCTTCCGATCACTTATAAACTTTTTAACCTATACGTTTACTTACACAACTATACAGACAGCCCATCCACCCAAGCATACCTGTCCACCCCCACATACATCCACTGACCCATCGATATACACCCATTTACTCACATATGAATCCACATATCCATTCTCCATCGCAACGACTTACTAACACAAAAAAATTAAAACAACAAATGCGGACGGATGGACGGACGGATGAACGAACGGACGGACACATTTAAAATCTTAATATAATGTAGATGTAGAAGATAGAAGATGTTGATTTTGGACAGAAACGCTATTTTATGAACTTCGAATATAAATAAGAAATTTTAAATGAAATGTTCAAGACATTTCACTATTATTACTGTAGAGAAATAATTGGTTAAAAATATACAACTGTAATTTTGCCTACAAACCGTACTTCAATTCGATTATTGACGATAGCAATATCAATATGAATTGAAGAAAATAAATATTATTATCCATTATATATATACAATCATTTATAAGCATTATTTATAATATATGGAAGATGATTGTTTTTTTTTTTTTTTTTTAACGTCGCCATGTTTGTGCTCCCATGTGGTGCTAATCGACGACGGGGGTCTGCGGTGTGTTTGTAAACAAAGCACATGTAATTTTTACAGAGGTGCTTCCCACCGGCGTGGGAATCCGACATTCTACCGACTGAGCCGCCGCAGGCTCCAAGATGATTGTTAATATTATTATATAATTTTAACTTGTGTATTAAACACAAGTGAATAATGGAGTTAACATCCCATAAATTTTAACACATTTTTTAACTTGACTTGTTTTCTGTTAAGCGTTTTAAATAACCCACATACCACTTAATATTGCAGCAATATCACAGGAGTACTACACGTAATATTAAATATTCCTGTTCTATATAGCAGTACTATTGCCATGATACTGCAGCAACATTTAAAGTCCGCGTCGTTTTTATCACAGAAATATTAAGGGGAATATCAGTAGAATATTTTGGTGACAATAAGGCAACATTTCAGTAACATCACAACAATATTATTATGGGTGTTTAGTTCCGGTGGTGAGAACGCGAAATATTGTAGTCATATTGCAGAAATATTATTATCATTTCACAATAATAATGGTATTACTGGGTAATATTTCCGTGACATTGGAACAATATTATTATTATTTTATCGAAAGTATGTATAATTTCATTTTCATTTTTTAATACTTTTATTTCGTCGTAACGCTAGTATAATTATTAGTATTAGTAATATACATGTAATAAACTACTGTCAATAATCTTTCATACGCAGCAGCTTCGAGATGGCACACATTATCGTAATGTTTGAACCGTCCTCATATAGTCACAGAAGACGAATCTTAGCACTTGCGAGGAAACGCCAAAGCGCCATCTAGCGGCAGCCTTGAGAAAATTTACTTTCAAATAATGGACAATGACAATAATCGGTTTTCCTGCATTCGTTTTACGCAAACCTTCACTAACGACATTATTCGAAAACATTTTTACAGTTATAGTCAAGATTTCTGGCAAAATAAAACGATAAAATTAAAATGTTATCGTTAAATGAATGATTACTGACTTATTGTCATATGATATAGTAGAAATATATCCACACTATTAGTTTCAAATGCATCCAGGAATGTCATTCTGTAATCTTGCAGGAATATAGCTGTAATATCTTAACTTAATACGTCACATAATAACATTACAGAATATTTCGCATATATTTCAGCGTGATGTATAACAGTGTAATATTATACAAATATTTTGGAGGTAATAATGTGAGATACTAAATATTTCCATGTGATATGTCACATAACAATATTACAAGATATTTCGCGTATATTTCAATGCGATTTGTCACAGCGAAATATTGTAGAAATATTTTGGCATTCACAAGTAATCTGTTGCGAGCTTCCTTTCCGGTCGCACGCTCGTACGCTCCAAAACCCCGCTGAGACGGTATCGTACCGTCATGTTTGCGCGCGCGGTTTTCCTTGTCTAATTCGCGGCGTCGCAAATTCCTTGCGTATTCGATTTACGAGCATGTACGCGTTATACCCCCCCCCCCCTTTCCCCAGAGTCGAATAATCGTTCCGATTTCGGCTATGTACGACCAGATGGATACGCGAGTCCGATAGGTGGGGTATCTAACTACTTCTAATGACTCTCTTCAATCAACTGTTTTCAATCTCAAGGTGCGTGCCTATGGAATACGATCTCTTGATGTATTAAGCAGTTTCCCTCACTAGACAGATTTAAAGCGGCAATTCGCGACTATTTACTATGTAAGTCCAGGGACATGGACCATGTATATATAATTTAGATTGACGCTAATCATACGAATGTTGACTAAAAATTTAAGTTTGATAGTCACAAAAAAAATGTATTATCCGTAATGATAAGAATATGTGATAACTGTAATGACGCGATCGATGTACGACAGAACAATATTTTGCAATATATGTAAGTTAATAACGAGCAATGATGAGCTGTGATATGATTGACTATACTAATGATCTCTGTAAATATGTATAATTATTGAATGTAGTTTTATTTTTTTTATCTTGCGCAGAATAAACATCTAATCTCATCTAATCTAATCTAATGAGAAGCGGAAACATGTTTTAGGGGCTCTTCGGCCGTTTATTTAGCATGGACTGGCTCCCTATATATTATAAAATGATATAAAAGTTTTAAAAAATGAAAAGAGAAAAAAATAGCGATGGCTGGCATTAATTGCGCCTGCCGTGATCACGACCCTGGGGCATCGGCTGCTGCGGGACACCCCTTGGTAGCCGCAGCTGGAGCACTCGTACTCTGTGATCTTCGACACGGCTCCCGTCGCAGCTGGCGATGGCGTAGCTGCGTGGCGCTACTGCGTGGGTTGCTAGCGGCGCACACTCGTTCACGTGCGCGCTCGGCCACTCCTGTGCCTGGTGGAGGGCCACTTCGGCGCTTATCCGCTCTTGCCGTGCCTCTTGCCGTACACGAGCGACCCTCTCTCGCCGCTCCGTGCGCTCTACTCGAACGGCACGGACGGCCAAGAGCTCCTCTTGGCGCTTGCGTATCAGGTGTGGCCACTCGCCGGCCCTGCGCTCGAAAGCGCCGCCGTAGTCTTGGTGGCCCGCGCCGTACAGCTGGAACGCCTCGCGCTTCATAGCCGCCGACTGTTGCGATAGTTTGAGGACCCTCTCCAGGCATCCTTCCAGGATGGCTCAGTCCCCTTCCATGGACCTCTCCTCAGAGCTATCGGGGCCTGTTCACGTATGCTTACGCGTGCGAGGTTGATCAGCGCTGGCCTACTGTGCCTCCTTTGCCTTAGGGACCTGCGCTGTATCTAAGTTCGGCTCTGGTGCCACAGTTTCTGCCCCTATAGGTTCGGCTTGCTGATGTGGGCAGCTCAGGGACGCAGGTGGATGCTACTGGTCCACTTCGGGCTCATCGCTGGAGTCCGCTTCCTCGATGGCCCACTTTTCGTTGGGGCCCAGCTCAATGATCCGAGCGTCTTGCTCCGCTGATGGTGGGCCATCTGCACCACTCTGCCGGTAGCTATCTCGACGATCTCAGCGAAAAGCTCGGCCAGCCTCGACGGATCCATGGCTCCTCTGAAACAAGAAAGTTTAGTCAGGGGAGGGTTGCACTACGAGTGCTTGACGAGAGCGATTCCCCTCGTTAAATATTTTTATGCGGTCGCCCTGTTTGGGGCTGAGTCTCGAGAATCGCAGCTGAAGCAGCTTGTGTTCCCGCACGCTGGGTCGTATAGACCATTTTCCTTGGCCTACCTCTCTTTTTCGCTGTGAGCTTGACTTGTTTGCGTTACAAGCGCCGGAGTCTCGCTTTCCGGCTCGCTCGTGGTGATTTGCGCGCTCGCAGACTTACAATGATACGACGGCGCGTCGCACTTCGCCGAAATTGTGCTCGTATCCCTCGTAGCTTTTATTTAACTGTTTAACGGGTATCTTATCTGCTATTTCTCACGCTTCGTCGATCAACTGATATAGATTGGAGCCCATTTTCACCACTATCTTATACGGCCCTAAGAATTTAGGGGCGTAAGTGGCGGTTCGGTTCTCCGCAGCAGAGGAGAGGGCGTGGTTTTATCTCCAAACGACGTCCCCAACTTTGATGTCCACGTGTCTGTGTTTGGCGTCGTAATATTGCACCGGCCGCTCTTGAGCGCTCAGCGAGCGTTTTCTCGCGGGAGCGTTCTCTCGCGCGAGCGCGCAGTTCCTTGAGAACTTGTAATCTACTTTCTTAAGCCCTGAATGCCGCCTGCAGTAGTCACTCGGTGGCGGCTGCGTCCATACTTAAGCATAGCCCGACTTGGGTCGGTAACATTGTGCGGCTCCGTGTTATAGGCGTACACTAACTCGCTCAAGTGCGCGTCCCAAGTTCGGTGATTCTCATGGATACAAGACGAAATCACCCTCTCGACCATGTTTGCTTGGAGATGGTATGGTGGCGTGGTTTCGTAACGCACACCACAGTTCTCTAAGAAATCGTTGATTAGGCGATTCTTAAGCTCCGTACCATTATCCGAGAGGAACACCTCCGGGGCACCGAGGCATAAAAATACGCGCTCGGATACCGCCTTCAGGACCGTCTTCGTATCGGCATTCTTAACAGGGATGACTTCGATATTTCAATGTCACGTCTGGGCAATATACGTACAGCTGTCACCCCACCACCTTAAATTGGGTACATTCGCCAGGGGCCTCTCGCACTTTTTGCAAGCACCCCATATACCACTTATCCTTGGTAGTATCGTTCTGTAATATTGACGTAAATGAGCGCGCCTTTCCGGTATTCCACTGTGAAGATGTGCCCTTGAAATTCTACTGTCCACCGAGCTAGCCGGCCCGTGGGGTTGTGCAGACTGATCAACCAGCGTAAGCAATCGTGATCCGTGACATATTACTGCGAGACACTCTCATTCGGACGCAGTGTAGTTCCTATCCGCTTGAGTCATTGTTCGACTCGCGAACTCGAGTACGCGTTCCTCCCCGTCAATTTTTTGAATATGCACGGCGTCGAGATCTATATTGCTCGCATCGGATTGGATTATGAATTCTGCATCAAACTGTGGCCGGTGTAGAACTGAGGTATTTGTCATGAGCGCTTTGATCTGCTCGAACGACGCCTGCTATTCTTCGGTCCACTCGTACTTGCGATTCTTTCTCGTAAGCTAAGTGAGCGACTCGGACAGCGTGGTAAGGTACTCAAAAACTTCCTATACCACGAGGCCATTCCCATAAAGCGCCTTAGCTGCTTCAGATTTTTAGGTGCCAAGTTAGTCATTATCGGCGCAATCTTCTCGGGATCGGGCTTGTATCCTTCGTGATTAACCAGGACGCCTAGATATTTAACCTTGTCTCGGCAGAATACGCTTTTCTCCCGGTTAATCGCAAAGCCCGCCTCTTTAAGCCGCTCGAGAACTAATCTCAGTACCTTGAGATGCTCTAGAAACGTCTCTGTGACTATTATGATATCGTCGAGGTAGGAATACGCGTATTGTTGCAAATCAGCGCTGATTATCTCGTCGATCAAGCAATGAAATGTTGCTCCTGCGTAAGCTGATCCATAGGGAATGCGTTTAAACATAAAAAAAACCCTAGACCCGGAACTGTGAAAGCCGTCAGCAGTCGTGCAAACTTAGCCAGCGGGATCTGATGGTACGCGCTACTGAGGTCGAGCGTCGTAATATATCGCGCTTACTGCAGCTTACACTGTATGTCGTCCATTTTCGGCAATGGGTACGCATCAGGCTCGGACTCGGCGTTCAGTCTACGGTAATCTATGCAGAACAGATAATTGCCGTTAGGCTTGCGAACCATCACCACGGGGCTGGATCATCCATTGGTCGCTGGTTCAATTATACCCGCGGTGAGCATCTCTCGGACTTGCTTATGCATTTCCTCCTCGACTTTCTTTGAAACAGGAATTATTTCTGTTTAATGAGACGCGTGCTCCTTACATGTATCCCATGTTTAATTCGTATGGTGCACCCTATAGCGTCCCCGCCCTTCGTTAGGATCTGGTCAACGAGCGCATTGGCGCTCTTCTTCGCTTACGTCCCACAGCAGAGATCACTAGCGCTCCACTCCCGCCAAGCCCAGCCACCTTCAGTGGCACTATCGCTTTCGTTTCCTTATTAAACAACGTATTATCTTGGGTGTCGTGCACTGCGCGGAACAGCTGTATAAAATTGCTGCCAATGTAGCAGTCGCAGTCTAAATTGGACAAGATTGCTACTTGCACATCGTTTTTTAATCTTCCTACTGTGAACAGCAAGCTAATGTAGCCCGCTATAGGCGTATAATGCTCATCTGCTACTCGAGCGCCTCTGCCGTAACTCGGCTGGATCTGCAGGCCTAGTGCACTAGCGATTTGCAGTCCGACCGCACCTATGACCGTGCGCGCCGCGACCGAGTCGTACAGAGCGACGCTCATCGTCATTCGGGGGCTGGTGCTGTTCCTGGCTCTATCTTCAGCGGTGGCACAGCGTCGATCGCATGCTCTGCGATCTCTTACGTCGGCTGCTCAAGTGCTGCTGCTTTCTGCGATTCTGGGCAATCTCCGTGCATGCCCAGTTCCGTCAGCTGTGAGACCGTATCATCGACGGCCCCACTGGCACTCGCCGCAGGTGGCTTACACTCAGACGCGCGAGTTGAGGAGGAATGCTCTCCCCCATCTCCCGCTATACTGGCCTTAAGCAGCCGCTGGGTTATTGCTTGGCCCTTGCTCGGCAGCTCGCACTCTGTCGGCTGCTTACCTGCTGCGTCGTGGTTATCTTGTACCTTGAGAGAGTCACCGTGTTTATTTCGCTCGCTATCTTGACTTTTCGACTCTTGGGGCGCTGAGCCGTGCTTGTAGACCGGCTGCTGGTGCAGCGTGGCAGACTCACTTGGCTGCCGTCGTTCTGATGCGCATGCCAGTGCGGGCCTAAATCTCCTCGCACCTGCGTTTCTCGAGACCGCGGCGGGGGCGACAGGGGTAGCAGCGGCATCAGTTACTGTCCCCCGTTGTCGTTTCCCGCTTCGTTTGCGCATAGCCATGCTCGGTGTTCGGGCGATCCGCACACGAAACACCGAACTTTCCATCTCGGTGACGCTAGCTTCATCTGGGAGGGCGGCTTCTTCTCGTTTTTACCCCTTGAGTTCCAATGTGGGGGAAATTTTCTTTTCTCCCCCGGAATCGCCCCTTTATTGGGAACTGCAGGGTTCTGCTACAGGTCTCGGGCGCTTAGTTTCTCGTCCAATACCCTAGCTACGATTGCGGCTATATCGATGGGGCTTGTCTCCTCGGCCCGTATGTTGATCGATGCAACAACTGTTCTCAAATCTCGAGTCACATATGGAGCGTGGTATGCGAGTTCGGGCAGTAGAGTCCTTTTGAGGGCGTGACCGCGGCCGTCGCGACAGTCATTGGAGGCCAGCTTCTACCTCTGTGGCCAATGCGAGTAGTTCCTCGAAGGTCGTGACATCTGCCCGTCGTACTGCTACTTTTAAACTGAGTAGTATGTTATGGTGCAGGAGGTCCAGCTGTTCACTCACGCTGGCCATCGGGTTCTGTTTTCGCATTATTCCCACCAGTTTTGTGATAAAATCTCGTACTGGCTCAAAGTCGGCTTGCGAGCGCGCGTGTGCTTAAGCCACTAGCTCCTGATGGTAGCCCTCCGTTCCAAAAACGTGCGACTCCGAAAAACTGCGACCACGTAAACTACAGGTCTTTCTTATTTCTGTACCATATGACGGCTACGACCTTCGGCAGCTTGGGCAGCGGGTAGATCAGCTCGGTGTCGGTTAAATCACCGAGCTCGCGGCACTCCTCAATTCTCGTAATAAAGCTGTCTATACTCTGCGCGCGCACTCCCGCGTATCGCACGCCCCATTTGCAGTGGGAATTGCTGGTGTTGGTGCTGCACTTGTAGCTGTGGCCACTGCTGCTGTTGCTGATGCTGCAACTACTGATGTTGCAGTTGCAGTCGTTATAACTGCTGCTCTTGCTCATGCTGTTGTTGTAATTGCTGCTGTTGCAATTGCTGCTCTTGCAGTTGATGCTGCATCATAGCTTCGTCCGGCCTTATCGTCGGCGGGTCATTCCCTGACTGACCTACGTCCGAATTAGTTGTGAGCGCCTGTTGCTGTGGTCTTATCGTGATGTCTTTCACTTGGACTGCTTGGTCTGCAAGTAGTATAGATGTCGGGTGCCCACTCAGTAAGTCGACATTTTCTTAAAGAATCGTCGATCAGTAAAATGGAATAAACTGCACTGATATGTATAATGAATAAAACAGTTTATAAATTTATAAACAATTATTATTATAAACAATTTTTATATGTATAATATGTATATAGAAAAAAAAAACAAAAATAAAAAATGATAATAAATAGAAATAAGTAAATGAGGAGGGCATGAGGAGGGCTGGGAGGAGGGCTACGAGGAGGATACAAAGAGGAGGGGCGAGGAGGGGCGAGGTGGGCGTAAATCTTATAAGATTTACAAACAACTATATAATATAGGAAGATATATATATATATATATATATATATATATATATATATATATATATATATATATATATATATATATATATATATGTGTGTGTGTGTGTGTGTGTGTGTGTGTGTGTGTGTGTAAGTGCCCAGGAGGTTGATTCGAAATTTTCTATTTAAATTTTGTCTATATCATTATAATTTACAATAGTTGAAAATATAAACAAATTAAAAATCTCGGTGCCGTTTTCTTCTTAGGCGAATTTAGCACATAATTATTTAAAACTTATACCGGTTAAGCTCGTTTTATAAAATCGACGAAGACACCTTTAAATGATGCCAAATGTATATGTCGAAATGGAAAAATGATTATTTTTAAGTTTCTTCTTTTCAAGAGGGTTACTGGAAGAAAAATAAAAGGATTCGACGCTTTTATTTAATTTTAGTTCACTTTGTTAGCTGCCAAAAGGTGCTAAAATATGTTACAGTAAAATAAAAACACACATTCCTTGTGTTTTCATTAATGTAACCCCGTTAAAACAAAGAAAATCAAAAAAATATTTTTTAACTAATAAATCCTTTTTAACATCATTTACAGTTGACTACGTAAATATGATAAAATAAGTTTTAGCAACTATAGGTCTAAATAAAAATATGCTAAAACTGCGTAAGAAAAAACGGCAGTTAGATATTTTTTTATTTGTTCCACTATTTTAAATTATTGTGCGAAGCCATTTATCCTCCACATAGTACAATTTGTTCTGATTATACTCCTTCGAAACTATACAACCGATTTTGATGAGAACTTATATACCCGAATGTCAAATTTCCTAATATACGTTGCAAACTATAGGGTTAGTTATGTATATTTTCGTTAGATTTAAAGCAAAATTCAACTAACCACTACTAAAACCGGATTCATAATTGTGTCCAGCGAATCGCACCAAAATGTTGATAATAGCATTAATCGCTTTGAAAAACGTGCTATTGAACTTCTCAGAAGTATTGAACGACGAATTTTCAAAGTATATATCCGGAGCACACAAACTCAAATGTCAGAATTGTCAAAGATTTAAAACATTTCAAACTCTCACCAGAAGATGTTTTAATGTTGTAACGTACACACATTTCAGTCAGTAAATTATGTTTATTGGTCAACATAATGCATTTTCTTATAGTATTTGGTGGACATAAGAATTATGTATGCTGAAAAATTTTACTCGTACTAGGCTACTCGTGGCACGCGCGGGATTCGAAATAAAGTATTCGCTTTGTGACATTTTGTCACAGCATTATAATATTACAATAATGATACGATGATACTACAAATTATTTACTGCAAAATATTTGATAAATTTTAAAGAAATTAAACAGTTTTATAATTCTGGTTAAAGTGACGCCTGCGCTCCGCGACCTTTGCAAAAAATATTAATTTGTTCGCAAATAAGACTCACGACGTACGGCGTTGTGACGCCCGTGACATCTTTATTCCTGATGCGTGTACAAGATACGCGCGTGGCCTGTGCAGTGTCATTCGGGTTATAATTGTTTGTCATCGCATGCACGCAAAATACGCAATCCGAACGGTCCGTGACTACTCCGCCTCTTCGGCTGGCTAAGCATAAATGCATAGAAGCATACGGGCGCACGCGGGAGAAGCGTGCGCGCCCGAATTAGATGCCGGCTGAACCGCTCGTCTTCGACCCCCATGGACCCGCAGCCATGGACGAGCGCACGCAGGAGACGCTTGCCCCGGGCCTCGCAGCCCCATCCGCAGGTACAGAGGAGAGGTGTACGAGTTCACGCAGGAGACACGTGCCCTGGGCCAAGCAGCCCCTTTCGCAGTAACAGATAGGAGGTATAGGTGCACGCGGGACAAGCGTAGGGCTGAGCCGCAGAAGTCGGAGGCTTCAAGTAGTACCGTCCCCACGGCGGGACAGTTAGTGGTCTCACGGGACAGTCGCCTCCCTAGCCAGGGAATTCATCGGAGGATCGCTAGTCCTCTGGATCCTCAACGTCGCTCGAATAATTCCACGAGTATTATCAAGTAAGGTGATCGTGTTCCATTCATACTACGCCCATCGTTCATAAATATTTATCGTCTCCGGGAAAAACATTTAAATGTGCTTTAAATCGAATCAACGCGTCATGATATCCATTCACGTAACTCTAATGGATCCGTAAAAGTTAATTCTGTGTGTTCATTCTTCTTTTTTCCTCTTTATAAATTCCGCCACTTGTCCTACTTTTCCTGCACCGATTTCTCCCCACATATTCTATCCTCTTGGCAGCTCCTCTATCTCCTCCCGAATAATTCCCCGAATCTTCCTCTCCCCCTAAACCTTTATCCTTCTCTCGAGACGAAGTACTTTATTTTGGGTTTATACTAATAGTCATCATACTGTATATTCCGATGGCTGTTTGCGACCGTCTGTATGGCCCAGCCAGCTCTCAGTTTGCCTGAAGCATGGCAGAAATCCCGATAATCTCTTCATAGGTACTTCCGCCTTTTCTAGAGATTCCTATTTCCTACACCATATATTCATCTGCTAATTATAATCCTTTCCTCCCCCACCTATCTCCGACGCCGATCACCCTGTCCAAGTTCCCAACCGCCTTGGCCAGAGCCGTCCGTTGGGCATTATTGCGAACATATGCTATCTCTGCCCGCCGTCTACCTTACATATTTTTCCTAAACAATTATCGGCACATCATCCTACCTCCGTCTTTTATCTCCCCCACTCCCCCTCAAGGGATCTCCCCAGAAGGATACCCTCCCTCGTACACTTGGATATCCGTTCCAATATTCTTCCCCCTGACGCCACGAACCCCCTTCCTGCTCGAGGAAATTTGTGCCCCATCAATTTGGAACCCAGAATGTGAGGCTAGTCGTAAAGAAAAACAAAAAATCACTATCTGAACAACGACCGATGAGTTTACCACGGACTCCACCGACGAGAGTTACTAGGCAACAGTCACGTACTTCATGCATACGACCGTGACATCCTAAAACACGTGAGTACTAAAGACAAAAAAGCGGCAAACGCGACGTCAAACGACGTAAATACACAGTGCACCAGAAACATTGACTCGACGGAAAAATTCGAGAGCAATCCCGCGAGTGAACTCGCGATTACCGACAAACCCGCAAATCGGAATGTGTCCATCCAGATGAGTCAGCTGGATCCATCTTCCGGAGACAACCTGTGCAGGGCTACCCTCTCTCCCAGGATTGGGTTCGAGGGAAATACAGTGCAGGCCAAAGGGTTAGGCGCCTCAAAAAGGCGACGAGGACGCTCGACAAAAGGTGAAGTCGAAACGCGAGCCGTTACGCAACAAGGGATTTGCCCACCTTCATCGACCAGGTACTTCTTCCGAGAAAGGAAGGATAAACGCAAAGGTCCACTTTAATTATATCATTCATGTGTTCACTCCCCATCCTTCGCCGAAAAACAAAGGAGATCGAATCCTATTCAAGCTCATCATTCAATCCTATAAATCATTGCAAAATTCTGAACCTAATTACAGATCAAATAATTCTCCCTGATAGTTCACACCTTGGTGTAGTTTTTTTACAAACATCATAACAGTGAGAATCGAAGCAGTGATCTGCCATCTGGTCTTCGAAAGATACGAGAACAATACTGAAAAAATCAAAGCAGCTATTGGATTACTGACGCAGAGACAACGCTTGCTAAATGAACGGGAGCGACATCGTCGACGCCGCGAACGTATATGGCAAATCAGGCATGTGGGGGGGGTCAAGATCGAAGGAATAACCGGCGGCCATGAATCCGGTGGCCGAGTTGGAGCCAGCACAATAGTAGTAAACCAGTGGCGAAAGAGGATGCCATTGTAGAGTTCCATAGGGATATCCAGCACGAGAGGATGTTGCGCCGGGATAGGAAGCCCACTATTATGCGATCGACGACAACAGTGGAATTGTTCTGAACGTCAGAGCTTATTCCCTACTACCAGCTTTGGAGAATATGCCGGAAACAGAGGAGCCCAAGGCCCCCGAAAACTTGGAGGTGGGAGAGGATTTAGCACCGGTCTGGTGGACACCAGAGATCGAAAACATGTTGAGCCAGGTCCCGGAGGGAGGTGAGCAACAACGCAGCGGAGGTACCGGAGGGTATCATCCGGAGGACCCGGGATGCAAAGGCTTCCCAAAGACTGTACTTGATGGGGTAAGATCAGGAGTCCAACAGGTGTTCTAAGGCCTGACACACTGTTTGTCGCTGTAAATAGAAATATAAGGATAAGAATAAGATTAGGGTTAAGGCACCAATAGATTAAACAAATAATAATAATAGTAACAGTAAGAATAATGAAAAAAATATTACTTTAATATTTGTTTTACATACATTTATAGTTTTTGAAAGCTGAAATCATTTATTTAATAAAAAATAAATTAGAATATATATTCTAATTTATTTATAACATTCACCATGCCGTGCTTGAGGTTGACAATGGATTTATATTTTCTATCAGGAGCCCCGGATTTTGTTTTATTTCCTGAATATATGCTTTAACAATGGACCCGGTTACGTTAGGAATCCTACAAGAAGATTTAATTGGTGTTCTTATTATAGATGAAATTTTTATAATATCTATTATAGTGTTAACAAAACTAATTGTTAACAATATCTTTTGTCATATACTGGACTCGTAAACTCCATGATCACTTGTTTTAACGTAGAAGAAAGTTCTAAGATATTTATTACATTTTTCGAGAATTCTAATTGTTAACTAAGAATTTATAAACAATAAATATTACACTATGCTGGACTATAAAGTTCTATGATCTATTGTTTTAACGTAGGAAAGAGTTCTGCGATATCTATTGCAGTTTCTAAGAAATTTAATTGTTAATCAAGATTTTCATAAATAATACGTATCGTAAATTTTAGTATTATTAACTTCATAATTCCTATATTACACCGCCGTAATCAATTTTCTAAAATATATAGATTATAGTTATTATGTATCATAGTTTTCGAATAATTTAAAAGTTATCTAATATTTGCATAAACAATACATGTAGTAAATTTGGTTTATATTACCGTTAGTGGTCTAATATTACATAGCCAAAAACAGTTTTCTAAAACATATTATATTTTTCGAGTAATTCAAAAGTTATCTAATTTTTGTATAAATATTTAACATTGTTCTTTAAGTGTATATGGGTTCTCTTAGTACCCGTATTAAGCTTATAATCTGATTATTTAAATTCAATTTATAATTCTTTCACTATTTCGATCTATTATTCCTTAATTTGTTTATTTATGCATTATTAACCATTTATTTGCGTTACATTGTATACTAATATTCGTAAACTCGCATGTGTGTGTATGATCTATACTTCCTTCGTGACTAATTGCATTTTACTGGAAGCATACGCCATCTGGCAGTCTAGATCGGTACTAATGATCTAGCGCTCGATTGAGCGGTCGGTACACTGCCCGTGAGATGCTGACATCCGTGAAGTGCCGCCGGTACTGCTTTTCGATATATATGTTACCCTCCCGGCATGACTCCCGGCACGACTTTTCTACTGTCGTAAGCGCGATCGTTGTATTCGCGCTGCCTACGTATATGTGGCTTACGTAGTGGCGCGTATGCCTTGTGCTGCATGCACTATACTATGCGCAATATATGGGTGGTTCCATGTCAAGTGAGAATGTCCAAAAATAAAAATGTCTGAAACTCTACAAAAATGTTGGTATGTGTACTCAGAGTATGTAAAATGAATTTCAGACCCTAAGGTGTCAAAAGTCAAGGGCAATATCAAGATGTTTCAACAGATTCGGGTGAGGCCGGAAGATCAGGACTACCAGACGATCGTTTGGGCATCCGATGCTGCATCTGAACCAGTTGATTTTCGCCTGACTACGGTGACATATGGGACGGCTTGTGCTCCTTATTTAGCGATTCGCACTCTCTCGCAGTTAGTTGAGGATGAAGGGAATCGGTTTCCGCTCAGGGCTCGTTATCTTCAGTCAGAGACGTATGTCGATGACACATTTGCAGGAGCGGACGATTTGTCGACTGCAATCCAGAAGAGGGTCGAGCTTACCGGACTATTAACTTCTGCTGGGATCGAGTTGGACAAGTGGGCTGCAAATAATCCGAAATTGCTGCCAGACTCGGTACGGCAGATCACTGAGAAGCAGATCGATGAGAATGACTCAGTCAAGGCTCTAGGTGTACATTGGGTCCTATCGCAAGATGCGTTTCGGTTAAATGCGTCTAGTGTTAAGAATTTGGCTGCTGCTCACACGAAAAGGTCCGTCCTCTCTAATATTGCGCGTTTATTCGATCCGTTAGGTTGGATTGCTCCAGTATCGGTCACGGCCAAGATCTTGATACAAGATATGTGGATCTTAAAGTGCGAATGGGATTCATCACTGCCAGCTGATATCCGTGAGCGCTGGTATGATTATTGCAAGAGTTTATCTGCATTGCCTTCTCTGTCCATCGAAAGTTAGTTAGGGGGTACAACTGCTTGTTCTTATCAGATACATGTATTTGCCGATGCTTCTTCTCGAGTTTATGCCGCAGTGGTATATCTGCGAATTTACGAGGGTAATGGAAATTCCCGATTGTCGTTATTGTCGGCAAATTCCAAGGTAACTCCCGTGAAAACGGTGAGCATTCCCAATTTGGAGTTATGTGGCGCTGCCCTTTTCGCAAAACTCATCCTGCATGTGACTAGTTTGGATTTTCTACAGGGTCATCCAAGTTTTACCTGGTTTGATAGTCAGATCGTGCTTACGTGGCTTCGTAAGCACCCGCACTATTGGAAGACCTTTGCAACGAATCGAGTATCCTTGATACAAACTACGTTGCCGTCGGCCACGTGGGCTCACGTTCCAACGAAGGAGAATCCAGCGGACTTGGCGACGCGAGGGGTTCCTCCCGGAGAGTTGGCTGATAGCGTTCTCTGGTGGCAGGGTCTGGCGTGGCTATTCATGCCTCTGGCAGAGTGGCCTCGGCCGGCTGACCCGATCAGAGCTTATCACGCACTTCCACGTGTTGCAGAAGTCGAGATATTGGCACGTTTTTTCTCCTTGACAGCACTTGTTCGCTTCGTAGTTTTCTGCAGACGTCCTTTTATCCATTTACGGACCAACAGAAGGTTGACAGAAAGCGATTCGCTGCAATTCTTGACCACTTCTGAGCTCTCTGAAGCTCGGATAACGGTTATTCGTTTAGCTCCAGCAGGTGTCTTTGCGGTAGAGATTAGGCTGCTGTCATCGGAGAAGAGATTGCCGAAGGGCAATCGGCTCAGCAGCTTAAACCCTTTTCTGAGCAAGGTGGACGGACTCTTGCGTGTAGGAGGTCGATTGGCTCATTCTAATCTCTCTTTTAACCGGAAGCATCCCCCGATCTTGTCGCAGCACTCTACCCTTAGTCTGTTGTTCGTGCGGCACACTCATCATCAGTGTCTTCACGGTGGTCTCACTTAAACATCGAGCATCTTAATGCCTCAAGTGTGGATCCTAGGTAGAAATCGACTAATTAAGTCAACAATTCGCGCATGCATGCCTTGTCAACGTGTTAAGCCTCACTCAGCTCAACAACTTATGGGTGAGCTTCCCACTGATCCCACGCGGGCCCGTTCCAAGTTCGTATGGCAAAGGGTCGAGGGAATCGTTCTTATAAGGGATATATCGCTTTGTTTGTCTGCTTCGCTACTCTAGCTATTCAACTAGAGCTCGTTAGCGACTTTACTTCGGCGTCGTTCGTCTGTGCATATCATCGTTTCGTAGGGAGACGACGCATTTGCCGTAATCTCTACAGCGACAACGCCACAAACTTCCAGGGAGCGGATAAGGAACTCCAGGGTATGTTCCATAGTGCCTCCGAGTTTTACAAGAAGGTTGCCACTCCTTTTGTGAACGGTGGAACTGATTGGACGTTTATTCCTCCCAGTGCGCCGCATTACGGTGGTTTATGGGAAACAGGGGTCAAGTCGGTGAAGCACCATTTGAAGAGAGTTGTCGGCGAGCACACCCTCACTTTCGAGGAGTTATCCACAGTCCTCGTGGAGATCGAGGCCTGCCTTAACTTTCATTCTTTAGGGGCCTTAAGTTCTGATCTCAACGCCTTGCGGGCGCTTAATCCCTCTCATTTCCTTAATGAAGGAGCTTCGGTTTTGCTTTCGGACGCTGACTTGCTCGAGTTGCCAGAAAATCGGCTGAATCGGTTCCAGCTACTCCAGCGCATTCGTAACAACTTCTGGAAGCGCTGATCAGCTGAGTATCTGCTTCATTTGCAAGAGCGGAAAAAGTGGAGGGACCCTTCCGAGAATTTCGCGGTAGGTCAGTTCGTATTGGTGAAGGATGATCGGTATCCTCCATCAAAATGGCCCTGGGGCAGGGTCACTGAGGTGCACCCTGGCCGGATGGTCTCGTGCGAGTGGTTACCATCAAGACGGCCTCTTCCTCTCTTCGATGACACTGTGCTCGTCTTTGCCCTCTAGTTCGGAATGTTTGGATTATTTAAGCCTTTAAAGATCGCCCGAGTAGATGTGCGCGCCGCGGCTTATCGGCTGAGCGGATGCGAGCGCCGTGAGAGCGGAAGTTCTCGCGCACCTAGTGCACGTGCCGTTTAATTCCGACTTCTCTCCCGCAGAGACCGGTCGACCTTTTTCTGCAGCGCATCGGGCCCGATACATGATTTTTGAATTATATCGTACGAGAAGCTCGACACGTACGTCCTTATAAGGATGCTCGACTCCTCCCTTTATTAATTATCTGCGTCGGGTATGTGTGTGTGCGTAAAGCGAGCCGTGTGTGTGTGTGTTCGGTGTGCTAAGGACGATTGGGAAAGTCCGGCCACGTGCGAGCTCTCTCGACGTGCCGACTTCCACCCGGCGATCACCTACGCGGCAGGGCCAGAGGATCTGCCCGTGGTCCAGGTATGGTTCCCTTGAGACGTCGAGGTGCCCTGCGACCAAGGAGGCGCATCCCAACCACGTGTAGCCAGGACATTAAGTCGCATTGTCCACGTTTCTCCCCCCTAGTATTTAAGGTAAGAGAGCTCTCTTGCGCGCGTTAGTAAAGGTACCTCGTAGCATTAGGTTATTTGCGTTTCGTGACCTTCTCTCTCCATTCTTTTTAGCCTCTCTTAGCATCTATTTTTTATGTATAATTTCCTATATATTTAATAAATTATTCGCTTGCCCCGGCTCTTCTCTCTGCCTCGTGGGAGTTTTTACGCCGAGGCAAGTTGTCTTTTTCTTTTTCAACGAAAAATTGTGTATTTATTTATCTACCCAGCCTTCCTTCACTCATTCATGTGATTATATCTATTTTTTAATTACTAGCATTCTGTTCAAAGATGAAAACTGACAGTAAAGAACCGACTATAATAATTGACTATAAAAAATTAGGAAACGTCGCCAAGATAATAAATTGGAATGAAACTATGTCAAAACATGATAATAATATAGCTATCGATGCACTGTTAAGCGAAATCAAACAATGCATTGAATCAGCAAAAATAAAAATGAAGAAAGATAATAAGCAACAAAGAGAAAACTGGATTACAGATATTATAATAAAATCGTGTTACACTAAAGAATTTTTGTGTAATTTATGGCAGACGCATCGTTAGAATAATCAATTTAATGTACAGTACAAAAGATATGCCAAATTATTAGAGAAGTCAAATACGATAAAAGTCTGATCCAAAATAATACAAATAATCCCAAAAAACTTTGGAAAATTCTAAACACAAAAATAAGGAAAAAATGAAATCTATTAATATTAACAAATCTTTCTGTGAAATAGGTAAACAATTGAGTTAGAAAATTTATAACCATACAAATACTGAGTTAAAATTACCAGATATGAACACAAATTCCATCTTATTAAAACTAGCGTATTTATTAAATTCTTGTATTAAAAAAACTGTATAAAAAGACGGAAATTGTTTCTATTTACAAGCCAGGAGAGAAGCATAACATATCAAATTATAGACCTGCTTCATTAATATCGAATATAGCTAAAAATTTTTAAAGAATTATCTATAACAGAATTTTTGATTTTTGAATTTTTGGTTTTATGAAAAATATTGATACAAATAATGCTCTAAATTACATAATGAACATGCTATACAATATACAATATACAATAACTTGGATCATAGTAAACCGATGCCTATAACTTTTCTAAATTTAGCTAAAGCTTTTGACATTATAGATCACGAAATCTTAATAGACAAACTATATTGTATTGGAATAAGTGAAAATGCGTTGGATCTACTTTCAATTTATCTTAATAATATATATCAAGTAGTTACAATAAATGATAATGAAAGCGATAACATGTTAATAAATACAGGTGTTGCACGACGTACAATATTAGAACCTCTACTTTCTATACTATACATTAATGAAATCTTGAAAGAGATCCCCTAATGGTAATACTGTCATATGCAGATGACACTGCAATAATAACAACTGGTAATACTTGGAGTGAATCGCAAGAAACTATGAATAATTATTTAATAAATATTGATAAGTTGTAAATAAGTTATCTTTAAATGAATAGTAGCAAAAAAGTTATCTCTAAATATTGAGAAGACTGTTTTTATGACCTGTTGTACCTACAGCTATAGTGTTCCACCTCAAATAGATATTAAGATTGAGAATAGAAATATAACTAGTGTTGAAAATTGCAAGTATTCGGGAATAGTATTCGTAAAGCGTACACATTAATAATTCTTTAGGATAATTTGACCATTATATCTATTTTTAGCAAGAAATGCAGCTTTATTACGGTATTGAGACTATATCAGTTTTTTTTGTACTAATATAACCCACCTTTATAATTTTGTTAGTGATGATTCGTGTAGTCGAACCTATTATTATAGGTACTAAACAGGCATTTTAATCATATTTTAGGATAATTTGACTGTTATTTATATTTTTAGCACGAAATGCAGCTCGATTGCCGTTCTGGGACTTGTACAGGTACTTTTGTACTAAAAAAGGGCATGTGCATGAATTTTTTGGTAGTCGACCGAGTGATCCAACTTTCTTCTTTTTCATCTTTTGACTTTTGAAATGGACTAAAACAATGTAATGAAGGGTCAGACGACATTAAGATGCCTGTTTTTGAAAAATTCAGAAAATTTGCATACGAAGGTACGCATTCAATTTTGGCGTAAAATACACTCCTATTGAGCTTAAAATCATTCAAAACAGCTCCAAAATACAAAAAATGCTAAAATTACCGTCTCTGACCAACTATAATTCTAACATACGTAGCTAAAAACATCTAAAAAAAATTCACAGAAACTTATAAGAATCCTATATACACGTTTAAGTTGGTTAGAGGAAAAAAAATTTGTTTCGATTTCACAGAAAATTGCCCATATATATGTGACGTTCCACGTCAACCGGAACACCGCATTGCACAAAATTACTTTCGACCTAAAAATTTTTAAAAATATGGAAATTTTAGCATTTTTTATGTACTTATGATTAGCGTGTGGCTATTTTTAACATTTCGTTTTCCGACGGAGCTGCACGTTCCCTAACCTTAAAGAACTACTACTTTACGCAATGATCAAGCTGTTAGAAATCACAGGAGTTCCGACAAATTCCAAGCAACGACAACTTTTATGTATCTTGAGCTGCTGAACACGAATCCGACCCTCGTTTCTACCGATACCTAAAGCGTTCGTCCATAACCTCAAAAAACACCCAAAAATTGATGTTTCACGCGGTTGAGAGGTAGGTCCTGTGACCCACGTGAGGAAAATTATTGAGAGAGCGAACTTTTATGTATCTTATGCTTCTGAACACGAATCAGACCCCCTTTTTTACCGATACCTCAGTCCTTCGTTGCTCACCTCAAAAAACTCCCCAAAATTGCTGTTTCACGCAGTCGAGAGGTAGGTCCTGTCATCTACGTGACGTAAATTATTCACAGAGCGTATGTTTATATATTTTGAACTGGTGAAAACTAATCTGACCCTCTTTTTTACCGATACCTCAATCGTTCGTCAATAACATAAAAAACGCCCCAAAATTGCTGATTCACGCAATCCAGAGGTAGGTCCTGTGACCTACGTGAGGCAAATTATTGACGGAGCGTACTTTTATATATTTTGAGCTGCTGAACACGAATCCGACCCTTTTTTTACCAATACCTCAATCGTTCGTCCCTAACCTCAAAAAAAAACCAAAATTGCTGTTTCACGCAGTTCAGCGGTAGGTCCTGTGACCTACGTGAGGTAAATTATTAACAGAGCGTATTTTTATATATTTTGAACTGCTGAACACAAATCCGACCCTTCTTTTTACCGATAAATCAAGCGTTCGTTTCTAACCTCTAATAACACCACAAGATTGCTGTATCTCGCGGTTGAGACGTAGGTCCTGTGATCTACGTTAGGAATAATTAATAGAAAGAGCGTATTTTTACGTATCTTGAGTTGCGGAACACGAATCTGACCATCTATTTTACCGATATCTCAATCGATCGTCAATAACCACAAAAAAACACCCCAAAATTGCTGTTTTACGCCGTTGAGAGGTAGGTCCTGTGACCTGCGTGAGGAAAATTATTGACAGAGCGCATTTTTATGTACCATGAGCTGCTGAACACAAATCAGAGCCTCTATTTTACCGACACCTAAAGCGTTCGTCCCTAACCTCAAAAAACGCCCAAAAATTGCTGTTTCACGCGGTTGAGATGTAGGTTCTATGATCTACGTGAGGAAAATTATTCAGAGAGCGAACTTTAATGTATCTTATGATTCTCAACACGAATCGGACCCTCTTTTTTACCGATACCTCAATCGTTCGTCCCTAACCTAAAAAATCTCTCCAAAATTGCTGTTTTACGCCGTTGAGAGGTAGGTCCTGTGAACTACGTGAGGAAAATTATCGACAGAGCGTATTTTTATTTATTTTGAGCTGACGAACACAAATCCGACCCTCTCTTTTACCAATACCTCAATCGTTCGTCCCTAACCTCAAAAAACAAACCCAAAATTGCTGTTTCACGCAGTTCAGCGGTAGGTCCTGTGACCTACGTGAGGTAAATTATTAACAGAGCGTATTTTTATATATTTTGAACTGCTGAACGCAAATCCGACCCTTCTTTTTACCGATAAATCAAGCGTTCGTTTCTAACCTCTAATAACACCACAAGATAGCTGTATCTCGCGGTTGAGACGTAGGTCCTGTGATCTACGTTAGGAATAATTAATAGAAAGAGCGTATTTTTACGTATCTTGAGTTGCGGAACACGAATCTGACCATCTATTTTACCGATATCTCAATCGATCGTCAATAACCACAAAAAAACACCCCAAAATTGCTGTTTTACGCCGTTGAGAGGTAGGTCCTGTGACCTACCCAAGGAAAATTATTGACAGAGCGCATTTTTATGTACCTTGAGCTGCTGAACACAAATCAGAGCCTCTATTTTAGCGACACCTAAAGCGTTCGTCCCCAACCTCAAAAAACGCCCAAAAATTGCTGTTTCACGCGGTTGAGATGTAGGTTCTATGATCTACGTGAGGAAAATTATTGAGAGAGCGAACTTTAATGTATCTTATGATTCTCAACACGAATCGGACCCTCTTTTTTTACCGATACCTCAATCGTTCGTCCCTAACCTAAAAAATCTCTCCAAAATTGCTGTTTTACGCCGTTGAGAGGTAGGTCCTGTGAACTACGTGACGAAAATTATCGACAGAGCGTATTTTTATATATTTTGAGCTGACGAACACGAATCCGACCCTCTCTTTTACCGATACCTTACGCGTTCGTCCCTAACCTCAAAAATATCCCAAAATTGCTGCTTCATGCGGGTGAGTTGTAGGTCCTGTGATCTACGTGAGAAAAATTATTGACAGAGCGTATCTTTATATATTTTGAGGTGCTGAACACGAATCAAACCCTCATTTTTACCGATACCTCAAGCGATCATCCCAAATCTCAAAAAAACCCCAAAATTGCTGTTTCACGCAGTTCAGCGGTAGGTCCTGTGACCTACGTGAGGTAAATTATTAACAGAGCGTATTTTTATATATTTTGAACTGCTGAACACTAATCCGACCCTTCTTTTTACCGATAAATCAAGCGTTCGTTTCTAACCTCTAATAACACCACAAGATTGCTGTATCTCGCGGTTGAGACGTAGGTCCTGTGATCTACGTTAGGAATAATTAATAGAAAGAGCGTATTTTCACGTATCTTGAGCTGCGGAACACGAATCTGACCATCTATTTTACCGATATCTCAATCGATCGTCAATAACCACAAAAAAACACCCCAAAATTGCTGTTTTACGCCGTTGAGAGGTAGGTCCTGTGACCTACCCAAGGAAAATTATTGACAGAGCGCATTTTTATGTACCTTGAGCTGCTGAACACAAATCAGAGCCTCTATTTTACCGACACCTAAAGCGTTCGTCCCTAACCTCAAAAAACGCCCAAAAATTGCTGTTTCACGCGGTTGAGATGTAGGTTCTATGATCTACGTGAGAAAATTATTGAGAGAGCGAACTTTAATGTATCTTATGATTCTCAACACGAATCGGACCCTCTTTTTTTACCGATACCTCAATCGTTCGTCCCTAACCTAAAAAATCTCTCCAAAATTACTGTTTTACGCCGTTGAGAGGTAGGTCCTGTGAACTACGTGAGGAAAATTATCGACAGAGCGTATTTTTATATATTTTGAGCTGACGAACACGAATCCGACCCTCTCTTTTACCGATACCTTACGCGTTCGTCCCTAACCTCAAAAATATCCCAAAATTGCTGCTTCATGCGGGTGAGTTGTAGGTCCTGTGATCTAAGTGAGAAAAATTATTAACAGAGCGTATCTTTATATATTTTGAGGTGCTGAACACGAATCAAACCCTCATTTTTACCGATACCTCAAGCGATCATCCCAAATCTCAAAAAACATCCGAAAATTTCTGTCATGCGGTTGAGAGGTAGGTTTTCTGATCTACGTGAGGGAAATTATTAACAGAGCATATTTTTATGGATTTTGAGACGCTGAACGCTAAACCGACCCTCTTTTTTACCGATACTTCAAGCGTTCGTCCCTAACCTCTATTAACACCCTAAAATTGCTGTTTCTGACGGTTGAGCCGTAGGTTCTGTGATCGTCGTGAGGAATAATTGACAGAAAGAGCGTTTTTTTATGTATCTTGAACTGGTGAAAACTAATCCTACCCTCTTTTTTACCGATACCTCAATCGTTCGTCAATAACATCAAAATCGCCCCAAAATTGCTGTTTCACGCAATTCAGAGGTAGGTCCTGTGACCTACCGAAGGAAAATTATTGACGGAGCGTACTTTTATATATTTTGAGCTGCTGAACACGAATCCGACCCTTTTTTTTACCAATACCTGAATCGTTCGTCCCTAACCTAAAAAAAAAACCCCAAAATTGCTGTTTCACGCAGTTCAGCGGTAGGTCCTGTGACCTACGTGAGGTAAATTATTAACAGAGCGTATTTTTATATATTTTGAACTGCTGAACACAAATCCGACCCTTCTTTTTACCGATAAACCAAGCGTTCGTTTATAACCTCTAATAACACCACAAGATTGCTGTATTTCGCGGTTGAGACGTAGGTCCTGTGATCTACGTTAGGAATAATTAATAGAAAGAGCGTATTTTTACGTATCTTGAGCTGCGGAACACGAATCTGACCGTCTATTTTACCGATATCTCAATCGATCGTCAATAACCACAAAAAAACACCCCAAAATTGCTGTTTTACGCCGTTGAGAGGTAGGTCCTGTGACCTGCGTGAGGAAAATTATTGACAGAGCGCATTTTTATGTACCATGAGCTGCTGAACACAAATCAGAGCCTGTATTTTACCGACACCTAAAGCGTTCCTCCCTAACCTCAAAAAACGCCCAAAAATTGCTGTTTCACGCGGTTGAGATGTAGGTTCTATGATCTACGTGAGGAAAATTATTGAGAGAGCGAACTTTAATGTATCTTATGATTCTCAACACGAATCGGACCCTCTTTTTTTACCGATACCTCAATCGTTCGTCCCTAACCTAAAAAATCTCTCCAAAATTGCTGTTTTACGCCGTTGAGAGGTAGGTCCTGGGACCTGCGTAAGGAAAATTATCGACAGAGCGTATTTTTATATATTTTGAGCTGACGAACACAAATCCGACCCTCTCTTTTACCAATACCTCAATCGTTCGTCCCTAACCTCAAAAAACAAACCCAAAATTGCTGTTTCACGCAGTTCAGCGGTAGGTCCTGTGACCTACGTGAGGTAAATTATTAACAGAGCGTATTTTTATATATTTTGAACTGCTGAACGCAAATCCGACCCTTCTTTTTACCGATAAATCAAGCGTTCGTTTCTAACCTCTAATAACACCACAAGATTGCTGTATCTCGCGGTTGAGACGTAGGTCCTGTGATCTACGTTAGGAATAATTAATAGAAAGAGCGTATTTTTACGTATCTTGAGTTGCGGAACACGAATCTGACCATCTATTTTACCGATATCTCAATCGATCGTCAATAACCACAAAAAAACACCCCAAAATTGCTGTTTTACGCCGTTGAGAGGTAGGTCCTGTGACCTACCCAAGGAAAATTATTGACAGAGCGCATTTTTATGTACCTTGAGCTGCTGAACACAAATCAGAGCCTCTATTTTACCGACACCTAAAGCGTTCGTCCCTAAACTCAAAAAGATCCCAAAATTGCTGCTTCATGCGGGTGAGTTGTAGGTCCTGTGATCTACGTGAGAAAAATTATTGACAGAGCGTATTTTTATATATTTTGAAGTGCTGAACACGAATTAAACCCTCATTTTTACCGATACCCGAAGCGAGCATCCCAAATCTCAAAAAACACCCGAAAATTTCTGTCATGCGGTTGAGAGATAGGTCCTGTAATCTACGTGAGGAAAATTATTGACAGAGCGTGTTTTGATGTACCTTGAGCTGCTAAACACGAATTTGACACTCTCTTTTACCGATACCTTACGCGTTCTTCCCTAAACTCAAAAAGATCCCAAAATTGCTGCTTCATGCGGGTGAGTTGTAGGTCTTGTGATCTACGTGAGAAAAATTATTGACAGAGCGTATTTTTATATATTTTAAAGTGCTGAACACGAATTAAACCCTCATTTTTACCGATACCCGAAGCAAGCATCCCAAATCTCAAAAAACACCCGAAAATTTCTGTCAAGCGGTTGAGAGGTAGGTTTTCTGATCTACGTGAGGGAAATTATTAACAGAGCATATTTTTATGTATTTTGAGCAGCTGAACGCTAAACCGACCCTCTTTTTTACCGATACTTCAAGCGTTCGTCCCTAACCTCTATTAACACCCTAAAATTGCTGTTTCTGACGGTTGAGCCGTAGGTTCTGTGATCGTCGTGAGGAATAATTGACAAAAAGAGCGTTTTTTTATGTATCTTGAACTGGTGAAAACTAATCCTACCCTCTTTTTTACCGATACCTCAATCGTTCGTCAATAACATCAAAATCGCCCCAAAATTGCTGTTTCACGCAATTCAGAGGTAGGTCCTGTGACCTACCGAAGGAAAATTATTGATGGAGCGTACTTTTATATATTTTGAGCTGCTGAACACGAATCCGACCCTTTTTTTTACCAATACCTGAATCGTTCGTCCCTAACCTAAAAAAAAAACCCCAAAATTGCTGTTTCACGCAGTTCAGCGGTAGGTCCTGTGACCTACGTGAGGTAAATTATTAACAGAGCGTATTTTTATATATTTTGAACTGCTGAACACAAATCCGACCCTTCTTTTTACCGATAAACCAAGCGTTCGTTTATAACCTCTAATAACACCACAAGATTGCTGTATCTCGCGGTTGAGACGTAGGTCTTGTGATCTACGTTAGGAATAATTAATAGAAAGAGCGTATTTTTACGTATCTTGAGCTGCTGAACACGAATCTGACCGTCTATTTTACCGATATCTCAATCGATCGTCAATAACCACAAAAAAACACCCCAAAATTGCTGTTTTACGCCGTTGAGAGGTAGGTCCTGTGACCTGCGTGAGGAAAATTATTGACAGAGCGCATTTTTATGTACCATGAGCTGCTGAACACAAATCAGAGCCTCTATTTTACCGACACCTAAAGCGTTCGTCCCTAACCTCAAAAAACGCCCAAAAATTGCTGTTTCACGCGGTTGAGATGTAGGTTCTATGAAATACGTGAGGAAAATTATTGAGAGAGCGAACTTTAATGTATCTTATGATTCTCAACACGCATCGGACCCTCTTTTTTACCGATACCTCAATCGTTCGTCCCTAACCTAAAAAATCTCTCCAAAATTGCTGTTTTACGCCGTTGAGAGGTAGGTCCTGTGAACTACGTGAGGAAAATTATCGACAGAGCGTATTTTTATATATTTTGAGCTGACGAACACAAATCCGACCCTCTCTTTTACCAATACCTCAATCGTTCGTCACTAACCTCAAAAAACAAACCCAAAATTGCTGTTTCACGCAGTTCAGCGGTAGGTCCTGTGACCTACGTGAGGTAAATTATTAACAGAGCGTATTTTTATATATTTTGAACTGCTGAACGCAAATCCGACCCTTCTTTTTACCGATAAATCAAGCGTTCGTTTCTAACCTCTAATAACACCACAAGATTGCTGTATCTCGCGGTTGAGACGTAGGTCCTGTGATCTACGTTAGGAATAATTAATAGAAAGAGCGTATTTTTACGTATCTTGAGTTGCGGAACACGAATCTGACCATCTATTTTACCGATATCTCAATCGATCGTCAATAACCACAAAAAAACACCCCAAAATTGCTGTTTTACGCCGTTGAGAGGTAGGTCCTGTGACCTACCCAAGGAAAATTATTGACAGAGCGCATTTTTATGTACCTTGAGCTGCTGAACACAAATCAGAGCCTCTATTTTATCGACACCTAAAGCGTTCGTCCCCAACCTCAAAAAACGCCCAAAAATTGCTGTTTCACGCGGTTGAGATGTAGGTTCTATGATCTACGTGAGGAAAATTATTGAGAGAGCGAACTTTAATGTATCTTATGATTCTCAACACGAATCGGACCCTGTTTTTTTACCGATACCTCAATCATTCGTCCCTAACCTAAAAAATCTCTCCAAAATTGCTGTTTTACGCCGTTGAGAGGTAGGTCCTGTGAACTACGTGAGGAAAATTATCGACAGAGCGTATTTTTATATATTTTGAGCTGACGAACACGAATCCGACCCTCTCTTTTACCGATACCTTACGCGTTCGTCCCTAACCTCAAAAATATCCCAAAATTGCTGCTTCATGCGGGTGAGTTGTAGGTCCTGTGATCTACGTGAGAAAAATTATTGACAGAGCGTATCTTTATATATTTTGAGGTGCTGAACACGAATCAAACCCTCATTTTTACCGATACCTCAAGCGATCATCCCAAATCTCAAAAAAACCCCAAAATTGCTGTTTCACGCAGTTCAGCGGTAGGTCCTGTGACCTACGTGAGGTAAATTATTAACAGAGCGTATTTTTATATATTTTGAACTGCTGAACACTAATCCGACCCGTCTTTTTACCGATAAATCAAGCGTTCGTTTCTAACCTCTAATAACACCACAAGATTGCTGTATCTCGCGGTTGAGACGTAGGTCCTCTGATCTACGTTAGGAATAATTAATAGAAAGAGCGTATTTTCACGTATCTTGAGCTGCGGAACACGAATCTGACCATCTATTTTACCGATATCTCAATCGATCGTCAATAACCACAAAAAGACACCCCAAAATTGCTGTTTTACGCCGTTGAGAGGTAGGTCCTGTGACCTACCCAAGGAAAATTATTGACAGAGCGCATTTTTATGTACCATGAGCTGCTGAACACAAATCAGAGCCTCTATTTTACCGACACCTAAAGCGTTCGTCCCTAACCTCAAAAAACGCCCAAAAATTGCTGTTTCACGCGGTTGAGATGTAGGTTCTATGATCTACGTGAGGAAAATTATTGACAGAGCGTGTTTTGATGTACCTTGAGCTGCTAAACACGAATTTGACACTCTCTTTTACCGATACCTTACGCGTTCTTCCCTAAACTCAAAAAGATCCCAAAATTGCTGCTTCATGCGGGTGAGTTGTAGGTCTTGTGATCTACGTGAGAAAAATTATTGACAGAGCGTATTTTTATATATTTTAAAGTGCTGAACACGAATTAAACCCTCATTTTTACCGATACCCGAAGCAAGCATCCCAAATCTCAAAAAACACCCGAAAATTTCTGTCAAGCGGTTGAGAGGTAGGTTTTCTGATCTACGTGAGGGAAATTATTAACAGAGCATATTTTTATGTATTTTGAGCAGCTGAACGCTAAACCGACCCTCTTTTTTACCGATACTTCAAGCGTTCGTCCCTAACCTCTATTAACACCCTAAAATTGCTGTTTCTGACGGTTGAGCCGTAGGTTCTGTGATCGTCGTGAGGAATAATTGACAGAAAGAGCGTTTTTTTATGTATCTTGAACTGGTGAAAACTAATCCTACCCTCTTTTTTACCGATACCTCAATCGTTCGTCAATAACATCAAAATCGCCCCAAAATTGCTGTTTCACGCAATTCAGAGGTAGGTCCTGTGACCTACCGAAGGAAAATTATTGACGGAGCGTACTTTTATATATTTTGAGCTGCTGAACACGAATCCGACCCTTTTTTTTACCAATACCTGAATCGTTCGTCCCTAACCTAAAAAAAAAACCCCAAAATTGCTGTTTCACGCAGTTCAGCGGTAGGTCCTGTGACCTACGTGAGGTAAATTATTAACAGAGCGTATTTTTATATATTTTGAACTGCTGAACACAAATCCGACCCTTCTTTTTACCGATAAACCAAGCGTTCGTTTATAACCTCTAATAACACCACAAGATTGCTGTATCTCGCGGTTGAGACGTAGGTCCTGTGATCTACGTTAGGAATAATTAATAGAAAGAGCGTATTTTTACGTATCTTGAGCTGCGGAACACGAATCTGACCGTCTATTTTACCGATATCTCAATCGATCGTCAATAACCACAAAAAAACACCCCAAAATTGCTGTTTTACGCCGTTGAGAGGTAGGTCCTGTGACCTGCGTGAGGAAAATTATTGACAGAGCGCATTTTTATGTACCATGAGCTGCTGAACACAAATCAGAGCCTCTATTTTACCGACACCTAAAGCGTTCGTCCCTAACCTCAAAAAACGCCCAAAAATTGCTGTTTCACGCGGTTGAGATGTAGGTTCTATGATCTACGTGAGGAAAATTATTGAGAGAGCGAACTTTAATGTATCTTATGATTCTCAACACGAATCGGACCCTCTTTTTTACCGATACCTCAATCGTTCGTCCCTAACCTAAAAAATCTCTCCAAAATTGCTGTTTTACGCCGTTGAGAGGTAGGTCCTGTGAACTACGTGAGGAAAATTATCGACAGAGCGTATTTTTATATATTTTGAGCCGCTGAACGCTAAACCGACCCTCTTTTTTACCGATACTTCAAGCGTTCGTCCCTAACCTCTATTAACACCCTAAAATTGCTGTTTCTCACGGTTGAGCCGTAGGTTCTGTGATCTTCGTGAGGAATAATTGACAGAAAGAGCGTTTTTTTATGTATCTTGAACTGGTGAAAACTAATCCTACCCTCTTTTTTACCGATACCTCAATCGTTCGTCAATAACATCAAAATTGCCCCAAAATTGCTGTTTCACGCAATTCAGAAGTAGGTCCTGTGACCTACCCAAGGAAAATTATTGACGGATCGTATTTTTATGTATTTTGAGCTGCTGAACACGAATCAGAGCCTCTATTTTACCGACACCTAAAGCGTTTGTCCCTAACCTCTAAAAACGCCCAAAAATTGCTGTTTTACGCTGTTGAGATGTAGGTTCTATGATCTGCGTGAGGAAAATTATTGAGAGAGCGAACTTTTATGTATCTTATGATTCTGAACTAAAATTTCTGTTTCACACCGTCGAGAGGTAGGTCCTGTCATCTACATGAGAAAAATTATTGACAGAGCATATTTTTATTTATCTTGAGCTGCTGAATACAACTTCGACCCTCTTTTTTACCGATACCTTACGCGTTCGTCCCTAACCTCAAAAAGATCCCAAAATTGCTGCTTCATGCGGGTGAGTTGTAGGTCATGTGATCTACGTGAGAAAAATTATTGACAGAGCGTATTTTTATATATTTTGAAGTGCTGAACACGAATTAAACCCTCATTTTTACCGATACCCGAAGCGAGCATCCCAAATCTCAAAAAACACCCGAAAATTTCTGTCATGCGGTTGAGAGGTAGGTTTTCTGATCTACGTGAGGGAAATTATTAACAGAGCATTTTTTTTATGTATTTTGAGCCGCTGAACGCTAAACCGACCCTCTTTTTTACCGATACCTCAATCGTTCGTCCCTAACCTAAAAAATCTCTCCAAAATTGCTGTTTTACGCCGTTGAGAGATAGGTCCTGTGACCTACGGGAGGAATATTATTGACGGAACGTATTTTTATGTATTTTGATCTGCTGAACACAAATCCGACCCTCTTTTTTACCGATACCTTAGTCTTTCGTTGCTAACCTCAAAAAACTCCCCGAAATTTCTGTTTCACGCCGTCGAGAGGTAGGTCCTGTCATCTACATGAGAAAAATTATTGACAGAGCATATTTTTATGTATCTTGAGCTGCTGAATACAACTTCGACCCTCTTTTTTACCGATACCTCAGTCCTTCGTTGCTAACCTCTAAAAACTTCCCAAAATTGCTGTTTCATGCGGGTGAGTTATAGGTCCTGTGATCTCCGTGAGAAAAATTATTGACATTGCGTATTTTTATATATTTTGAGGTGTTGAACACGAATAAAACCCTCATTTTTACCGATACCTGAAGCGATCATCCCAAATCTCAAAAAACACCCGAAAATTGCTGTTTCACGCAGTTTAGCGGTAGGTCCTGTGACCTACGTGAGGTAAATTATTAACAGAGCGTATTTTTATGTAATTTGAGCGTTCTCAAGCGTTCGTCCCTAACCTCTATTAACACCCTAAAATGGCTGTTTCTCACGGTTTAGCCGTAGGTTTTGTGATCTTCGTGAGGAATAATTGACAGAAAGAGCGTTTTTTTATGTATCTTGAACTGGTGAAAACTAATCCTACCCTCTTTTTTACCGATACCTCAATCGTTCGTCAATAACATCAAATACGCCCCAAAATTGCTGTTTCACGCAATTCAGAGGTAGGTCCTGTAACCTACCCAAGGAAAATTATTGACGGAGCGTATTTTTATGTATTTTGAGCTGCTGAACATGAATCCGACCCTTTTTTTTACCGATAAATCAAGCGTTCGTTTCTAACCTCTAATAACACCACAAGTTTGCTGTATCTCGCGGTTGAGACGTAGGTCCTGTGATCTACGTTAGGAATAATTAGCAGAAAGAGCGTATTTTTACGTATCTTGAGCTGCTGAACACGAATCTGACCATATTTTTTACCGTTACCTCAATCGTTCGTCCCTAACCTCAAAAATCTCTCCAAAATTGCTGTTTTACGCCGTTAAGAGGTAGGTCCTGTGACCTACGAGAAGAATATTATTGACGGAACGTATTTTTATGTATTTTGAGCTGCTGATTACGACTCCGACCCTCTTTTTTACCGATATTTCAAGCGTTCATCCCTAACCTCAAAAATCACCCCAAAATTTCTGTTTTACGCCATTGAGAGGTATATACTGTGACCTACGTGAGGAAAATTATTGAGAGAGCGAACTGTTATGTATTTTAAGCTTCTGAACACGAATCCGACCCTCTTTTTTACCGATACCTCAGTCCTTCGTTGCTAACCTCAAAAAACTACCCAAAATTGCTGTTTCACGCGGTCGAGAGGTAGGTCCTGTCATCTACGTGAGAAAAATTATTGACAGCATATTTTTATGTATTTTGAGCTTCTGAACACGAATCCGACCTTCTTTTTTACCGATACCTCAAGTGTTCGTCCCTAACATCAAAAAGACCCCAAAATTGCTGTTTCTCGCGGTTGAGATGTAGGTCCTATGATCTACGTGTGGAAAATTATTGAGAGAGCGATCTGTTATGTATTTTAAGCTTCTGAACACGAATCCGATCCTCTTTTTTACCGATACCTCGAGCGTTCATCCTTAACCTCAAAAATCTCTCAAAAATTGCTGTTTTACGCCGTTGAGAGGTAGATCCTGTGACCTACGTGAGGCAAATTATTGACAGAGCGTACTTTTAATCGGTTTCTAGAGTATTAACTGAAGGTATAACATATGTCTTGAAATCATTAATACACATTACGATACACTTATTTGTAATATTAGTTGGAAAACAAGCCACGATATTTTCTGATTGTTTTACACAATAAGAATATTGTAATTTTGAAGTATTATAATAATTACATAAAACGTCATCCAATATGCGGAAAGATTTACCAATGATAACGTAAGTTTTCTCTCTTGAATTTTGTAACGTTGCACAATGTGTAGCTATAACTTTTATTGAAATACCGTGCGGGATCCCTGAGAGACGCCAGGTCGATAGTATGAGAGTTAAGGTGATGCTAAATCCCCTATTGTCGTCAAATACGGGGAACCACTATTTTCTTTCAATTTTAATAAAATATCTCTCTGAAGAGTTGTTGTTTTCTATAGGGACAATAACGATTCATAGAGATATTTACTCGAAATTGAAAATAAAATGAAAAAAGTGGTTCCTCGTATTTGTCGGTGACCGGTGGCTTTAGCATCACCTTAATATCACCGTATATGTACAACTCATAATGCACGGGAACTGATGATGACTATATAAAAGAAACCTAAAGTAAATACAGTGAACAAGTATAAATCATTTTTTATTTTTTTTTCTGAATACGTTCATAAGCGCTTTAGGGACACATTGGGGATAGATAAAATAATGAATTCTATCGTTACTAACAAGTGTAAATATCTACGCAAAAAATATAAGTCGCGGCCAATCCCTGCACCAAATAGTTTATAAGAAAACAGTATAAAGTGATGTTACTACAGATATATAAGTACTAGTGTATTAAGTGTACTTAAAAAATTAAATTTATCAGATTTAATATAGTATTGTTTATATGCAAAATGAAATGAACCATCAATTTATTTTAATATATAAAGGAAATACTCCCCATGGACATTATATAAAGTGTAATAAAACGTAAGAAACTGTTGGATTTCGGAGTTCTATATTATATTTTTATTCCTTTTCTTACGTTTTTTTACGTTTCCTTCCATTTTCTTACGTTTTATACTTTAAATTACATTTTCACACTGAAAATTCCGCTCACTAAAAAGGTTTCCATACTGTCAAAAAATATTTTCTAAGAATTAATGCTTTTTAAGTAAATATAAGCTTAAAGTTTCTATTTTTCACTCGTGAATTAGTTTGTATATATACCTCGACCACCTATCGGTATAATTTAATTCAAGCTATTTTTTTTCACGAAATTACGAAACGTAGTAAAATAAAGAAAATATAATAAAACGTTAAAAAAACGTAAAGAAACGCAACAAACCGTCTAAACTATTGAATTGTGACATTTTTATCTTTTTTTACGTTTTTACCCGTATTTTTATGTTTTATTCAAAACATAAAAAAACGTATAAAACGTAGCGTGTTTTTTTCTGATCATAAAAATACGTATACAAACATAAGAAAAGGTAAAAATGTCGTAATCCAATAGTTTCTTATGGTTTGTTACGTTTCTTTACGTTTTTTTTTTACGTTTTATTATATTTTATAATTTCCGCAGAGGATCTTAATTATTCGCAATTTAAAGGTTCTATCAAATTCCAGGGCTAAATATATATGGTTTTTCGCCCAATGTGGATTATAATTCCGAATTCCAGGATTTATTCTACATTTGTGGTATAAACATCATTCGGGGTGTGATCCTGATTCGGGGTGTAACCTGAATTCGGGATGTAACCCAGATTAAAGGTATAATTCTCTATACGGGCTATAACCCCAATTCGGATTGGAACCCGAATAAGGGATATAAGCCCGATTCAAGGTATAACCTTCCTTCGGGGTTTAACCTCAATCCGAGGTGTAACCCTGATTCGGGGATATTCCTGCAATCAGGAGTATCACCCCAATTCGGGGTACAGCCTTAATAGGGGGTACGAAAATACCCATAATTTTTAAGGGTAAATTTCGGGGTGAATTTGGCGGGAATTTTCGGAGAGAAATTGGGGGGAAAATTCAGGGTTTCTTATCGTAAGGGTTACTTGGTACATGGATCGTTACGCCTAGTGAGGCCTCAACAAACAGATATTTTTTTTCCAAATTGAAGCTTTTTTTGGCAGCTTATAATTTAGTTTATTGAACAATGAAATTTTTTCTTTTGAGTTCCAAAGCAACATTAGTTTTAGTCGGGGAGTGGAAAACTTCTGTAAATTTGCGTAATGTAACACTTATGGTTGGATATTGATAGCAGTAGTAAACATCTCTTCGTTGTGGTCACGCAGATTTTGGTTTTATTTCTTATGTTTCTTATGTTGCTGTGATATTGCGGATAAGTTGATATATTGCAGCTACATTTTTGTGCTATCTCAGTATGATTTTCAAAATTGCAATATTGCAGCAATATTTCTATGGTATATTGGAATATGATTCTATTGCTCATAGTATTATTAATTAAATAATAACTCTATTGATATTTTAGAGCAAACTGTTTTTATTCTGTTTAGCCGACGTTTTGGGAGATTATTTTCCTCCTTTTGCCAAAGCAATAAAATTACTGTAATCATAAAAATTAAAATTTGTATCTTAGAATAATTCATCAATTTAACATTAAAAATACTGTTTTTTTTTAATTTTATTAGACACGTAAACTCATCAAAGACTAATATTAACTATATTTGCCAATAATGAAACACAAATGAAACACAAATTAGTTAATAACTATGGACAATTTTTTAATTATAAATTTTAAAGATTAAAAGATCTACCTGTCCGAGTTTTACACCTCTCTTGTTCCAAGGTGAGCCAAGAGCGGCGAGAGATGGAATATTCGCAACGCTCCTTCTGACAACCCGAAATTTGGACTAATTTTAAACTTTAAAATCTCTGGCTATTTAAAGGGTTGAATGTGCTAGAAAATATATGTAAATGTAGTGCGGTTGTATGTGTAAAGGTGTGTGTGTATTATATTACACGGAGGGAAGGGAGTTATTGCAATTGGTGCAAATCCTGCGATGTGCTCAGCCAACAATGGTTATCCTTCATCATTCATTGAAAAATAAATAAAAAATTACACATATTACACTCTCGTAACAACATAAATAATAATAACAAGAACATAAATACTGACAATAACAATACTAATACCAATAATCACAAAAACAATTTCCATGTTTTTCCATACCATAAATACATCACTCCAACTCTCAAACCCTTACTTAAAATATTACAGATGAATAAATCAACTAACAAACGCAACAATCTAATTAAATTAGGCAAAGACAAAATAAATAGCTTTGACATCAACAATGTAGTTTACAAGATAGATTGTAATGATTGCCCTGCCACTTATATAGGTCAAACCTACAGACAATTAAAAGTAAGAAAAGATGAGCATGAATGAAGCTTGCATTAAAAAAAGATGCACGTTCTCCTCTTTTCTTACGCACTGAAAAAGCGACCCACACTTTCAACTTTGACAACCTTAAAATTTGAGATCAAGAAAAAATTGAATGTACTCGCAAATTCACAGAAATGTTACACATACACCTAAACGATAATACAGTTAAAAGAATGTTTGACCCTAATTATATTAAAGATACTTATAAAAAATCGTTAGACTTAATGAAAAATATAAACAATAAAGAAAAATAACAGTAAATAATATTGTATAACAGCCACAATTCCATCCAAAACTCGTATCACATATCCGAATATTATAAGAGATAAGGAGGTGTCAGATTTCCGCACTTGACAAGAGTCCGCTCGCCATCTTTCACGATGGGATCCCCCGGGTCGCGGTACATTACTACTACTAACGTTAGTGGTAGTATATATAAATTTGCCACGTTTATTTATTTCTCACTCCTTAATTAACGTCATGTAAAATATCAAGCACGCATAAGCAAGGGCGAGGTGACAGTTAGCCGCGTTGGGTAAACGTTCGCTCGCTATTTTACGCAAGGAGATTTCCCTTTAGTCGGTACATCACCACTACTTACAGAAGAATAATAGTAGTAGGTATATATTGTGACGGCCGGGAATTTTACAATTTAATTATAGGTAAAAAGTTAATAACGTTTATATTGTTTATAAAATCATGTTCGATTCAAAAGTCGGGTGACGTGTCAAACGAGAGGACTGGAAAATACGAAATCGGCAATCAATCGGAAAATGAGAAAAACTCTTGCAGCTCGACAAACTTCCGAGATCAGGCGTCTAATAATTATAACTTTCGCGGTAATCGATCGGGAAATTACGATAATAAAAAACCGTGGCAAAATAAAACCACAAACGCAACGCAAAAAGATGGTTTTTCGGACAATAAGGTAAATAGCAATACGAATTTAAGCAAGGAAGAATAAAAATGATACTTCTCAGGAGATTAACGTGCTAGATATCGATATAGAAGGGAAACAGGAAATTTCGGTATCGGGAAACGAGCAGTAGTTGCATCTTGTGCATCGGAATCGGCGTTACAACGAGAAAAACGGGACGCAACTGAAACGCTTAAAATAGCCTCGATTATAGAGAACACCCGGGAACACTATTACAAGATATAGAACCGGAGGGAGAGAACATTGAAATTATGTACTGCCCGGAAATTGACATAAGCACGTATAATATTGGGATAAAAGCTTTAATCGACTCCGGCAGTGAGGATACCACTATCTCAGAGGAGTTTTATTACGGGTTTTAGCGGGTAAAAATGGAAATAGATAGGATGTTAGAATTGGGAATTATTAGGCGCTCGAATAGCCTGTATATCAACGCGGTCGCGGTAGTAAAAAAGAAAGACGGTTCCGTACATTTATGTTTAGACGCGCGAAAATTAAATGTATGGCTAGTAGACGATTATGAAGGGCCGCCGGGAATAGATGAAGTATTGCAGAGATGCGCGGGACAACCGGTAACCAGCACTTCCGATTTTACGTGCAGTTACTGGCAAGTAAAACTGGCGGAACGGTGTAAAAAATACACGGCGTTTAAGTGCGAAAATCACATTTTCGAGCACAATGTTGTTCCTTTTGGCGTGAAGACCAGTGGTTCGGCATTAATAAGGGGTTTAGCCCAGACTACGTCGGATTTTGATGATTTTCTGGTATTATTTGTCGACGACATGGTAATTAAATCAAAAGACTTTGAGTCACACTTAAATCATTTAGCTTCACTCTATGAGCGCCTCTTGTCGCATAACCTAAGATTAAATTTTAAAAAATCAACTTTTATATGAAAAGAAGTAGAGTTCTTGGGACATTTTATTTCAGCACAGGGAATCCGGCCGGATCCGGAAAAAATTTAAACAATAAAAAACTTTAAACGACCCCGAAACGTACGCGAATTGCAGAATTTCCTAGGGTTTGTAAATTTCTACACGAAATTCGTAAAAAATTATTCTCAATACACAAAGCCTCTTCTAGAACTGTTAAAAAAGAGGGTAGGTTTTCACTCGACTACGGATCAGCAAAAAGCATTTGATGATATAAAAAATATATTTGATGAACATATCATTTTAAAATACGCTGATCCGAAGCGCCCATACATTCTCACGACGGATTCCAACGATTTTGCATGTGCAGCCGTTTTATCACAACAGTAGAACCCTAAAAGGGAGCGAGTGCGCGTATTTTACAACAGAAAAAGAGATGGTGGCGCTCGTGTGGGCTTTAAAAAAGCTAGACTTATTTTTGAGGGGGGCAGTCAACATTTTTGTTAGAACGGATCACGAGGCTCTCACTTTTTTGAAAACGTGTAAATATAACAACGCAAGATTGCAAAGATGGAACCTCGCGATTCAAAACTTCGAAATCGATCCGGAATATTTGCCGGGAAAGGAGAATGCAGTAGCGGATTATTTAAGCCGAGTCACTGATCTCGAACCTAACAAGGTCGAAAAGTCGGAAATTATCATAGCCGCAATGGCTAAGCCAGTGCCCAGCCGAGCACTAATCAATTTCTGTAAAAACCTTGATAAATCACAGACGCAGGATCCCTACACGTCAGAGATTGTGAAAAGCGTGAAATCTAATGACGAAAAGATCAAAAAACAATTCGAAATATGGGAAAATTTATTGTGTAAAATTATGCCAGATCGGATAAAAATATATATACCGGAAGGCGGTTTGAAAATATTAATAACTGAGATACACGAATTTTATGGACACGTGGGAGCGCGCAAAGTATATAAGATGGTTTGCGTACATTTTTACGCCAAAAATTTAAGAAAAAGGGTTTTGGAAATCTTAAAAACATGCGATACGTGCCAAAAAACAAAGTATTTAACACAAAAATATGACGAAATAATGCAACCAATTCTCGTAGACAAGCCACGAGAATTATTGTCCATAGACTTTTTTGTGCCCTTACCTACATCTATGGGAGTGGTAAAATATATTCTTACAACTATAGATGTTTTTAGCAAATATGTGGTATTTTATCCACTTAATAAAGCAAACACGGTATCTACAATTAGAAAAATATTTGAAGACTATGTACATATGGGAAACCGGAAAAAATAATATTCGACCACGGAGCACAATTCACGAGTAAAAAATGGGTTGATACGCTTAAAAAGGAGAAAATTCGCATAACGTATTCATATATTAGACACCCCCAGAGCAATATAATTGAACGTGTACACGACGAATTGGGGCGATTCCTACGCACATTTGTGAAACATAGCGGGTGAGCTCGATATATAAGAATAATGCAAAACATAATTAATGAAATCCCGTATGAAACGAAAAATCAACCACCCGTATTACTGCATTTAGGCCTCAAACCCACGAGAATTTGGGACAAGTATGTAAAAATACCGCAGATGGATGAAAGTATCTCACGCAAACATACAATATCGCTGGCTCGCGAATATGCGCATGATATATTAAGAAATAGGGCTGCGAAAAAGAACGCGAATAAAACATACGTTAGATTTAAGAGCTGCGATGAAGTGCTAGTTAAAGCTCTAAATGTATCAGACGCCAAAAACGGAAAAATAGCAAAATTCTTTGATGTATTTTAAGGACCATATATTGTCCAGCAAGATGCAGGTGTCGATACTTACTCATTGTACAACCCAGTTTTGAAAAAGGAACGAGGAAAATTCCATTTACATAACTTAAGATCATATTACCGCGAAAAAATTGTAATAAATCCGAATGTATGATTGATCAATCATTAGTATAATAAAAAGCAATATAAAATGTAGTATGTAAATAAGTAACTGTAAAACGAGCGTATACCGCACGCACACGGTTTTAGGATTTCTTTGTATCCAAAACGATAAGCGAAATAGAGGTGGCAGATATTGTGACGGACTCAGCCGTTTTGATTAGAAAAAAGTAATTGTTTGTGTATACGCGGTTTGCGTTCTGACCCGAGAAAGTGCTCCAAAAGTAAGTTATGTTTCGCTCTCGTTTTGCAGTTTCGAATATCCCGAGACCTTCTCCCCTTTGTGTTCACGGAGCCGCCTAGTTAGGGGCTTCGTTAATGCAGTTTTTCTATGTTTTGATTTTTATCTCGGTCCGGCAAGAGCGCGCGCTGACGCTCTAGCGAGGCGAGAGGAAAAACCCTTGAAAAAACGTCTTTAGTTCTTTCAAGGAAAAACCCCGAAGAGTCGACACTCGAGTGGCACGTTGACCGTTCAAGAGTACGCTCTCCTTAGTTGGACTTGGGTGGTGCGTAGGGCCTCCTCGATAGGTACCAAGGAAGGTTCAGCGCTTCCAAGAGGGTATAGTGTTTTTAGGAAATACAAATAATTACGAGGGTTAATTTGAGTTTATTGGACCTTCGATAATGTTACAAAGTGTTAGTTGGAAAGTAAGAGAGTAGTTATGGGGGACTAGTGATCGTAGGCCTGAGCGCGATAGCTCCAGCGACGAGCACCGTGTCCACTTTTTCCGTTTGTCAAGGGAGCGTTAGTCTGGCTAGACAGATGTCCCAGGAGTTTCCAGGAAGAGTGCTTCCGAGCCCCCCGCTCGCGGGTCCCTATATACTCGCGCGGGTTCGTTCCCAATACTCTCTCCTTAATCTCTCCCCTCTTTTCCGCTCACGATTTGCACGTTTCGGCTAGCACAGCTGTCATTATCGTGTATTCGCATGCTCCGCGCATTTATAATGTACGACTTGCCGATTTCGTTTTTTCCAGTCCTCTGGTTTGACACGTTACCCGGCTTTTGAATCTAACATGATTTTATAAACAATATAAACGTTGTTAACATTTTACCTATAATTAAATTGTAAAATGCCCGGCCGTCACAGTGCCCCCAAAGGAAAATTTTTTCTTTTCGTATGAATGCAAAAAATAGTCATTTTTCCATTACATTGACGGCTTCCACTGGCTCGCCACGCACGAAATAAAACATACACGCACAAGTAGAAATTGAGTTGTCTTATTTATTCTAAAACAGAAACACAACCGCTTAATATTAACAAGAAAATAACCAACAACAACGAAAATATCCCCTTTAATCGGGTAACTGCTGTAGTCATTCGTTAAACTCTTCAAGGCTACCCACGTAGAGCCCTTTTATATCCCTGCAATGGGCCTCTAAGACCTCCAGGATTTGGTCCACCTCGTCCTTCTCGACGCCCAGCTGCGGTAGCCCCTGTGGCGTGTTAGTTATGCGGGGCTTCACCAAGTTGTCCGCCAGCTCTGGTGTCTCTTTTGGTTGTTGTAGCTTGGTAACTAGAGCGCGTTCGGTATCGATCTCCTTCTCGAGGATCATGATCCGCGCCTCTAGCCTCCAGGCCTCATCCTATGGGTGCTGTTCGGGTAGAGAACATAGCGCGTACCCTTCCACCCCCTCATTTTATTCCTCAATGTGTTTTACAATAATATATTTTGTATCCCATGTGCCCCTCAATAAAAAATTTTTACCGTTGCAAAACTGTGGTTGCCAGGAGCAAAAAAAAATTTTTATTCGTTTTGGATACAACGAAATCCTAAAACCGTGTGCGTGCGGTATACGCTCGTTTTACAGTTACTTATTTACATACTACATTTTATATTGCTTTTTATTATACTAATGATTGATCAATCATACATTCGGATTTATTACAATTTTTTCGCGGTAATATGGTCTTAAGTTATGTAAATGAATTTGATATTCGATACAGATCATGAAACCGTTTTGTTTTTTGCTTTCAGATAATTCGTTTCCAAGAAATGATGTCATCCATCTACTAATCAGACGAGTTTCAGCAGCCATTTTCAAAACCGCCATTTTGAACAAAAAAAAAATTTTTTCAAGTAATTTATTATATGTGCTTTCATATGTAAAAAAAATTGATTACTCAACATGTTTTGTACTATGAATAAAATTTATTGAAAACATCACGTTTTTTGGAGTAACCTGGCCTTAATAAAAGGGCGCCAGCTTATGCCCAATTCTGTGCTGTAAACGCACAAACGCTAGAGGGAAATGAGGAAAATTTATGAAAAATAACATGTTTGTTTATGTATAATTGAAGCTACAATCAATTTCAACTCTTCTACTCTATATATACAAGTTCTCTTAACTATATTTGTCTACCTTCTCACGATGCGTAAAGCCTACGGCGAGCCTAACTCCCGAGCTAAATCACCGATTTTTATTCGTGTCATTCGCAGAATTTATCGCACATAAATTAAGTTAAGCAATCCCATCCACGCGCGTATTCCCTCGTCACTCTCGAGCACACTTATTGCTGACCGCGGCACACCAGTAAAGTTTATGAGAGCTGCAGTACTGGCACAAAGATATACCGGGTGTATCAGTGTCCACTCACCATTGGTTTCAGCTTTGCTCGCGACTTCATCTCTCCGTAAGAAGTCTCATTCCCTGTGAAAGACGCCTATTCGAGAAAACTAACCGAAATCTACTGAAATTTTGTGTAACGAACGCCAGACAACAAATATCACGAGAGCGGTAATCGTTTTCTTTCTGCCTCGTAGTCCATCCGTCTTCTTCTATCTTCTGTCTCCTTTCCTGGTGTACAGTAGAGAGCGAGAGAGAGAGAGAGCGAGAGAGAGAGAGAGAGAGCGAGAGAGAGAGAGAGAGAGAATAAATCGTTTGGAGTAACGATTGCTTAAGGCAAGTTGTATATATAAGAGCTGCGGGAAATTTCATTGAACTCAGACATCACGCATACATATTCTAATATATATTGGTAAATTTTTTCTTACAACATGCATATAAAATATATATCATTGCATGCTTATATGTATTAAAAATTATTTATTGTCACGATATTGCCTGAAATATCAAACAATATCACTAAAATATCTTGTCATAAGCGATGCTTGGACATCGTATATTACATCATACGACGTCAAGTACCGAGATTTCAAAATGGCCGCGAGAGAGACCCTGCACCGAGTTCAGTGCAGCCATGCTCGCGCAGCGTATAAGTACCCGGATCCCAGTGCAGCCGCGCGCGAACTTTTCTTCGCTCTTTTTTTTCGGACTCGCGTTCCTCAGATCACACATATGCAGAGAAATCGTGCCGTGACCGAGTACACAGATGCAGCTTTTGGTCGTGACCTACATTCCTGGGCTCTATGGGATAGTAAGCTTTGCTGAGCATTTTCAGCGTCTCAGCCTTCTCAGGTTTTGTGCGGTGCGTGAGTGTGCTTGTATTCGTGCGACTATGAGACTCCTGTGAGTCTAACAAACGGAAGATTCTCGCTGCGTGAGTGTGGTAAGCGAAGTTTTAAATAGAAACGTTTGTTGCAGTGGGTACCTGAGTACGCGTCGTTGAGCTGACGTGCGGAAATGTCTATGTATGTGTGAGAGTGTCTACGTAAGTTGTACCAATTTCATACGCTTTTTTTTAGTGATCATCATTTTTCTTGGGAGACTTTGGCCAAATACGGGGCACGTATCGTACTTTTTCTTTTGCTCCATTCGAGTTTTTTTCTGGCGCAATCAGGAACGAATACGGCGAAAGGAAAATCACGGTCTTCACGATAACGATACATCAGCTGGTGTGACGTCACCGATTCGTACAGCGACATCGAGACGATCGTAAACGAGTTTTTCTATCTCTCTCTCTCTCTCTCAATCTGCCTCATGGCCAGCACTTGAGCCTTGCCATCAGTTTGCCATCGGAACATTGGTTTACAGGCTTGCTGAACACACTTACTTACCTTAACAGGCGTTGATAATTCTCTTTCTTTACAATTATTCCTCTGAAAATTTCGATTCTTGTGCTTTGTGAGTCATTTTCACATGATGGACAATTATGCGAATAGGTTAATTCATGCTTTAGTGCTGGATATCCGTGGCTGGTGACATTGCCTCTGGTTCGCGTTTATTTTTTTTTGCTTTGTAATTACATTGCTTGACGTACAAGTAGGTACCTCAATTATTTAGTTAAGCGCTTTCTTACGATAGAAATAATAATAGCTTTATCCCGTTTTTGTTCTTGTTGAGTAGAAAACAAATGCATTCGTTTTTCGATTTTCTCTTTACGTAAATGCCTTTTGCACAAGAGTCATTGTTTTTTTCTTTCGCTTTTGCTAATCAAATAGTAATTTTTTTATTCAACTTTGTTGTAAATGTAACATTTGAATATGTTTACAAAAATAACACTTAAATTTATTTTTCTGAATTTGTCATTGCACGAGTTGTTTGATTATCTTAAAAACAAACATCTATGTTATATTCTGCAACTTTAACACACCAGATATTTTTGCACTTCAGAAAAATAATACTTTTTTTTTGCATAGCTTGTGTCTTGCACAGAACAAAGTTTTTTTTCTCTTTCTGTCATTGCTGAATAATGTTAATGATCAATCATTATTTTCCCACTCGTACCACCAACAACAAGCTATTGTTTTGCATAATTTCTGTACATAACGTAGATGCGTAGTGCGAGATCGCATTTAAAAGCAGTTAATTTTTTCTTTTCGTTCCTTATCGTGATTTTCCGCCAACATGTCGGTTGATAACACTGACGCTATTATAGTGTGGGCAGGTTCTTTAGATGGTCCAGATATCGAGAAAGGATTACGGACCTTGAATTGCAGTCGGACATGGAGTCTGGCTAAAAAAGAATATCGGCTAATCCGCTCTCGGTGACTTAAGGTCTCGTGGACAGCTGATGATGTAGCTCCCTTCACAGATTCGTACCTGTCTTCCTGGACTATTGCAGAGTACTTCACCGAGCTCCCTCACTGCACCTTTTAGTCCACGGATCCCCACAACTACCCTGCACATATCTCGGATTGTGGGTGGGCAGCATGCATTACCTAGTTCATAAGGTTCCTTGGCATTAATCCAACCACTGACTACTCTGTACACTGACCCCAATGACTTGTTTTCAGAATCACCCAGTAGAAATTTTAGTACTGGGATAGCATCTTGTGCTCCATCAACTGCTCTACTAGCTTCGGGTGGCACTGCAATTTTACTAAAGCTAGTGTATCGAAGTTGACTGCACAACTCACTCCCTTGCCGTCTTTTGATAATTCCACCACGATAGTGGATAGTGTTGCAACAGTACCAATAAAGAATATGGCACCTTTCAACAATGTATTGGCATCTAATAGGCACGAGTCCTTTGTTTACAATAGAGTCCAGGTCACTGTTTCAGAAACCTTGGCCATTATTCCAGGTATTTTACACCCCGAATTCCTGGCATTAGTATTTTTTTCTTTTCATTCTTTTTTTTATTTTAAATTATCAGGCTTAGAAAACTTAAATATTCTTTTCTTTTATTCATTAATATGAAATGATATTCCGTTTCTATTTAATATCGATGGTTGAGTCAAAGAAGAAGCCAACTCAGCTATTGCTTGAAGAAGAGGCTAACTCAGATTTCGCTTGAAGATGCGGCTAAGTCGGCATTCATTTAAAGAAGAGGCTAACTCAGATTTCGCTTGAAGATGCGGCTAAGTCGGCATTCATTTAAAGAAGAGGCTAACTCGGAAATCGCGTAAAGTAGAGTAACTTTAACTAATTATTTCTCGCGATAACTTTTGTAAAAAGTAACGAAAAAGTAGGTAAATTAATATTTTCGCCAACCGTGTTTTTTGCTATTTTATATTATTGATCTTTACAAAATTAAATACGAGAAATAATTTGTTAAAGTAGCCCTTCTTTACGCGATTTCCGAGTTAGCCTCTTCTTCAAGCGAACGCCGAGTTAGCCTCTTATTCAAGAGAAATCTGAGGTAGCCTCTTCTTCAAGCAAACACCGATATAGCCTGTTCTTCGACTAAACCGTCGATATAAAGATAAAGTACCTCCTCAAACACCGAATAATTTTGTTCTTTTCTTTTGTATTATTTTTTGGAAGTTTTTTGTTTTGGTTTTCTACTTTACTTCCATTTTGAGTATATGCAGATCTTTAGATTGTAAGTCAATGGACACTGCGGTATTTTTGGACTTGTCCCTACTAGTAAATTACGCTTTCTGGATACGGTTTCTTTTTCACTTTGGTACTTTCTTTTTCCTTTTCTTTTTTCCTGTAGGAAACTACTCCTTCCCCTTTTGCCGTAGTAGACAATTAACGTCCCGTGTCCGAAAGATAACGTTTAATTGATGTCTAGTCAACAAGAAAAAAGTGTTTATATGAACTATTAGTCAGCTGGCATTACTTGTTTTGACAATTTTATGTTCATCTGACTTACGAGTAAATGGCCATATGTAATGGACAAGGTAATGGAGAGATAGCCTAAAACTTGCCTATAAGTTTTGTATATTATCCAATTTTAGGCAAGTTTTGCTATGTCTTGCCTATGACAATTTTTTGATTCAGTTAGCCGATGGACAGAGCGTTTGTCTTTGCCTGTTGCCGAATATTTGAGTTGTTTTTCTAGACAATCTATTTTATAAATTAACTCACTTTAGGCGCATTTTGCTATGTCTTGCCTACGGCCGTTTTTTGGTTCAGTCAGCCGACCGACGGCGCGTTTGCCACTACATTCGAGTAGTTTTTCGAGACATAGTATTCTCTAAATTAACTCACTTGCAGAAGATTTATATCTTACTAGCGTCCCCCATCACGGCTTCGCCCGCGATTTGAGTGTCTGGAATTCATTTGTTAATAGAATTCATTGAATCATATAATTATGATTTTCTGTTTCATTTGTAATAATAAATCAATAAAAAATGTCTTAGTCTAAAACTTCTCTGTAAACTACGTTAGCGACGTTGCCTTTTGGGGCTAATATTACCAGATTACTGGCGGAGCCTATCCTAGAACATCCCACATAAAACTGTCCGTGAGACAAACAGTTTTCTATCAAGTCGATGCCAGCCATTTTCAATGACTGCCCTTGAGATTTGTTGATGGTCATGGCAAAGCACAACTTGATTGGAAACTGTATTCTCTTAAACTCAAACGGATAGTCTGATGGGATTAGAGGTAGTCGCGGAATAAGAACTGATTCCCCGCGAGCACTTCCAGTGATTATTGTAGATTCTATAACATTTTTACGAAGAGTTTTTATTTGTAGTCTAGTTCCGTTACACAATTTAGGAGGACAAAGATTTCTCAGCAACATTATAGGCGCTCCAACTTTGAGGTTCAATCTATAAGGTGGAAACCCGGGTGGAATCAAACTATTTAAAAATTCAACGGGGTAGTGGACAGCATCATCGGTTTCAATAACAGAATCAAATGATTTATATTCAGTAATCTGTTCTTCAAAAGCATTCAAGAGTAGCTCATTAATAGTAGCTGCTTTATCATTTTTTGGCGTTAAAATAGCTCGCTCGCACAACCAATCTATGGGTTTATCTTCTATATTATTCACATCAGGATATATCTTGGAAATAAGTTCTGATAATGTGGTGACTACCGTACATAAATTTGATGGAATAACAATCTCATCTTCTACGGACGGGAAAGTTCCGTTGCCTATTTGGAGTAGTGTTTCTGCGAAAATTCCGGCAGATTCATCATTATTTAAATAAACTCTCATATTTGTATGCAGAGAAAGTTTTTGAATATGAGGCCATAAATATGACTTCTTTATGCAAGAATTCACTTCATCCACACGTGAACCTCTAGGTACAACAGGCAATGTTTGCCGGAAATCTCCAGCTAATAGAATAGTGACTCCCCCCATCAATCTATCATTTCCCCTTATATCTTGCAATGTTCTATTGAGAGCCTCAAATCCACCTTTATGGGCCATTGTGCATTCATCCCAAACTATTAACTTACAACTTTCAAAACTTGTGCCATATTCGACTGCTTTGAAATGTTACAAATTGGTGTCTGGAGTTTATTTAAGTTCAAAGGTAATTTAAAAGTAGAATGAGCCGTTTTACCTCCTTGCAGCAATGTAGCTGCAATTCCTGAAGAAGCAACCGCTAAGGCTATACGGTTATGTTTTCTTATTTTCGAAAGTAAAAGATTAATGAGGAATGTTTTACCGGTTCCTCCAGAAGCATCAAGGAAAAACATTTGACCGCTACTTTTCTCGACGCTTTCTAAAATTATTCTGTAAACGTCAGACTGTTCATCGTTCAGTAAAATTTCGCTATCAGTTATAATTTGTTCCAGAGCATTCGTATCGTAACTGATTTCTCGAATATAGTCTCTGTTTTGTAGAGATAACTCATCTCTAGATGGCTGAGCAGACCATATTGCTGCAGACATTGACCACCCATTGACAACAAACTATCTTCCAGACAAACTAAGCATTTATTATAAATTTTACTCAACATTGAGTTGATGATCCCATCTAGTAAGTGAGCTTCCATTTCACGCCGAATATCTTCTGAAAGATGATCTTTGTACTTTTCCCAAAGACTTGAAGCATCAGATAAATGACAAAATAATAACATAACCGCAAACAAATTTCGCAATCTGAGTGGAGAGTCACAAAGTACTGCTTCTTCCAAAGTTGCATTCCAGTGCTTTTCGTCTTCTAATAAACCTAAGGCTTTACACGCTGCCTGAAATGTAGGTTGTACAATGCCATCAACAGTTTTCAATTCCAAAAAAGATTTTGGACCTCGAACTTCGTGAAGCAAAAGGCGTAGATAATAAACACTCAGAGTTATTAGGGTGGATGGTATATACTCTACCTAGAGCCGTATCTTTCTTTACTTCAGGCCAGCCACTGACATCATCCCCACGTTTTCTTCTTTCAAATTTATTTTTCTTCCATGTGTAATAAGATGGAACTTCAACGTAAAGAAGCGTTCTTGCAAAACTATCTACCTGGCATAATTCAAAAAATGCAAGAAGTGTAGTTTTAGAAGGATGATTTATGATATTCCTCAAGCGATTAGAATCTTTTTGATCGAAGTAGACGCGTTGACCATTTTATAAATGAACAGCGAGGTGAAAGACTGTTGGAAATCTTTCATGAATAGGGAAACTTAAGATTCTCCATACTGCCTCGGAACTACTGATATATCGACAACTTTCATAAATTTTAACTTCGTCTTTTTTATCTTCTATAGCGAATACAGCCTGATCACTGCCTTTGGTGATATATTTACAAACATACTTTATCGATTTAACAGAGTTGCAGTATTCCACATTGATATGAGCTTCAAAAATCCGCGAAAGAACAGGATTGTATGGTACGACCCAGCGGTTATCAATGGTGATGCCATTGATTTCAACAATAAAACCACCATCTTCCGGTTTCCTACGTCGATATTTTGGGTATCCATCATCTCCTGTTTGAGTTTCTTGCATAAATTCTTTAGGAAATTTTTTGCTGCAACAACCTTCTTTCATGCAAGGCGACCTGTTATTTAAGCTATCGCAAGATCCGAGGATCATGTTGGTCTTGACGATTTCATAAAGAAGAGGATCTTCGGCTGGGTCTGGTATTTCTGCGCTAATAACATCATCTATCTGATCTGGAGTGAAACGTAGTTTAAGCCAAAATAAAATATGTATGTGAGGTAAACCTCGCTTCTGCCATTCAACAGAATACATGTAACATTTCATTTCTCCAAATAATTCACCCTTCGTTAATAATGCTATAAGCGATTTCACTTTCAAGTGGAAGACCCTAGCTATGATATCATGCCGGTCGTAAGACTTTTGGCCATGTAGTAATGCTTCTGTAATGTCGCTCCATCGGGGATTACACGTAAATGTTATAAATAAGTCCGGACGACCAAAATTGCGGACGTACGTCATAGCATCCTGGGCCTTTTCATGCATATACCGTGGTGATCCAGTAAAAGACGATGGAAGCACTACCATCTGACCTAGTTCGGCGACATCGGTATCTTGTCTTCCAATAGCATCTTTTAGGTGCATATAATTGTCTACTCTAAGTTGCGCCTGGTTGTTCCGAATAAAGTTTAATCGTTCTGTTTCAATTTTCGCGTACATATCTACTAAGAATTGATTAAAGAGAGATCGACAGTACAGTAAATGGTTGATCTCTGTTTCTCGGATCATGATGCGGTATGAATAGAAATTCATTGCAGATACTGTTTTTTTAAGAGGTAAATTTGTTTTTGGATCGATCTGATAAACATCTACAGAGTAACCGTCCTCACCCCGGCAAAACAGTAAAGGATACTGTAAGGCATCATACGAACGATGCACCTCATTTATTTTTTGTAACTTATCATCATGACTTTGTAATACAATATCCCTTTTTTCAAACTGCTGCCCAACTATGACCAATGCAACTTCACTTGCTGCTGGAGCATTATATCGGCCACGATGAGCATTGGCTGGTTTCCTATCAGCATGAATTACAACTTCGAAGTTTTTACAATTTTAAGGTATTTTTCGAGAGTAGTCTTCAAATCCTTTATGTAGGAGTTATAACGATGCAACATCGTCTGCAGTTGTTTTACCAGATCCTGGCGTACGTCAGGGATGTGACCAGATCTTATACGTACCTCTCTTTCATCCTCTCCAACAAAATAAATCTGTAGAAATTGAGGATTTTGTTGGGGCAAAGGTTGTAGATCACCAATTAAATAATACACTTGACCTTGTACTTTGAAAGTAGGCATAAATCCATGTTCCTTGATTTGTTTGGCTCCGAAAGATGTCATTTGGAAATAGCTATTATATTTTCTAATCCTGTCCATGAAATGTACATCGTCCGGGTAAGAGCCCATGATCAAACTGAAAAGTGGTTCGGGAAGACGCAAAGTAGGTGGCAGTAGCACTTTGCCGGCACTGCAGCACATTCCGGGTGGCTCAGTTTTATACTTTAAAGCGCCACAATGTTTGCATTTGTGACTCATAGTGCCGATGGATACAGTTTTATCGGTTTCGTATGATATCTCTGGATCGTATTTCATTCCGGAAAGAGCTTTAATCTTCCATGGAAGTAAGCGCCTTTCTGAGCGTAATCCTGGACGGCTTTGTTCATAAATACTAACAGCGGCTCTATGAACTTCCGGATGATTTTGCTGGTAAGAAGAAGCAGCGGCTCTATGAACTTCCGGGTGATTTTGCTGGTAAGAAGAAGCAGCGGCTCTATGAGCTTTTGGATGATTTTGCTGGTAAGAAGAAGCAGCGGCTCTATGAACTTCCGGATGATTCATCTGATATTTTTTAGCGGCTCTTTTGAGTTAATTTTTCCTTACGTTATTCGTGAATCTTGCACTACGTTTCTTATTACGCTTAGCAGAACTGGATATTGGATCAGAAATTTCCATACGCTTTGCGGGACTCGGTATTTTATCAGAAATATTTTGAACAGTTGTAGTGTCATTGCAAGGTAAATAAACATCAAAATGTCCGTTTGATGAGTCTAATGTGAAACGAAGTCTCTTAATGGGACTTCCTTCTACACCGAATCTTTCATACAGATGTCCATTGCGATATACCTCAAAAGTGAAACCAAATATTTGTGCAGCAGCTACTAACTCGCATAAACTTCCATAAGTGGAATGTTTTAACATATCGATCGAGTATTCCTCAGAATTTCTATAATTATTTCCTATATCATCATGAGACATGATCGAAAAATATTGCCAATTGTTAACAATATGATCTACAATCTGAATACGAATCTTCCGAGACAAAACTTGAGTGTCGTACAGATGAAAAGATATTGCATTGAAGAGGCAAGCACCATCCGCCAACATGGAAACTACTTTATGTGGCGTCATAACGCCATTTATGCTCAATATTTCCACAATCATCGTGACAACGCAGGAAAACCGTGATATTACTCACAATAGGCTAGAGTTCTCAGACTCCTAATGCCTTTTCAAGGCTTCATCGCCTCTATATATAATGAGACTCGATTATTTCTCTTGTGGTTGAAGCTCAGCGTAGCCATCTAGCGGCTCTTTATCGGTATTACATACTTTAAAATTCATGAGAGATATGAACACTGCACGTTTCCTTCGTATTATCATTTCGAAAGTTACGACACGGAAACAGTCTCGTTCTGTTATACTGAAATTTTTTTCTCTGCAAAAATTTTTTTCTCTGCAAAAATTTTTTTCTCTGCAAACATTTTTTTCTCTGCGAAAATTTTTTTCTATGCGAAAATTTAGTAAGAAATGAAAGAAGCGTTTCAACCGTTTGCACGCACGGAGGGTGTGATTTTTTCGAACTGTTTTTTTCCTAATGTTGTGCCAGATATGATGCCGCAAGAACCATCCTGAAATCTCTTTCCCCCACATAAATATAGTACAGCTGGAAAAAATGCACATTTGACGCATTTCACCCCCTGGGGGTGAAATTTAAAAAGCTAAGAAATTTTTCTCAGAGTAATGATATTCCAGATATAATGCCGCAATAACCATCCTGAAATCTCTTTCCCCCACATAAATATAGTACAGCTGGAAAAAATGCACATTTGACGCATTTCACCATCTGGGGGTGAAATTTAAAAAGCTAAGAAATTTTTCTCAGAGTAATGATATTCCAGATATAATGCCGCAATAACCATCCTGAAATCTCTTTCCCCGCAGAAATATAGTGAAAAAACGAAAAATGCATATTCGACGCATTTCACCCCCTGGGGGTGAAATTCCGAAAAACCCAGAAATTGCTTTTTTCCTGATGTTATTCCAGACTTTTTGCCGCGAGAACCGTCTCGAAATCTCCTTTTCCCGCAGAAATATAGTAAAAAATCGAAAAAACACATTTTAACCCTTTCCATCCTCGGGGGGTGGAATTTCAAAAAACCGTTTCTTAGTGAGCACCTACTATGTGGGTAGAAGGTACTCACAAATTTTCAAGTTAATCGGATGAGTGGTTTTGGCTGGGCATTGATGAATTAGTCAGTCAGTCAGTCAGGACAAGTATTTTTATATATAGAAGATATTCACAGGCAATACTACATTCAGACGATGAGCAGCACTTTATTTGTTGCATTGCAATTAGATCAAGCACCCAAAAGACTGTTTAGGAATCTTCCTTGCCTACTTTTGGCATCTCTAATTTTTTCTTAGCTTCTCCAAATATTTGAGACATTCGTTCTCTGGTGTGAATCAAAAGTTAGTTACAAAGATTTATTCTTGTATAAATACCTGGCTCCCGGTACATATATTGGTATTTTGCAGCAGGTAACCCACACGTAAGTTTTTTGTGAATTTCTTATAGAATCGACGGATCTGTCTGGATATGATTTTGAGATTTGTATAAATTGCTGCGCATTATTTTTGTTTCTATTCAGACAATTTGTGCAAGTATTTACAATTTTTTTTTGTATTATGCAGCAATATGATTTTTGGTTATATGCTCTGACTAACACGATGTAGGCATGCAACACAGATATACTGTTATGGAAATACATTGCTTTGTTTTACAATTAGAATTCTGAACACTGGTATATTTTTGTTGTTTATTCTTTCAAATAAATACAGAGTACATTGAGTATTGTATATTTTGAATATAAAAGTTTATAAGATATATCGCCTTGTAATTATAACTAAAATTATGTATTTCTGTTCGCTATGGAACTAAATCTTGATTAGATTAACTATTAGTAAATAACTTTGCTGTGAAATGATGTAAAGTTCTTTTCCTGCCTTAGAGGCCGGTGAAATAAAATCTTTAATTATTTGTATTTTTTTAAATAACTAGACATCATTTTATTTATTTAGTAGCTACATACTACCTCATAACCATAATTTTTTTAATATTAAATAATTGTTATGCTCTATTGAGGGATGTTATAGCGAGGAGGGGAGGAATGTCTCTGACTGTACGTAACTTCGCGCGTGTGACTTTAAAGCGAGTCTTGCCTTTTCTTTGAAACTCCACACCTTGTTTACGAGAGGGGGGGGGGGGGTGTTGTAACGAAGCGGTGTTTCATCGCTTGTTACGCACGCGCTGCAATACGAATTAGGCCGATTTCAAATGGAAATCTGCGATCCAACAGCCAGAAGATCAGCCCGTCTACCTAAAGCCTAGGGCCGTATAGAAAAGCGAATTATTATTCATTATTTTGTTATTTTATTTCTTCATTCTGCCGAGTTAACTGCGAGCGCATCCCGTCGGGGAAAGATTTACAGCATTTTTACCCTTAACATCTACAAGACGCTCTAACGCCGCCGACACATACTCCGAGCGTGTTTCGCTACATGGGCCAGCCTATGCTACTGGTCGTTGTCCCCATTAAGAATTGCTTGCGTAGGACCGAGTTAAGTTGTTTCTCTCTAACTTTCTACGTGTTATCCCCATATATAATTCCTCTGAAACCTTTTCTAAAATAAATTCCCTCGCGGAATTATGGCTTGCGAAACGGTTAGTCGGTGTACATTACAGTGGCCCATAAGCAGTAATGGGAGAAAAGGAGACGAGAGACGCGTTGCGTAACAAATCGACGATGACGACGGCGTAGAAAGCCCGGGACCAATCAGGCGTGTCTGTGTAGCAGTCGGAACCTCAGAGATACGTTGGAGAAGTTGGGCTGCTCACTGATTTCCTGGCTGCATCCATCGTATCTTCTGCACCGCGATCATTCAACCCGTTTTGCCGTTACATTCGATTCATTTTTATTGTTTTTCATATTGAATTACACAGCCCCACAAAAAAAAATAATTGTAAGTCCCAAAAACTTGACCACGGTACTTATATGTTTTTGGGATCGCTGAATCCGAATCCAGGGTTAGTTTAACCCCATCAGATCTTTCTCAAGGTCAGTTGAAGGTCAAATTATCGAAATACATGAAAAAAACACTAAAACCATGGTATCTTGGGGTTTTTGGGGTCGCTGAATCCGAATCCGGGGTCAGTTTAACCCCTTCAGAACTTTCTCAAGGTCAGTTGAAGGTCAAATTATCGAAATACATGAAAAATACACTAAAACCATGGTATCTTGGGGTTTTCGGGGTCGCTGAATCCGAATCCGGGGTCAGATTAAACAATCAGATCTTTCTCAAGGTCAGTTGAAGGTCAAATTATCGAAATACATGAAAAGTACACTAAAACCATGGTATCTTGGGTTTTTTTGGGGTGCTGTATCTGAATCCGGGCTTATTACAACCCTATCAGGTCATGGTCAAGGTCAGTTGAAGGTCAAATCAGAACGATTCATAAAAAGTAGAGTCAAACCATGATATTTAGGGGTTTTTGGGGTCGCTGAATCCGAATCCAGGGTTAGTATAGTCCCATAAGGTTATATTTATGGTTAGTTCAAGGTTAGTTCAAGGTCATGGACGTAAAGAGAGTGAAAAAATTAGTTATAAACTGAAACAATGCAAAAGGTAATGTAAACCATAAAGCAAAGAACAATGTATATGCAAGTACAATCGTATCCTTTAAAACTATATCATAGTTTGCTGCTCCTTTATTTACTTTAAATTTGTTAGAAGTATATGCAATTCAATAAAATACCCGTAAAAATATTAAGCCCATTACTCTTTTTTATGGTAACGAACTATTTTATTGTCAAATGATCTACGAAGTGGATTACGCTTCCGCTTCTCCGATGTTGATGGTAGATCTCTTTTTAACGACCAACAGTAATCTGCTAACATATTTACGTCCCATCTTCCTTGGTACCTGCGCTCCATTTCCTTGATATCTTGGTGAAATCTCTCTCCCTGCTCTTCGCTGTAATCACCTAGGTTTTCTGGAAATTCATCAACATGCGAATATAAAAAGTGTAATTTTAGATTCATTAGGCAGCCTTAATTTTTGTAACTATTTACTAAATTTAAAACTATTTGTTGGTAATTTGGGCTCTTATGATTTCCAAGAAAGTTTTTAATTACGTCCTTGAAACATAACCATGCTTCTCTCTCTGTATGATTCATTTTCGTAACAAAAATTTCATCATTTATCATCTTACGAATCTGAGGGCCATCGAAAATTCCTTCATTTACTTTAGCATCACTTAATTTGGGAAACTGATTTCGCAGATACTTAAAGCAGCTACCATCTTTGTCTAAAGGTTTTACCCATTGTTTCATAAGTCCCAATTTAATGTGCAGAGGTGGTATAAGAATTTTTGATGGATCAACAAGTGGCTTATCTTTTATATTCTTAGAACCCGGTTCGAACTTTTGTCTAAGGGGCCAGACACTCTTTATGTAATGATTCTTTCTATCCCTACTATCCCATTCACATAAATAGCAAGGATATTTTGTGAATCCCGATCGTTGACCCAGAAGTATTGTTATGATTTTAAGATCCCCACATATTTGCCATTTATGATCATTGTATTTTATTCGGTCTAATATTACTTTCATGTTACAGTACTCTTCATTCAGTATTACCGAATATCCTATGGGAATGGCTGCATAAACATTTGTATTGAGTAACAGAACGGCTTTTAAACTTCTCGTTGACGAATCGATGAACAATCTCCACTCGTTAGGGTTGTAACATCCATGTTTAAAGCAATTCATCAACCCAACTATATCTTTGCAGTAAACTAAGGAAAATTCTTCATCTTTAGCGAAATAATCACGATATTTCTTATCTCTGTCTCGGTAGTAAGAAACTTTAATTTTTCCAGCTTCATTAGTATTTTCTTTTAGCCATGAAGCCAAGTACTCCGCCCCATCCTTTGGTAGGCCCAAATCGCGTATGAGATCATTCACTTTTTCCTGTGTAAGTGGACCTTTCTCCTTCTTAGTATTATAGGGGATGTATTCTTCGTCACTTGTATCACTTGTACTAGCAACGTCATTGTCTTCATCAGGCGCTATTTCTTCTTCCGCAATAATATCTCCTTCCTCCATTTCTTCTTCTAAGATTTCATCTTCATCATGTCTTTCTAAATTTTCCTCAAGATCCATACTTCCACTTGCGTACATACCCAGTGGATCTTCTCTTTTATCAATTGACGATTCATATATAGGTTTCGTGACACTTTCAACGTTAGCGTAATTAATTTGCGACTTGTTTTTACTATTAACTCCATGCAAATTCGTATTACAAAAATAACAGTCTTCTTTTCTTAAAGGTTCCTTCCATATCGTAGGCACTTTCATTTTTACTTTAGTTTTACCATTTTTGTCTTTCTGTAGCATTTTCCTACATATTGCGCATATGATTTTAGGAACCCAATCAAATTCATCAATTTTCATGTCTAAATCAAACATGTTCTAGTTAATAGTAACGAAAGAAAAGAAGACTGTTATTTTTGTAATACGAATTTGCATGGAGTTAATAGTAAAAACAAGTCGCAAATTAATTACGCTAACGTTGAAAGTGTCACGAAACCTATATATGAATCGTCAATTGATAAAAGAGAAGATCCACTGGGTATGTACGCAAGTGGAAGTATGGATCTTGAGGAAAATTTAGAAAGACATGATGAAGATGAAATCTTAGAAGAAGAAATGGAGGAAGGAGATATTATTGCGGAAGAAGAAATAGCGCCTGATGAAGACAATGACGTTGCTAGTACAAGTGATACAAGTGACGAAGAATACATCCCCTATAATACTAAGAAGGAGAAAGGTCCACTTACACAGGAAAAAGTGAATGATCTCATACGCGATTTGGGCCTACCAAAGGATGGGGCGGAGTACTTGGCTTCATGGCTAAAAGAAAATACTAATGAAGCTGGAAAAATTAAAGTTTCTTACTACCGAGACAGAGATAAGAAATATCGTGATTATTTCGCTAAAGATGAAGAATTTTCCTTAGTTTACTGCAAAGATATAGTTGGGTTGATGAATTGCTTTAAACATGGATGTTACAACCCTAACGAGTGGAGATTGTTCATCGATTCGTCAACGAGAAGTTTAAAAGCCGTTCTGTTACTCAATACAAATGTTTATGCAGCCATTCCCATAGGATATTCGGTAATACTGAATGAAGAGTACTGTAACATGAAAGTAATATTAGACCGAATAAAATACAATGATCATAAATGGCAAATATGTGGGGATCTTAAAATCATAACAATACTTCTGGGTCAACGATCGGGATTCACAAAATATCCTTGCTATTTATGTGAATGGGATAGTAGGGATAGAAAGAATCATTACATAAAGAGTGTCTGGCCCCTTAGACAAAAGTTCGAACCGGGTTCTAAGAATATAAAAGATAAGCCACTTGTTGATCCATCAAAAATTCTTATACCACCTCTGCACATTAAATTGGGACTTATGAAACAATGGGTAAAACCTTTAGACAAAGATGGTAGCTGCTTTAAGTATCTGCGAAATCAGTTTCCCAAATTAAGTGATGCTAAAGTAAATGAAGGAATTTTCGATGGCCCTCAGATTCGTAAGATGATAAATGATGAAATTTTTGTTACGAAAATGAATCATACAGAGAGAGAAGCATGGTTATGTTTCAAGGACGTAATTAAAAACTTTCTTGGAAATCATAAGAGCCCAAATTACCAACAAATAGTTTTAAATTTAGTAAATAGTTACAAAAATTAAGGCTGCCTAATGAATCTAAAATTACACTTTTTATATTCGCATGTTGATGAATTTCCAGAAAACCTAGGTGATTACAGCGAAGAGCAGGGAGAGAGATTTCACCAAGATATCAAGGAAATGGAGCGCAGGTACCAAGGAAGATGGGACGTAAATATGTTAGCAGATTACTGTTGGTCGTTAAAAAGAGATCTACCATCAACATCGGAGAAGCGGAAGCGTAATCCACTTCGTAGATCATTTGACAATAAAATAGTTCGTTACCATAAAAAAGAGTAATGGGCTTAATATTTTTACGGGTATTTTATTGAATTGCATATACTTCTAACAAATTTAAAGTAAATAAAGGAGCAGCAAACTATGATATAGTTTTAAAGGATACGATTGTACTTGCATATACATTGTTCTTTGCTTTATGGTTTACATTACCTTTTGCATTGTTTCAGTTTATAACTAATTTTTTCACTCTCTTTACGTCCATGACCTTGAACTAACCTTGAACTAACCATAAATATAACCTTATGGGACTATACTAACCCTGGATTCGGATTCAGCGACCCCAAAAACCCCTAAATATCATGGTTTGACTCTACTTTTTATGAATCGTTCTGATTTGACCTTCAACTGACCTTGACCATGACCTGATAGGGTTGTAATAAGCCCGGATTCAGATACAGCACCCCAAAAAAACCCAAGATACCATGGTTTTAGTGTACTTTTCATGTATTTCGATAATTTGACCTTCAACTGACCTTGAGAAAGATCTGATTGTTTAATCTGACCCCGGATTCGGATTCAGCGACCCCGAAAACCCCAAGATACCATGGTTTTAGTGTATTTTTCATGTATTTCGATAATTTGACCTTCAACTGACCTTGAGAAAGTTCTGAAGGGGTTAAACTGACCCCGGATTCGGATTCAGCGACCCCAAAAACCCCAAGATACCATGGTTTTAGTGTTTTTTTCATGTATTTCGATAATTTGACCTTCAACTGACCTTGAGAAAGATCTGATGGGGTTAAACTAACCCTGGATTCGGATTCAGCGATCCCAAAAACATATAAGTACCGTGGTCAAGTTTTTGGGACTTACAATTATTTTTTTTTGTGGGGCTGTGTTATTGTTTCCGGCTCCCTATCTTTTTTTCTCTCAATTTAAATCTTTCTTTTATGCTTCCTCTCGCGCTTCCTCAAAATCTTAAATTCCAAATAAATCGTTCTTGTTAGCTCCGAGAGCGACCTCATGCTGACGAACACGTATTTTTTGCGAAAGGAAATGAGGTAGAATGCGAGCGATATTATATAAAATACCTTAGCTTCAATTTAGATAGGTGCTTATGGGACATTTTATTTAGTAATCAATCATTCTATATTTTGCATGTCCTTTATTTTTCTTTAATTGATTATTTATACGTAGTATGTCTCGAGGCAACTACATCTATATTTTCCTATATTGTTTAATTTAGCTTAAATCGTTTTCTTTATTTTTTTTATTATATTTGGTTTATTAATTTTGCTTCGAGTTTGATTAATAATAGGGAATAGATAGGCTAATTTTAAGAGTATACAGGTGTCTTTTTATTGTTCCAACGTAGCAATAGTGAAATAAGAACTCTGTTGATCTCGTGGAACTATCCTTTAATAATGCTATGGAAGCGACATTTCGGGAGTTTTTTTTTAATCCCGTTTTCAATGCTACAAAATGTACGAAAATATATTATAAAAAATGAGAATAATAATTACACAAACGATTACAATATTTAACAACGCACCTAACTCATGACGAAAAGTCTCGAATAGATACAGAGCAACCAACATCAAAACTGATGTGGACATGCCAACTTCCAAAATAATTTTTTTTAAAATAATAATTATTAACAATTACATAAAAACAACGTTAAAACGATAATAATTAAAAGAATTTTTAAGACAATAATCAAATCAAATCAATATTATTACTCACTTGAGACAATAAAACCGCTAAAAACACCCAGTGGCTTGACAGTGGAAGCCGGTCCACGTCGCAGGTGTTATGTCGACGCATGATGTTATTGACCGGATTGTCCAGAGACCACTGAGTATAATTTCTCGAGTGAGCCCACTCGCACTCTTCGATTCTCACGGAGAGGGGTGAAAAGGCTCCGAGCTTGAAGAATCGACCAAAGTCGACCACAGAGCACTATGAAACCCAAGAAGGTGGCTCGCGACGGCGAGTATCGCCATTCTCAGGGGAATCCCAGGGCGTTCCTCGTCAAGCCGCAGTTGCTCGTCACTCCCCACGCATCATGCACTCCGGATCCCACGCTGCGAGCTCCGAGCCTCTCGTGAGTACCATCTCATAGTACCTCCTTGGCATTTATACACTACCGATACTACAGTGCTGTATCCGCCGAACATTTGATGTTAAAAAGAACTAACAACCAAGCATAAAAACACAAATAAAATTGAGTAATACTTTTTGATGTTGTAGAGATATTAGAATCTAAGTTTTGCAACAATAATTAACAATAAATATATTGTTATTAAGATTTATTAATTAGTGAAAATGTTTTTTAACTATATTTAAAGAGTTGTAAATATTTTTTAGAAATTATGTGTCTTCAATTTTATTTAATGTATTGTTGTAAGAATATATATTAATTATTTTCGAAAAAGACAGTGTATTAAAATTGTTTGCACAGTCCAAAATTTTAATGTCTGTAAAATGTACGCTATGGTTAGTACTTTTTACATGGTTCACTAATGCAGAGGTATCTTTTTTATTTTTGACATTATTTTTATGTTTCTGGCCTGGACAATCCTTCCTATGCTTTCGATAAGAGTCTTTTAATTTTTCTGAATAAATACGTTCCAAAACCAAATTTTAAAAATAGTTGCGAATTAAAAATGACACTTGAGGAAATTTGTATTCCTGAAGATTTCCAACTTACTTCCCTAGATATTTTGTCACTTTTCTCAAACTTGACGCACGATCTTATACTACAAGCATTGGAAAAAAAAGTGCAAATATATAAAAAACATTTTGCCTTTATCGAAACAGGAATTAATTGAAGGGATAAGGTTGCTATTAGATTCAACCTATTTACAGATTAATAGCAAATTTTATAAACAAGAGGTTGGTGCGCCGAAGGGGCTGGGCACGAGTCCATGTTTTGCGGACATCACTCTTGAAGTATTAGAAAACCATTGTCCAAACAAATTAAAAAGTAGTGTCTTATTATTTAAAAGATGTGTTGATGACTGTATTGTTATTAATAAAAAAGTAGACTGACAAGATTTTAAATACATTCAATAGCTTTAACAACGATTTACAATTTACAGTTGAGATAGAAAATAACAATAAAATAAGCTTTCCTGACCCAGAAATGATCAGAAGGGATAATCACCATGCGATAATAAATTGGTATAGGAAGCCAACAGCTTCGGGTCGTTCTATGAATATTCTATCCCACCATCCGTTAACACAGAAAGTAGCAATTGTCTATAATTTAGTTGACAAATGTATAAATCTTTCGGATCCTATATTCCATAGATAAGACATATCTGTTAAGTAATAATTATCCGAGTAAATTCATTGAAAAACACATCAAAAAGAGATTAAGTTACATAAAACATGACAATAAAAATAGTATAAATATTGTTAATGCCAAAAACGTACTCTTTTGAGGAAACCTAAGATGCTTCTCTCATTTGTAAAAAACATTACTTTCAGGATTAACCAAAAACTCAGAAAATACAACGTCATTCCTATAAAGAAGACAATTCACAAATCTAATATGATTAAGCTAGGCAAGGACAAAATGGATAAGCTAGATTACAGCAGAGTCATATATAAAATTGATTGCAAAGATTGTGCGGTCACTTATATAGAACACAATAAATCACTATTTCCAATACCATATTTATTAGAGGAACTTTGTTCCTCACACGATTCTAGGTGACATGATGAACGAAATTTTTTATTTCGACGGTTATTCGACTCCTATTAATGTGTATTACATTATTATTTTTTTTCGAAGATCCAATCAATTTAAAAAAAACATATGTTTAATATTTTTAAAAAAATTGATTGGATATACGGAAGAGAATAATAAAAATTGTTTAACAAAAAAGTACTTCGCTCATTTTATAATACATATCAAAAGGAGTCGAATAACTGTGGAAAAAACAATTTTGTTCTTCATATCACCTAGAATCGTGTGAGGAACAAAGTTTCTATAGTAAATACGGGTGTTGCCATCGCCGAGGGAATCTATCTGTAGACTGTTATTTTAATGAAAAGATGCAAACAAATGAATTTTTAAGTACGATATAGGCATGTTTCCTATGATAAAAAAAGCTTATGATTTTACGTGTACAATATGTAAATTATGTAACTATAATATAGATTTTTTAAATATTATAGAAAAAAGTACATTTATTCAACTAGAATTGAAACACGCAATCTATACAAAGAATAGAAAGATTAACAAGCCTGATTTTTCTTATAGGATTCTAATTTAATATTCTGTACAACATAATATGTCCATAATTTAAACTTTAATTTGAAAGAATAAACGAAGATTCAATTAAATAAGGATCCTATCACATGGTTGTAATACGCTATTTTTAGCCTATTAAGGAATATCACCAATAGTCACATCAGTCACAACGCCGCACGTCACGAGTCTTATTTATGAACGAATTAATATTTATTGCAAAGGTCGCGGCACGCTGGCGTCTCTTTATTAAGAATTATAAAAATATTTTATTTCTTTAATTATTTTAAAATTTATCAAATATTTTGCAGTAAATAATTTGAAGTGTTATCGTATCATTATTGCAATATTATGATGCTCTGATAAAATGTCACAAGGCGAATACTGTAATTCGAATCCCGCGCGTGCCACGAGTAGCCTTACGAGTAGCTTTGCGAGTACGAGTAAAATTTTTCCGCATAGATAATTCTTATGTCTACCAAATACTATAGGAAAATGCATTTGGTAGACCAATAAACATAATTTACTGACTGATATTTGTGTACGTTACAACATTAAAAAATCTTCTAGTAAGAGTTTGAAATTTATGAATCTTTGACAATTCTAATAGCACATTTTTCAAAGTTATTAAGGCTATTATCAACATTTTGGTGCAATTTGCTGGACACAAAGTATGAATCCGGTTTTAATAGTGGTTAGTTGAAATTTACTTTAAGTCTAACGAAAATATACATAGTGAACCCTACAATTTGCAACGTGTATATGGAGATTTGAGATTCGGGTATATAAGTTCTCATCAAAATCGTTTGGATAGTTTCGGAGGAGTATAATGAGAACAATTTGCACTCTGTGGAAGATAGATCGCTTTGCACGATAATCTAAAATTGTGGAACAAATAAAAAAATATCTAACTGCCGTTTTTTGTTACGAAGTTTTTATTTAGACCTATAGTTGTTAAAACTTATTTTATCATATTTACGTAGTGAACTCTAAATGATGTTAAAAAGCATTTATTGGTTAAAAAATGTTTTTCTTATTTTCTATGTTTGATAGAAGTTATACGAAGTAAAATACAAGGAATATGTAAACACATATTTGTATTTGACTTTAACATATTTCAGTGCACTTTGGCAGGTAATAAAATAAACTAAAGTTAACTGAAAGCATTGAAACCTTTTATTTTCCTTGAAGTAACTCTCTTGCACAGTAGAAACTAAAAAATAATAAGATGAATAAAAAATCGAGTGATCTCTAGGAACTAACCCACTGATTTATTTTCATTAGCGACGTTTCGGGAGTTTTATTACTCCCCTCTTCAGGCTACAAAAAGAAAATACAAAATACAATAATTGATTTTTTCCCGCACTAACAATGAATTGACATATAATCTAACATAACAACATACCTAATATAACAAATTACGGTTACATGATCACGAATCTCTTATAACAAACAAGCAAACCCAATAAAAAAGCACATCCTTAAAACACAAAAAATAAACAAACTATGAAATTTTTAATCCTAATATTATTAAATTAATTAAGAGAATATAACACCAACTAATATTTTTACTTACATAAAACACATAATACACTATAAACTTGCACACTGCGTGGCTCACAAAAGGAGACAAAAACATCTGTATATATATATTAGCTGGCGCATGATGTTATCGCGCGGCACGTCCAGAAACCACTGAGGGAGCAATTAAAATACAAACGAACTAGCCCCCCGCGAACTCCAATCACTTGAAGAAGGGTATAAAGGCTTCCAGATCGCAGGTCGGGCCGACGAAACCCAGATTGCTATGAGGCATGAAGAGGTGGCACGGCGACAGAGAGGTTCGGCGCGCGCGAGTTAAGCGAGCGCGCCGGCCAGTCATGTGCGCCGCGCCACCTCCACCGACCACATGCTCCCCGGATCCCGCCCTGCTATCCCAAAGCCTCTCGCGAGAGGCCAGTGCGTCCGTACGAAGGAAAGAGAGAAAGACTCAAATAACCTTCTCTCTTATTACAGTGAACTAATACAATTCTCTGTGTCAACGTTCAATTTTATAATATAAGAACGAGCAACAAAATGAAAAAAGGTCATGGAGCAACCAAAACAAGCTAGGTGTAATAAGAAATAGTTATATAAATAATAATCAATAATAAAAAATTCAATAAAATACGGTAAACAAAAGTTTTAAGTAAGAGTATTATTTAAAATGTTTTCTTACTAAGTTTAGACAGCTCTTATAAATATTTTTTAAGAACTGAGTATCCTCAGTTTTATTGATAGTGTCCCTATGGTTGTATATGTTTAACATTTCTGAAAATGAGAGTTTATTATTATTACCTTCCTGATCAAGAATTTTAATGTTGTCAAAATTTATAATATGAGATAAAGAATTAGCATGATTGGCAAGTGCCGAAGAACTCTTTTAATTTTTTACATAATTTTTATGCTCGTTTTTTATTTTATGTAACCGTCTAGTAGTCTTCCCGATGTAAGTAGCAGGACATTGTTGGCAAACTATTTTGCAAATAACATTACTATTATCAAATTTGTCGAGCTTATCTTTCCCTAACTTAATCATTTTTTTTTTTTTTTTTTTTTTATTATTAACGTCGCCATGTTTGTGCTTCCATGTGGTGCTAATCGACGACGGGGGTCTGCAGTGTGTTTGTAAACAAAGCACATGTAATTTTTACAGAGGTGCTTGTATCAATCGGCAAAGACTAGGATTCGAACCCGGGTCACCGGCGTGGGAATCCGACACTCTACCGACTGAGCCGCCGCAGGCCCCCTTAACCATATAGTTAATCATATAGTTGAATTTGTGGTTAGTTTTCTTAATCGGAATAACATTATACTTTCTTAATTTTTTGTTTATTTTAAATGTAGCGGTTTTTACAAAGGAAAGGACCATTTTCGGATACTTAAATATAGCACGCTTTTTGGCATTATTATTAGTAAAATTGTCATAATTTTTAATGTGATGAAGTCTTTTATTAATATGTTTATCGATAAATTTTTGTGGATAGCCATTATTAACTAGGAAAAACCTTATAATGTTCAGATTTTCTTCATGAAAAATCGGGTCAGACAGATTGATACTTTTGTCAACAAGATTGTAAATAATTGCAATTTTTTGTGATAAGGGGTGATGAGAGAGAAAATTTATATATCGTCCAGATGCTGTAGGTTTCTTGTACCAATTTGTGATGGCATAGTCATTCTCTTTTCTAATAATTTTCATGTCTAAAAAACATATTTTATTATCCTTCTCAAACTCAATTGTAAATTGCAATTCATTATTGTACATATTAAAAGTTCTTAAAATTTTATCAGTATCAATCTTTTTATTTATTAAGAAACAATCGTCCACATATCTTTTATAAAACAATATACTATTATTTAGACTTTTCAAGCAACTATTATCCAAAGCCTCAAGAGTAATGTCAGCAAAAAGCGGGCTAGTGCAAAACCCCATAGGAGCACCCAGGATTTGTTTATAGAACTTATCGTTGAATTTAAGGAACGTCGAATCTAAAAGTAAATTTACCCCTTAAAAAAATTCTTGTTTTGATAGGGGAACAATATTTTTAATATACTTCCACTTTTTTTCAAGAGCTTGTAAAATAAGAGCATGTGGTAAATTATAAAATAGAGAAACAACATCGAGTGACGTTAGCAGAAAGTTTTCCGGAATGTGAGTTTTTTCTAAGCCCTTTTTCAATTGAGTGCTTTTTTTTACGTTCGACTTCGGCTTTGGAATATATTTGTTTAAAAATTTCGATAACCCCTTATCAAAGCTGTAAGAGGGATTACCTATAGCTGAGACAACTACACGGCCAGGGTTACCAGGTTTATGAATCTTAATAAGAATATAAGCCCGGGCTAAAGTGCAATTGTCTAAGTCATCCTTGACACCTACGAAAGAGTCGTCACAATCAAACACTCCTCTTTGACTCCATTTCTTAATAAGATTGGAAAAATTGTTTTTCATTCTCGGCAAGGGGGATCTGTTTAGTAACCTATAATATTTTGTATCACTAAGAGCTGTTTCTACCTTCTCAATGTAGCAATTCTTATTAATTACAACCGTTATGTTGCCTTTATCAGCCTTGGTGAACATTAGCTCCTTATTACTTTTTATAAACTTTTCTGTTTCTTTGATTTTCTCCTTAAGAATAGTATCCTCAATCGTGATGTGTTTTTTGTTTTTAATATGACTATTTAAAATTGCCAAAAGGTCCTCTCTAATTTTTATATCTATATTCTCATTGAATCTGAGGCAATTTTCAAAGTTTTTATAATATTCAAAAATAGTGTTTTTATATAAATTAAATTCATCACCCATGCTGAGAATGCCACAAACAGATGGAGGAAGAGGGGTGTTAGAGAGATTAATTAACCATTTCTCTTTTAAAGCTTGATTTTCATTACGGTTTTGAACATTTACATTATTGTTACTAATACTATTAACATTATTATTATTATTAGGACCTACATCTACATTATTAGTACCATTACAAAAACTAGAAACTGTATTTACAATATTAAAATTATTATCATTAATGGTATTATTAGCACAAAAATTATTTTGATTACTCATTTTTTTTTGTTCTTGAGATTAATCAATTCATTAAATTTTTTATCGTGTATGGTTAATTTTTTTAGAAATAGACATACTGTGGAGCGACATATTTTGTAATAACCTATTAATGCTAAAAACGTGTTTAGGAACTATGTCGTATGTTCTACATTTGAGTAAAAGTATTAATCTTGAGTTAGAGCTAGCCAATTTTCTAAGAGATTTTGACCATTTAACAAATAAAGATTTAACATAAGAATTGCTAATAAATTTAATAGTGCGCAAAACTGCCGCAAAATTCATGCGGTTAAACACAGGTGAGATAATCTCAATTTAAGGGAGAGAAGCCAATGTTGTGCTTATCTGCAAGTCCCGATGTAGTAGTGTTGCTTGATGGTGGTTGCAGGTCAGCAACGTTTTTGTGTCCTTTTGTGAGCCACTCAGGGTGCAAGTTTATAGTGTATTATGTGTTTTATGTTAGTAAAAATATTAGTTCGTGTTATATTCTCTTAATTAATTTAATAATATCAGGATTAAAAATTTCATAGTTTGTTTATGTTTTGTGTTTTAAGGATGTGCTTTTTTATTAGCTTTGCTTGTTTGTTATAAGAGATTCGTGATCATGTAACCGTAATTTGTTATACTAGGTATGTTGTTATGTTAGATTATATGTCAATTAATTGTTAGTGCATAAAAAAATCAATTATTGTATTTTATATTTTCTTTTTGTAGCCTGAAGAGGGGAGTAATAAAACTCCCGAAACGTCGCTAACGAAAATAAATTAGTGGGTTAGTTCCTAGAGATCACTCGATTTTTTATTCATCTAAGAATTTCCCTTGGAACAACAAATTCATCTTTACAAATAAAAAATAATAATTTTTCAATTTCAACAAATGCATTTTGACATCGTTTAAAGGTGGCTACTTTGATTTTAAAAAACGAGTTTTACCGATATAAGATTTAAATAATTATCTGCTAAAATTGACTAAGAAGAAACCGGCACCTGGATTTTTAGTTTGGATATATTTTCAATTATTGTAAATGATAATAATATTGACAAAACTAAAAAATAAAATTTCGAACCAACTCACTGTGCATGCATATACGTATATATATATGCACGCACACTCACATACAGGCATATTCACTCAAGCACACATACACACACACACGCACACGTATACACATACTCATCCAACTACGCTCACTCTTTGCATATATGAGTACTCAAATACACATATATATATATATATATATATATATATATATATATATATATATATATATATATATATATATATATATATATATATATATATATATATATATATATATATATATATATATATATATATATATATATATATATATATATATATATATATATATATATATTATATATTGTGAGCGTAGAATGAGTCTTTATGCACTCATATAGCATATAACAATCACGTTTTCGCTACTCCAGCTTGAAATTTCACACTCGAAGCGCAACATTCGATGCCTGAGTTCCAAACATTGATTTTTAAAGATTATGTATAATTTCATTTCACGTTCTCAAAACGGAAGTAATATCCAATTTGTTTACGCAGGCTATATAAAAAGATATCGTATGTAACTCATGCGTACGATTTATACACTCGTGCGATTGCGCGGCACTTGTCTGCGACTCGTGCGCGACGATTCGCTACTCGTGCGTAAAATCGCATTTAGAAACTTTTTGCATAATATACTATTATTTATATAATTCTTTTCGATTCTTACCTGAGAAATCATATATGAAATCACATGAGATTTCAGCTGCGACTATCGATCATAATTTCATATGTTATTACATCTGATTTTTATGTGAGATCGCACATAGAATATCATGAGTGAATTTTTAGTAGAGTAAGAGAGAGAGAGGGAGTGAGAGAGAGAGAGAGAGACAGAGAGAGAGAGAGAGAGAGAGAGAGAGAGAGATACTTTTTATTCATCCAAAGCGACATTTTAAATCTGTATATAAATATAGTTAAAAAAATCAGTCAATTTCTACATTTGTTGTCACATTATTGGACACATTTACATTTATATTGCATTTTTTATATAGAATAAAAACTGTTGAGTATAATACTTCTATACTATACTACTTTCGTCAAGTTCCCTTTCAGGTTCCTTTCGTCAGGTTCCTTTTTTGAGGTTCCTTTCCTACCGTTCTCAGTTACTATAGAATAGAGTGTACATGTGTGCTACAGAGTATAGAGTGCGTATGCATAGGAGAGAGCTCGGCTCTATATGTAAAGCCTGCGTGCTCTCAGTTGCTAGAGAGCAGTCCGCCGGTCAAGTTGATATATAAGCCTTTCTCATATTATAATAAACTTAAATATTTCTAAATTCACTCACTATAATTTATTTATTTATTAAACCTAACATCAACATGGTAGCAGAGCATGGTTTATTAAAAATTGGCATTTAATTAGAACCTTTGGGGAGTAGTTAAATGTTATAGTGAGTGAAAAAGTGAAAGTGAAAACATGTGCTCCGAAAATTGTGGTGAGAGAATTGATTAAAGTTATACATAAGTAATATGAAGAGTAAAGATATAAATAAATGAAAAATATAGTGCAAATAATTTATAAAACAGTGTTGAATAAATAATTAAAGAAAGATTTAAAAGAAATAATAGAAAATTGAGCCGATGGAAGAAGATTAAAAAAAAAAAGCTCTTGGTGAATGAAAAGCTTGAAAAAGTTTTGATTGAATACTAATGATTAAATGTTTACGATAAATAAATGGTTAAATAGCTTAACCAAAGAAGAAGAAAACAATGAAAATTTAAGTGAAAATCTCTATTTTCACTTAAATTTTGGAAGAGAGTATTTGGAAAATTTCGAAGATAAAGAAATCGATATTGAAACGAGAAATTATGTAAGGAAAGTTTTTCTCGTGACATTAAAAAAAAGGTATTAATTTTGAAAGCTAGTATAGAAAGAAAAGTGGAGAAAATGGCTGATAATAATAAACTTGATGAAGTTAGAATTCTAATATTTGATGGAATTAATTATAGTACATGGAAATTTAGACTTTTGACATTATTAGAGTATAAAAAGTGTGAGAAACCTGTAGTAATAGAAACGCTAGAAACAGAAAAGGAAGAAGATTGAAAGAATTAGATTTGAAAGCAAGAACAGTGTTAATAAGTTCGGCGTCAGATAAACAATTAGAATATATTAATGAGTGTGAGACGGCACTGGAAATGATGAATAAATTTGAAAGTTTGTATTCAAATAAATCAACGACACTGCAGATAATTAATAGAAATAAGTTAGAGCAAATTAAATTAAATAATTATAATACAGTAGAAGAATTTTTTATTGAATTCGAAAAAGCATGTAATGAGTTTAAAAAGGCTGGTGGGAAATTAATAGAAGAAGAGAAAATGAGACATATGTTAAAAGCGTTACCAGCTAGTTACGCTCATATTGGTGATTTCATAGATTTAGTGCCAGAAACACAAAGAACAGTAGAATTAATAAAAGCTAAAATTCAAGAGAAAAGTATAAATACATATGATAGAGAAAATAAACCGAATGCTAGTACGTTTAATGTGAAATCAAAAGGACAGTGCTTCAAGTGTGGAAAAATTGGGCATCACATAAAAGATTGTTGGCAGAATCAACAAAAACAACGAGAGTCATCGAGAGGACAAAGAGGATTACGCAGAGGCCACAGCAGAGGCAGAACATTCAGAGGTCGAGGCAGAGGTTATGGATATCAACAAGGCCATCAAACAGAGATCAGCGAGCAGCAACAGAAATCATCGCACGAGTCATGGGCAACACAAGTTGTACAAGTGAACGTTAATAATTTAAGTAGAAGTGAAAACAAAAATAAAAACGTCATTGAGTGGTTACTTGATAGTGGTTGCACGGATCATATTGTAAACAACGAAAGATACCTTTGTAATATTAGAGAATTAAGAAACCCAATCGATGTTATTCTCCCTAACGGCAAAATTTTAAAAGCGACTAAGATAGGAAGCGTAAACACTGTATTTAAGAATTATTATCATGATACCAATGTTGAATTAAAAAATGTTTTCTTAGTAGAAGGTATGACACGAAATTTAATAAGTATATCAAAGATAACTGAAAATAATAAAATAGTAGCGTATGGTAATTTTGTTAAAATGTATAATCGAAATAGAGAATTAACGGCAGTTGCAGAAAAAATTGACGGTTTTTATTATATGAAAAGCCTTGTATGTGAGAATGAGAATAGTAATGAAATTTATACCAATGCTGTTAAAATAACTGATAAAGAAAAATGGCACAGAGCACTTGGCCATATAAATTTGAGGTATTTAGATAAATTGATTAAAGACAAATTAATTGAAGGGCTACCAGATAAATTGGAAAAAGATTTTATGCAATGTACAAATTGCAAACAAAGTAAAATGGCTAATGTACCGTTCGAAAATAAGCGTACAAGGTAAAAGAAATATTAGAGTTAATCCATACAGATTTGAATGGGCCGCATAGAACTCCTGGTTATAAAGGAGAAAAATATTTTGTAAGTTTTATTGATGATTATAGCAAATGTACTAAAATATATTGTATTAAAAGTAAAGATGAGACAGCTGATTGTTTGATTGAATTTGTAAACTTGGTAGAGAACCAGTTCGGTAAATGCATAAAAAAATTAAGATGTGATAATGGTAAAGAGTACTTAAATAAAAGAATTTATGATTTTGTTAAAAGTAAAGGTATTGAAATATTAAATTGTCCTCCATATGTACATGAACTTAATGGAGTAGCTGAAAGGTATAATAGGTCGGCAATGGACATGGGTGGATGCTTATCAAGGGAAGCGAAAATTGATAATAAGTATTGGCCAGAAATAATGAAAACTGTAGCTTATTTGAAGAACCGTACAATAGCTAATACATATGAAAATAAAACTCCGTATGAAATTTTCTTTGGCGAAAAACCTAATGTTAAAAATTTAAAAATATATGGAAGTAAAGTTTTTGTAAGAGTGCCAGAAGTCTTAAGAAAAGGTAAATGGGATAATAAAGCTAATCTAGGAATTTTAGTTGGTTATAATAATGATGGTTACAGAGTTATTGTAAATAATAAAGTTATGGATGTAAGGCACGTTGAAGTAATTGAAAATTAAAATGATCTGATTTCTGGTGAAAATGAAATTAATCTTATGAAAGAAAATGATGAATGTGAAAGATTTAATTTTGTAAATCTAGAAAATGATAATTCTACGTCTACGCACACCTTCGGGGAACGTAGGGGTAGTAATAAAAATGAAAATGAAAATGCTGAATTAGAAAATTATAATGAAAAAATTGAGTTTGAAAATGAAAGAAATAAAATTCCAGAAAGAGAAAACGAACAAAATTTAAATGTAAAAAGATTCTCGCAAAGAAAGAAAAGCCCTGTAAATAGATATGGAAACCCAGTAACGCATTGTATCTCAGTAAATTATATTGACGTAAATGTACCACAATCATTTAAGGAAGCGTTAAACTGCGAAGAGAATGAAAAATGGAAAAATGCAATGAATGATGAGATTAGAACGCTAAACGAACATAAAACACGGATTCTAGTAAATAGAGAAAAAGGTAAAAATATTATTGATACTAATGGGTATATACTAAGAAGTTAAATGGTAGATTTAAAGCTAGGCTAGTGGCTAGAGGGTTTAAGCAGAAAAATATAATTGATGATGTGTATGCTCCTGTTGCGAGCAATCAGGCCATAAAGTTTTTATTATCTTTCTGTTGCAAAATGGCTTAAGAATTGAAATAGTAGATGTAGATTCAGCTTTTTTATATGAAGATGTACTTTCAGAAGTTTATATTGAGCAACCTAAGGGATTTGGTGACGGAACGGATAGAGTCTTGAAATTGGAAAGGTCAATATATGGTCTCAGTGAAAGCCCACGAGACTGGTATAAATGTTTTAATGAATATGTGGAAAATTTAGGATTTAAAAGAAGTAATGTAGAATTATGTTTATATGTACATAGTACAGGAGACGATAAAATTTATCTAATGAATTATGTTGATGATATAATTATATGTTGTAAAAATAAAGAAAAAATTAAAATTATCAAAAGATTACTAGCTAAAAGATTTAAAATTAAAGATATAGGAGAAATTAAAGAATATTTGGGTATCGAGGTAATTTATAATATTGAAAAGAATGAAATGAAATTAAGTCAAAGTACATTGAAATTTCCGCTTTCGCGGTTCCGCAGCATGCTGTCTTTTAGATCGATCAATATTATTAGTATTACAGCAATCTTTCTATATTATTACATTACGATAAATAACGTTGCAATATTGGAGTGATATTCTTGTAACACTGCGCGATGATAAATTACAACGCAAGACTGCTGCACGAATTCTAGAATATTACATTGTGATAATATACAAAGTACATTACTGCAATATTTACATACTGCAATTATTACAAGTTTGAAGATGACATTTTACTGTGACAAATCACATTTAAATATACGCGAAATATATCTTGCAATATTGGTATGTGACATATCGCATGGAAATATTATAGTAATATTCTTGCAAGTTTACAGAATGATATTTCTCAACGTATCTCACAGTTGTAATGGGGTGCTTAATTGTTAATACTAATTAATTAACAACCTAGTCAATATTCTGCTGGTGTGTGCTACACTCAACATGTGTGCGTGACTTACCGCAGCAGAATTTAGCTCCGCTTGTCGGCCTAACTCGATGCGGGGTGCAGTCAGGTCCGGGTTATTAATGACACGCTGATTTAACAATAACAAATAAACTATATTCCGAAATAACGCCCTTTACGTAAGCGCGTATACCACAGGGCCCTTACTACTAAACGTTAGAGCGCAGTGTCGAAGATGACGGTACGCCACAGTCGAAACTTCCCCTCTCTCTTTCTCTCTCTCTCTCTCTCTCTCTCTCTCTCTCTCTCTATATATATATATATATATATATATATATATATATATATATATATATATATATCTATACATATATATCCTTCTCGCTTATCGCAGCCTCGTCTACGCTCGCTCTCGCTGCTGGGCGGCATTTCCTTCTTTAGCAGTGGCGGTGGTAGTAGAGTGTTCGTCTTTACCAGTCGATCTTCCACTCACGCCCGGGAGAATCACCGTATATACACAGCATAAGCGCGAACACGTGTATCTGCGAAGCGGGAAAATTGTTAAGATGGCGGCTAGTGAGCTCAAAGCGTGGTGCGCGGCGCGATAGCGTTAGCGATAATGGCCTTGCTCCACGGCGTCGACAGCATCTCGCCGCCTGCTCTCTCTTGCCTACCTGTCGAAGCGCGCGGCTATCAGATGGCGACACTTGGCCCATTCTCCGCGCTGTATTACTTACGAGTTATTCGCGACTCATTACACATTAATACTGTCGAAATATTTGTATAATATTATTCTGTTATACATCACACTGAAATATATGCGAAATATTCTGTAATGTTATTATGTGACGTATTAAGTCAAGATATTACAGCTATATTCCTCCAAAATCACAGAATGATATTCCTGGATGCATTTCAAATGATTACTGTGGAAATATTTCTACTATATCATATGGAAATAAATCAGTAATCATTTGTTTAACGATAACATTTTAATTTTATCGTTTTATTTGGCCAGAAGTCTTGACTGTAACTGTAAAAATGTTTTAATAATGTAGTTAGTCAAGGTTTACGTAACATCAAGCCGAGGGAAACCGACTATTGTTATTGTACATTATTTGACAGTCAATTTTTTTAAGATTTCCGCTAGATGGCGCTTTGGCGTATTCTCGAAAGTGCTAAGATTCGAAATATTGCACTGATATTCACCGTAATATTCCCGTGATAAAAACGACGCATTAAATGTTCCTATAGTATCACGGTAATATTACTGCTATGTAAACAGGAATATTTAATATTGCGTGTAGTCCTCATGTGATATTACCTTTCAACTCCTCGTGTATATGATGACAAGACAGCATCCGCCTATTCCTCGAAGATGATGATGGTTTTAAAGCTATGTAGACCACTCCTTCGCAGAATTTCCTCCTTAGCTCATAAAAACCACTAAAATTATGTGGTTTGTTGCCGTAAGCGTGAGTGCCAGTTGGAAGGCCCTTTTCGCTGCTGTGCCACGGACTTACCGGAACATGAATCTCTCTCTATATTTTGAAGCGCATACCATAGATGGAGGCCACCTCCGAAACTCAGTTCCAAGCTTCCGTCCACTCCCCGGCCTCAAGCAGAGGAGAGTGAGAGAGAGAGAGAGAGAGAGAGAGAGAGAGAGAGAGAGAGAGAGAGAGAGAGAGAGAGAGAGGCTAGCTTGGAACGACTGCACGTAAGGGTTGGATAAGGAGTTGCCCAAACCCTCAGTACTCACTTAGCTCCCGAGTCCCTAGTGAGGAAGCTACGACCTGCAGAGTAAACCTCACAACATTGAGTTCTGGACCTTCTCTCTTTTTCCATAGCACGGACGAGCACAACGAGAGAAATAGCCGTTATCACGGCTGACTTTTACGAAGGAGAGATAATGTCGAACGGACATAACTGTTTACTGTAATCCAACAGCCGTTGTCACGGCCACCATTGTAAACGTTCTTTTCTGAGATACTTCAGCACATCTGACTTTTTCTTGTTTACAAATATCACCTTCTATAATTCTAGAACAAACTTAAGTATAGGTAGTTTATCTAAACTGCTCACTGCATCTCATACAACACTGTTGACAATCCCATCGGACGTATTCAACCATCGAGTGTCAGAGAATGATCAGGTTGAATTTTTTCTCATACTTAGGCATTAAACACTTTATAAAATATACTCTTATATTATACTTATTCACTATTCTTCAGAACATGCAATCATATTAGTTTTTACTGATATGACTAATATTATATTTGATTACATCACTACTATTAATTTGAGAATAAGTAGGGAAATTGAATGTTATAAAAAGTATTATGTATCCGAATTTTAAGGAATATGGCTTGGGATTGTACTACAATATTGCTTTCTAAAAGCTTGCTTCGTTAACTTGTAAACGTTCACTGAGATGTTACTTGGCGTTGATAAAAATACAGAATGGTAGAGCTCAGTTAAGAAAGAAGCCAAGACGTGATAATCAGAAGAAAATTCGTCTTTGTGTGAAGAAATTTGTATTTATGTGTGTATGTGTATACAAGGTGGGAGGCGAGAAGCCTTTAGCTTAAGGGGAGAAACCACATTAGGAGGTTTAAAAAAATCGGATTTTTTTATTGCATAAATTGTTAGTATAACTATTCAAGAATACGCTGCCAAGATTTGAAAACGAAATTCCTATTCATTTTGATTTTATGAGCATAAAACCAAACGCCCATCGGATCAGCACTCGAGCATACAGCAGGTAGCACGGAGAGCTTATTTATTTTCAAACGCGTTTTTCTCGAAACGCCATTATTTTTATTCACTAGAAAATCAGCCTCTTAATGTGGTTTCCCCCCTTAAGAGGATGTTGTATCTACTATCCATGACTAATCATATTATTGCTATTTATTCACAAAGTAGTTTATTAATAGAAAAACTAAGAGTTGACCCCAATTCGTCTTAAAATGTGGAATATTTTGAGACCTACAAAAGTATCCAACATTATTTCCTTCTCGAGAAAACTTCGGAACGCCAAAATTGAGAATAGGTTTCGCATTCTGAAGTTTTCTCGAAAAGGAAATAATAGTAGGTACTTTTTTAGGTCTCAAAATATTACTTATTTTAAGACTAATTGTGGTCGAATATTAGTTTTTCAATTAACAAACTACTTTTTGAGTAACTAGCAAAACTGTTATTAGATAAGGACAGTAGATACGGCCTCCTCTTAAAGACGTCTTTGTTTTGCTGGTGGATTCTTATTACATACTCGGGACTCTATACTTGCGAGAAGCTAGGACCCGCTTAGGGTATGGAGCACGACCTTACTATCATGATTTCAATAAGTTTATACGAGTATTAACTATTGTTATGCTTTGATTTAAGGGTATAGACTTGTCGAGATTTGCGAAAATCGGTGAAAGTATAAAAATTCTTTAATTAATAATTTTCTGGTTTTTAATTATTTAAAATTACAAAAAAAACTTTTATGATTCTTTGACAGTATCTTCTTAAAAGATTAATGTATTAAACAAATACTCTTTCTAATTTTATTTGTTTATACAGCATTATTTATAACTTTTTTAAATTTTATTATTTATAAATTTTAAAGGGAATTTGGCGATGAATTTTGCAACAGATTCTCTCCAAAATTATTCTTCTGAGTGCTGTATATCTAATTAATATATTTATATTACCATTCTTATTCGCAGCTAGTATGAGAAGAGAAATAATTTTTTTACCTAAAAAGAACAGTGAAAATCATCGAAAAATGGACTCTTTTAAGAAATAATTGTTAAAAAAACTTGTAAAACACCCACTTTAGCGTGTAAAAGAAATCTGTACTACAAAGTTTTTTATTTTGGTATATAATTGTAGAAAATATATGGCTAAAACGAAAAATTAAATTTGTCTTCGCCAAATATGCACCAAAGACGATTAGTTTTTACCTATTTTTTAGCATTTTTCATAATATAAAATGAAATTAGGTCATTATTTCGAAATTTAAGTATTGTATTAAATTCTTTTGTACATATTACATAACATTGTAAAATTTAGCTGAACTACGAATTAAAGTACAAAGTTAGATTCTTGACGAGGCTATATCCTTAAACAGCCTAAAATAATATTATTTTAATATCACTTATAACGGAGTGCTCAATTTGTTAATAACAATTAATTTTCGAGCAAGAGATCTAGTGGTGTGCGCCTACTTTAAGGTCGACCAGTAGCGACTTGCAGCTGTAACCTTACCCCGGTGGAGTTGTGCAGGTTATTCCCATGTACACGTCGAATGTACGAGGATTACGACTTTATGCGAAGTTTCCTCGACGCACAAATTTTCGTGACTTGAAAAGAGCGCAAAACGCGAAGGCTAATTCTCTCGCAACGCGAATAGCAATTTTGCTCCCCTTGTCAGCATAACTCGATGCGAAGAACATGCGGGTCCGGGTTTATTAATGACCTACTGATTTAACAATAACAAATAAACTATATTCTGAAATAATACTAAACAAGGAAATTACAACGAAGATGACAATAAAATATTAACGATGAATTTAACAATTACGCGCAGTTCAAGCGGTGCATGTGTGATCAGCAAGACCGTTGTTGAACACGCCGCCGTAATCAGAGTGGGCTATTCGGAGCCCTCATATCCCGGAGTACGGCACACTATTCGTAGTGTGGGTCTTACTTTTGTGTGGGGCTATCCCTTACTTCTATTAAATAGAGTCTGTAGATCGCAGATGGAACGCCCCTGACGAAGCTTTTCGCTCTCTCTCTCTCTCTCTCTCTGTCTCTCTCTCTCTCTCTCTCTCTCTCTCTCCCTCTCCCTCTCTCTTTCTCTCTCTCTCTCTCTCTCTCCCTCTCTCTCTCTCTCTCTCCCTCTCTCTCCCTCTCTCTCTCTCTCTCTCCCTCTCTCTCTCTCTCTCTCTCTCTCTCTCTGTCTCTCTCTTTCTCGTTACTGACCGCTATCTCTGTCGCTTTCCCATCCGTTGCCGCCTCGGCGCTTGCTGCTGGAGACTTCTTGCCTTGCGTACAGACTCTCCTTCTGTTGATGATGGTGGGGATGGAGCTTTCACCTCCACCAGTCGTTCTTGCACCCACGCACGCAAGAATCACCGTATACAGCACGAGCGCGAACAAGCGAGCTCAAAGCGTGGTGCGCGGCGAGATAGCGTTAGCGATAATTGACTTTCTCCATCGCCTCAGCAGCATCTCACCACCTGCTATATCTTGCTTGCCTATTGAAGCGCGCGGGCTGCCAGATGGCGACACTTGGCCAATTCTCCGCGCTGTATTACTCGCATGTTATTCGCTACTCGTTACGCACTGGTTTAATGTTTATAATTTTTTAAAAATAAAATTTTAATCATTTTCTTAATCCATTCTTCTTTCCTACTCTTACCCCACTAAAATATATTTTTTTATGTTTTCTATACAAAATTTTGAATTTTTTAAACAATATCACATTTCAAAATTTTTTTTATATATCTAAAGCTTTTAAACACATTTCAATATACAATGGCTCAAGCTAAATATTCCTACACAACATAAAACTATTGATACTTAAATGTTAAAATATTCTTAAAATACTGTTAGAATAAAGTGTTAAAATATATCTTTTTCAAAATAATATTAAAATATATATTACAATTTTTTTAAGTCAGTTCATCATCATCATGTCTATTAGACTTCAAAGTGCTAGATATATTTTATATATTTTTTTAATTTGTTTAGTTACAGAGTTATGTTTATAGATCTAAGGAATCTTTTAAACACAATTCAGTATGAAAGGGGCTAAGTAAAATATTACTACATAACGTAAAACTATTGATACTTAAATGTTGCAGTATTCTTAAAATAGTGTTAAAATTAATTGTAGAAATATATCTTCACCAAAATCACATTAAAAAATATATATCTTTTTTATTTCACCGTTATCATTCTATTCTGCAAAACATACTGACCATGTATAGTAGGCTTCAAAGTGCTACATATATTTTTAATATATTTTTCATTTTGGTTACTATAAGTATTAGTATAAAAATTTCTCTTCATAAACTGTATTTTCATAATGTGATTAAAAGCTATTATAACAAGTAAGTGTATGCAATTTTTTAAATTTGAATACATTTTTCATGTTTAAATATTGTTATAAATCTTAGCGTCCGATTCATAATATTAATAAAATGAGTAATTTTGGATCTAATGAAAATGTTGAAAATAGTAATGCTTTTGCAGTTTAAAAAACGATTTAATACAAAATGAGTGTTAGTTAAACAGTGAATTAAAAATAAATGCGTTAAAAATGATTCTTTAGTTAGTAACAAACAGTATACAAGTCTAGTAGGCTTCAAATAGTTAGTATATTTAGGGTATATAAATTTAGGGTGTATAAATAGATAATATAAGGGATAAATTTACGGGAAAATTAACTTTATTTTACGTTTTGTCTGGCTGATCGGAAGTAACCCGCCTTGTACGATTGTGACCTATAAAATGCTACAAGAGATAGTAGCTGAAAATAATCATTTTCTTATAAAGAAACATATGCTGAAAGAATCATCTGCTTAAAAGAGAGAGATAACAATAGTAAGAGTAGGTTAGGTTAGGGTAGCTGAGGTTGGGATTAGTATAGGATATAATATTTGTTTAAATAATTTAAATGAGAGATAACCGGAGGATGAGTTACTAAATATTAATCGCGCACGTATTAATTTTATGTTTCACGGGCACGCCCACACACACCAACAGCAGGCACACCACACGCACTTTCCAACAGCAGCAGCTCACTCTGTATTGAGGAGAGCAAAGTCCAGCCAAAAGCTGAGCAACTCTAGGAGGCTCAGCAGGCGAACACGCCGTACATCGTCGACTTCCCTCTCTCTTTTCGTAGCGCGAGGAAGCAGCGAAACGTCGAGTACAGGAAGCGAGCGAGAAGGAGATTCGACGGCGATGCGGCCGAAGCTCAGCTCTCGCACGCGAAGCTGGCCGATCAGAAAGAAACGAGGCAAGTATGAGCGGCGGAAGTGGGAGACCGGGCGCGTTCACATCGCTGACGCCGCGCGCAGTCGAACACGCGATCGGGTATACCTGCATGAGCGACCTGGAACGAGTGAAACAATGTGTATGCTATTGGCTATGGTAAAAACAGACAAAAATATGTGAGGAGCATATTGCTGGCTGTTCCATCGTAGGCACGTGTGTGTTTATAACATCAATCTATAGATATCGGTTTTGGAAATAATCTTATCGGGAAAGCTCTTTTAATAATTAAATTGGGCGCACTGACTGGAGCATGATGGGAAAAACTACAGTAGTACCTAACCTCCAGGTACTACGGTGGTGAAATTTGATTATTGGGTCTGTAGCAACAGATGGGTAATAAAGGGATAGCAATATCGAGTCATGTAATAGAGGAATCTGGAACGAAGTGGACGCCGTGCGGTGGCAGGGCGAGGATTTCCGCTCGGCCCATTTAGCAGTATCAATTTCATTAGGTTTTGAGGTTATCGTCATCGGTAGAGTCAAACGGCATGTTATGTCTGTCGAGAGAGACCATTCTTGCAGTCGGAGATCGAATTCGGTGGATTCTTGGGATTGCTATTGGAGATTGGATTTATTTTTAACGTGAGTGGATTAATTTCTTAAACCTTTTTCTTGCTCTGTAATCCAAAAATCACAAAATGAGTTTTTTCTAATTGATTTGAAGTTTTCACTGTCCACATATGTTTATTCATGCTCGGAAGTAGAGGATGTTCAAATAATTGCCAAGAACGATAACACAAAAATATAGGATTATCTTTGCCGATGAAATTCAACAGCTGGATTTTTTGTTTATCAGATGCAATAACATATGGCATTAACCACTCCATCTTGATTATATTTACTTTATAGTCGTTCTTGACCTAGTGAGTATTAGTTCATGTTTCATATTAACTACAATTTTTTATAGTCTTCTGCAAAGTCATTAATCATACTTAGAGGGATGGAAACGTCAAAGTTGCCTTGTGCATCCACTAAAGTTTTGGATCCGTCATCATCACCAAGCCAACCTGCATTTTCTAACATAAGAGATTAATTGGGACTGAATGAAGTCCAACCTTTCATGAGACTGCTCAAACCAACATTTTTACTTTTATCTATCTCCACAGCATTAATTTCATAACGAAGTTCATCAAACAGATGACAAATGCAATTGTTAACGAATTTAGTTTTAGTAAGTGCTGTTCCATCTGATTTTTGCAATTTTCCACATACATGGATAGAACTACGCGATGGTAAGAGACATAGATCTGGATGTTGGATAGAAATGCGGATTTCATAGCTATTATCAAAGCTTAATGTTGAGTATGGTTGATGAGCGAGAACCTCGTAATGAGCGATCAACTCATCGAACACCACACCTGATTGAATAGTTAGAATTTCGTCCATTTTTTATGAATCAGCAGAGAATTATAAAAGTAATTTTTTTCCACGAACTTTTAGACCTAGGATTTTTAGAAACTGAATGCTCTGCCGTGTTAATGGTTTCAGTTTCTTCAAACGACTGATCACTGGTTGACATAGTGGCTGACTTATACATACTTTAGAATTGTAAACTATTCTCATTATACTGATTTGATGTAGAGTCTAATAGTGATTTCTTCTCCTCGGAAATTAACTAAATTTCCATCTTGATCTAAGATTCGAATTTGAAGGTGATCTATGCACTTGACACTAAGTGGTAGATAGATGACATGTAATGGAACTTGTATGATTTTATATCCAGGAGGAACTCTTGGAAAGAATTCGTGGATTGTGTGAACTTTTTTGTTGTTGATGTAAGCACCTGCAGTAATATTGCACTCAATCCTGAGTGCGTTGATTTTCAATATTTTCACGGGTAAATCAGAACTGTGTTGAATTTTCTCTTTGAGAATGCGAGAAGTAAAGCCAAGAAGATGGCCTATTGAAACGTGAGGTGTAAAATCTAATGGATGACTGCATTTAATTTCACTTATGAGAGTGAAAGTTATGAGAGTTATGAGTTCACTTAAGTTTTTTGTAAAAATCTCGTAGCTGCCGGTTGGGATAGTGATAATATCGCCATTCAAATGAAGTTTATTATTTGAATAGTCAACATTGGGAATCGAGTTTAATGTTAAAAGTTCAACTAAACCCAAAACCAAATTCTTATGCTATGGTCGTTCAATTGAAGGAAAATATTGTGCTTCTAAAACAGAGGATTTTCCTGAAAGACTTAAAGTAAAACTATCTTCCATGACTGACTGAAAGAAAATGATCCCATTCGTCGATAAACTCCCCTTTTATAGTTCTCCAAATAAGAATTGAAGACAAAGATGGCCACAAATAAATGAGTCAAAATTCTGATATCTTTTATAGTTATATTGTACTTATTTCACGTTAAAATACAACATGAGATCAATGGGAGGTTTAAGATCACCAAAACTATCAAAATAAATTTCAGGAGAACTGTGTTTTTGATAACACACCCAGTGAGTGCCTTTATTTCGATAATCATCCAAGTTAATAATAGCAGATTCATTACGCCACGGACCATTGGAAGGGAGATTATTTCTCATGAAAACACCTTGGAAATTTGGGATTTGCATCATATGAGCATATTTTTGAAGATCATAGTCAGTTAGTGGACGATTTGGTAAAGTTAAATCGAAGTTCTTTTTTTGCTTGGCCATATCCAATATGAAGTTTCATAAATAATCCCATCCCAGTTTTATATGGCTTAAGATAGAGACCATTTCCTAGAGCAACAGATTCCATAGTCTCATTATGTCTCTTACTTTCTTAAAGATTTTTCTGTGCAGCCTTAGCATCGTTTACGGCTTTAGTTATTTCAGCAGCTCCTCCTGCTAGAGCACTGGTCGTACTTAGTCCTGCGAACAGCGGTATGAGAAAAGGAAGAACTCCACCAATTTTTGATGGAAGAAGTAGAACACGTGGAATGATAACTTTCTTCTTACCGCCAACATTCGTAACAGCTTGACGTGCGCCTTTTAACGCGGATCGAATAATCTTGCGGGAACATTTACTTGGTGACATTGATTTTTTAGCAGCTGCCACTAGCTTACTAAATTTCAGACCCACTTCTGTTTTTCCTTTTAATTTTATAGTATTTGTAACAGCACAAGCATATGCTTTTTCACCAAGACTGGCATCCTTGGCTCTAACACGTTGCCATGCTTTATCGGCAAGCTTCATGACAGCCGCTTGACGATCAGCATTTTTAACAGAGTAAGCTATGTCATGTTCTTTGCATGTCCGATCAAGCGGATTAATTCCAGGATCACCTCTTTTCAGTTGTTTTTTTAATTCAGTTCCGGGACCACAGTATTGATATCCAGGAAGATACATTTCAAACGGCAAGTTATTAATCACTTTATCAAGCAATCCATAACCTTTTGCCTTTTTCTGAGATTTATGTACGATCATCTCTTCGAGTGCTGATTTACAACTGATGATCAGAGTATAAAACAAGCGTTTATATTTCTAGAGTTCAATATCAAACTCGACTTTGGCTCTTGAACATGTATTTTACTGAGCAGAAAGTGAAATTCCCCATCGCGAACTTCGATTTTGGAAAAGAGAAAAGAAAGAAGCGACATGGAGAATCACTACCAGATAGTATACCAGCAGTATTATGCGGCCCATCTAACTGTGGAAATACAAATAGTTTATTAGATATAATTACACATCCCAACGGACTTACATTTGAAAATGTGTATGTATACTCTTAATCCTTTAATCAACCCAAGTATCAATTTCACAAAAAAGTTTTGGAACCTATTTAAGGTGCATCATATTTACCGTTTAGTGAGCATGAATCAGTAGTATTTCCAGATGAAACTCTACCAAATTCAATTATGATGTTTGACAATGTGGCTTGCAAGAAGCAGGATAACGTCAGAGCATTTTTCTATATGGGATGACATTGAAGTGTAGGCAGCTTCTATCTATGTCAGTCATATGCTAATATACAGAAACATCTCATCAGGGACAATATTAATATGTGAGTAATTTATCGTCAAGACGATGTTAATCTTAAACATATCTATGGAGATCACGTAAATACTGATTTAACTTTCCATGAATTTCAAAATCTTTGTTCTGAATGCTGGAAGAATGATAAGTATGGATTCGTTGTTATTGACAAATATAGAGCGATGAATGATGGTAGATACAGAAAAGGATTTTACTGTTTTGCAATAAAAAGGGAATGATGAATCTCAAATTTTCAGTTCAATTGTAGACAGCATCTCATCAGCATGACTGACTTCAAGAAAGCAAAATATATTTTCAGCGAGCTCGTGCGAACACGTGAGGGTGTTAAACAAAAATGCTCTTTATTGAAACAGGTGAGAGATGATTTTGAAAAAGTTATTGGTGATACATTGAAACCAGTCATTTTACCTTTCGAGAAACTTATTGACTCAAAATCCAAAAGCTTTAAGCAATTTTCTAATGACATTTTGGATCTTTGCAACATCAAAAAATCTAATAAATCGAGAAAGAGATTGAGATTTCATCAATCAAGTCGTATAGGAAACAATCTAAATCAGTCGATATCCGCAAATGAGGATGACGATGATGATGATTTTCCTTCGTTGTATGACACAATAATCAATTCAACATTCAGATCTACGTATGAAGAAAATGACATTTTATCATTGCTAAATGAAAGTCGCAGAAAAGTCGACAACATATATGGAGTGCGAAACGTCAATGGAGGGTATATGATTGGCGATTCAGAAATTCACTTTGATGATAAAATGGTAAAATTGAAAGATACAAATTATCCTAAAAGTGAGGGACTAATGGAATTACTAAGTTCAATGAATCGAAAAAATTATCGCAGCATCCTGGAAACATCAAATGCTCATCGGAGAAAATATAGTAAAGATGAGAGTTTACGCATTTGGAAGAGTACGAAATATACGAATTTCATAGCACCAATGTTTTGTAGCAATCGAAAAATAAATCTACCACAGGAAGATGCCTCATATCTAAATATAAAATAGCAAAGAAAAATTATTCTATACATCTAATGTACTGGGATGATCCGAATGAGCTTATCGAGCGACTCCGGTTATTGATAGCCGAACGATCTGCTGGAAATAACAATCACGAGAATGAAATACAGTCAATTAATGAGGAACTACGTGAAGCTGGACATATATATTGACGCACACGATTTTCTAATCAGTAGTAGTAACATGAGGCTCGACGTGTTTGGAATAAAATTTGGGGGCTCGCAAGAAGTGAGACGCGGTCCTCCAGTGCATTGGTTATAATCTTATATTAGATGGTAATTTTGATTTATAAAATAAAAGATTATGTAACCTTGCTTATCTAAGTCAGCCTAATGATGTAGTCACCTTGGAATTGCTTTTGAAAACTATAAGTTAAGAAATTGGAAATCTAACTAACATAATGGCTGTAATGAAAGTTGACTTAGAGATTCCCATAAACATTGAATTCAATAAAATCAATCATTTTCTTTCTCATCTTAAAATTCGATTAGATAATCTTGAGACAAAATTGAAAGAATGCTTTGAAGAAAATTCTAACTGAATAAAAGTTTCATAATCATGAATTTTTCTTAAACCTTAAACATAATATCGAAAAATGGAGCAACAAAATATAGCTGAAGAGATACACAAAACAGCACGCCGCAACTACAAGCGAAGAAAATATGATATACGTGGAATTGATGAGACTTGGCAAGGTGATCTTGTAGAAATGATACCTTACTCTAACGAGAACAAAGGTTTTCGTTACTTACTCACTAACATAGATGTATTTTCAAAGTATGCATGGGCCATCCCAATCAAGTCAAAGAGTTGCAATGATGTTACTCTAGCTATGAAGTCAATACTGAAATAAGGACGCGTACCGATAAATCTACTAACTGACTAAGGGAAAGAATTTTACAATTCAAACTTTCCCAAACTAATGAAGAAGTACAAAATAAACCTACACTCATCACATAGAATTATCCATGCAAGCATATGTGAGCGTTTTAATAGAACATTAGAAAGTGCAATGTGGTTAGAGTTCAGCAAACAGTCAAAGCTTACAATTCAGGAAAAAGTAGGACAATAGGTATCGAGCCTAAAACTGTTACGACGACAAATGAGAGACAAAGATCAAGAGACTATTTCCAAATAAAAAGTTACCAGTGAAATAACCGAAATTCAAAGTAGGGGATAAAGTGTGAATAAGTAAGATAAAACAAGTTTTTGAAAAAGGTTATGCACCATACTGGCCTACTGAAATATTCGTCAAAGATTATTACGATAAACCAGTCGGAAATTCATAAATGTATGTATCCCGAAATTTATCTAGTAGAAAAAGTTTTGAATAAAACTGGTAAACGCGTATATGTTAAATGGTTAGGGTTCAGTAGCCAGCATAACAGTTCAATAGATAAAAATGAGATTCTTTGATTTATTTAAATGTGAGAATTACAGGTTAGAGTTAAATAAGAAAGTAATCGTATTATGTTTATAAATTTATTTATGTATTATTATTATTATGTACAAGCTTTAATCTAAACAAATAAATAGTTTAAAAAGAAAATCTTTGTGTTACATTCTTATCATCTGCTTTCAGCACATGTATCGAACTTAAAAGAAGTTCCGCCCCGATATAATATAAACAAACAGAGTTTATTTGGAGTGTCGGAGAGTTTGTAGAAAAACTCTTGATCTTTTAGGATGGCTGATAAAATCTTTTTTGGTAAGAAGTTTTGAAAGCTTTCATTGAGTTCGGCTACAACCTTTGTACCGAATCTTGTCTTCGCCTCTATAAGTGTACTCACCATGTCCGGGTGATCTCTTTCCAAAACTGTTACTTCCTTCCTCGGCAAGAAGTCACGTTCAGCAATCTTATTGAGTATAGATCCATTCTGAAAAAAAATAAAACTAAGCATTTTGTTAGAAAAAAATATTTTATCATAGAAAAAAATTTTTGGTTAGAATTAATTGTGAACTTATTTAGAAAGTTAGTTGAGTCTTGGTTTCTTTCCACATGGATGGTAGTTTTGAATCTCTTGGATTACGCGAATGTGCTCCTCGTCGTGGCCATCAGTTGATAACCCATTTCCCACCACAATTTCTGCCCCTTCCATTGCCACTTGTAATATATCCATTCTCTCGTCTTTCACGGTATTTATCCCCTCTATTGATGAATCCCAGTCCTGCATGAACTCCTCTAATACATCATATTCAACTATTATTTCTTATCCTCCATTACTGTAAAGCGTCATCCCCACTCGATTTGCACTATTTTCATTGGATGCTTCACACCCCCTCTCTATTTTCCCTACTTTTTCTTGTTTTGCAGCGTCCATTCCCACTGTCGTTGCTTTATTTTCATTGGTTACTTCACATCCCCTCTTCGTTTCCTTTCCTACCTCTATTTCTTGGTTTTCAGCATCCATTTTATCCTTTGAATACCCCTCTACTTGAAGTGACACTTGCGCCATCTGTTCCTCCATAATTATATAATGTCCCCAAGGTAAAGTGTCTGTACTATAAGGCAATAAGAATCTTTTATCATCGTGAGGACTTTCCATACTTTTTCATACTTTTTGCATTCTTTCTCATGCTTTTTTATACTTTTTCATACTTTTTCATTCTTTTTCATACTTTTTCATACTTTTTCATACTTTTTCATACTTTTTCATAACTTTTTCATAACTTTTTTTATACTTTTTTCATACTTTTATATACTTTTTTCATACATTTTCATACTTTCTCATATTTTCTTATGCTTTTTCATTCTTTTTCATACTTCTTTTCATACTATCTTATATTTTTTTCATACCTTTTACATACTTTTTCATACTTTTTCATCCTTTTTCATACTTTTCCATACTTTCTCATGCTTATTCATTCTTTTTCATACTTTTTCATGCATTTTTTTTTAAACTTTTTCATACTTTACAATATTGAAATTTCTTACACGAGTAAGTTATTTCTCTATTTCAGATCCATTTTGAAATGTTGAAAACTTTTGGAATGTGTATTAAAAATTTAGCTATAGTTGCATATTTTTAATGCATTTTTTCTCCGCGAGTTAATAATGATAGTTCTTGAAAATTAAATTAATCATTCAATTATTCATACTATTAATCATTATTCATAATTAATTAAAAGTATTTTACCTTACGATATCTGATGTATATACAAATCATGAAAGATCGACAGCTTTTTATTTTGTCAATCGGCTAAAGCGTCCGATTCCGGCGTCTAAAACACGTTATTTTCCGAGGGCTTGGATTGGGTTGGGTTCGAATCCCTATCGGGTCGATTTCGTTTTTTTTGTTGGATTAATTGATTCCAAAGTTCAAAGGAGTGTCGGTCCTAATAATATACTAGTTTAAATAAAATGTAAAAGGATTATCCACGTAAATAAGTAAATTATACTAATTGTAAATAATTGATAATGACATGAAATTAATTAACATGAGAAAATTTGTTTTTTTTTTATTTTAAACGAATAAGGTAAGATATTCAATCCTTTCTATTTTGTAGTCTAAAGAGAACAATTGTATATATATATATATATATATATTAATACTTTATTAATATATTAATAATGAACAAATACAAAAATTATAATTTCACACGAATATTACGCACGCATTCATACATAAATAAAGTTTTTAAGAATTGCGCATTTCTGAATAAGATAATCGAGTTGAAGTGATGTGTATTCTAAGTATAAACTTTTAAAATAATGTTTTATAAAATCACCCGATTCTGAATCATTACATTTACATATTACATTAGTTTTGAATTCATTATTTTGGAATAAAAAAACCCTTTTACAAAGTCATGGCCATGTTAAGTTATATCAATATCGTTCATAACTTCTTTTTACTGTTCACAAAAAAATGTTAAATTTTATAATATCATTTAAGATCAGTTGAAATCGGCGATAGCGCTCTTCTATACCTACAGTGGGATCGCGATATTATACATCGCGACATATTTCCGTTCAGAGCGCTTCCCCTCCGGGCGTACTTTCCCTCACACACACACACACACTCGATGTCCCACCACGGCACGTAGCGTGGGCGCCCCGCGGCGGTGCACGGTCTCTGCATCGGCGCGAAACAGTAGAACGCAGAGCTTCGGTGTGGAGCAGCCGCATGGAGGGAGATCGGGATATATTACATTTTTGGAGAAAATTCCGCTCCTACAGTCTCTTGTGAGCGGTAATATATCGCGATCCCACTGTACGGTAGCATCTTGTTATCCGTCGAAAGACGGTTTTTGTAACAAAATAGTCGATTGATAAAAATTATTGTATTTTGTTTGGTTATCTTCGGAATGTTGTGCTTTCTTATTAAAAATAATCGATTTAGCGTCATATGATTTAGTAAAATGATTTCCAAATCGTTCATTGAAATACGCGAAGCAGTATTTTCACTCCAGCATTCAGAAGCAAAAAAAATTCACTTATTTCATTGAGAATGTATTGAATTTGAATCCAAGTAACTGCATCGATACTGCCAATATTATTGAAATTGGATGGTAACAGGATAAATGCTGTGATTGTTCTAATGAAGAAAGTTGTATTCCGACACTTATAATTTTTGTTCTCGATTCATTTAAAAATAAGAAGTGAATAGTAGTGGATGGCACGATTGCATTTTTTTTTCTCATTAGTGTGTATCATATATACTTTCTTCTTCTCTTTCTTGATCTTGTTTCGAAAAATATTATTATCTGTTAACACAGCTTGAGACATTTCACTTGCTCGCAAAAAAAAAACCTCGGCACTTTTTGTACATTTTTTCTTATACGTAAATTTCATTATTTTCATGTCGATAAAAATAAAAAATTGACCATATTCAGTCACTTTTTATTTGAACTTTACAAAATTTCACACTACTTTTCACCTTTTTTTACATGACTTTACACTCCTTAGCACCTTTTTCACTTTTATGCATTACTTAAAGAAAAATTTGTACCAATGCGTAAATTTAATATATTTAGCTGTACACTTTGCACATAATGTTTTAAAAATATTCACCAAAATTAGTACACACAATTTCTTCTTCTTCTGATTCCAAGTTAGTCTCATTGCTAAAGACTGATGAAGAATCCTTTGGAAAAATTGTTTTCTCGAATTTAATAATATAATACTGTATTCTGTTTATAAATATCGAAATCGACCTACCACGTTGCCATGCTTCAGGAGTAATTACGGATTTCGATATTTTACGGATTCCTCCAGTTTTCAATAGTCCTACAACTTTTATGAAAAGCGGATCCTGAAACCATATCAAAAGTTGGACAATTATATGCATGCCACAGATAAAACCATAAGATAGATAACAAAAAGGTACTGAAAGTAACTTACTTGAAGCTCTACTGATTGGCTGAACATTAATTTTAAGATCTGTTAAACCAACTTAACTATTTTCATTGTTATAAGTGTATCTTTATTTGTTTCAGCTTCTACGTTTTTTTAAACGCTTAAATAAAAGCGTTAAGTGGTACTGTAAATAAAATAAAACATGTAATAATATCAATTTTAAATATACGTCTTATAATTTATTTTATCCAGAAACTAACTTTTACACTTTTACTAGCGTTGTACTTAAGGTAACGCAGTTTTTCTATACGCCTTCTATACCTCATTCTCTGTTTTACTCGAGAATTATCCTGCTCTATTCGTGGAGCAACGTATTACCACATTGGCAGCTCACCTTCGCCCAAACGCTATAAAGTAAATTAATAATAAAATTAATAAACATATTTATAGTTTAAAAAAAAATAGTTTAGCACTTACTCAAAGCTCTTCTTCTTTATCCTCATTCTGAACTATTCTTAGTCCTAGCTCGTTTAATCCGCGAGATATCATTTTGCACGAAGTAGAATGAATTTTAATGAAAATTTATGCATGTATTTGAAGTAAAGAAAATAAAATACTTTTCATAATTTGCGTCAAGTTGTTTACATTTAGGTTGGATACTCTTTTCACATTTCGTTCGGTGATAGAAAAAGCACCTCCCTTACAGAAATTTTGCCCATTTATGCAGCTACCCTTCCCACTACTTTTTCGGAGAATCCTACGATTCGTAAAAAATGTTCCCGCCTCTAATTTTCAACTCAACCAGAAAGCTTCTTCATACACCATTTATCGCTGGGAATGCAGTTTCCTTGTATCTGTGCACCGTCAACGTATTGGCTCCTGCCTATCAGCTATCCTCAGCTTCCCTTCGCCATTAAAGTGTGAAAGCTAACCTTTTATTTTTCTTTGAGGACTTATCAATTTTTAACTGAAAAAGCCAGTTTTTACAAGCCGCTCATCCCGATGTTTGTTCTTGACAGTAAAAGTGCCGAAAAAGAAAAAAATTTCTCACGAGAGCAGTCGCCGTATTGGTGCATATACGCCGCTCATCCCGATTTTGCTTATGACCGTAAAAGTGTGCAAGGGGTTTATCTAACGAACGCATTCCTTATATGCAGTCGGGGTATCAGTTCGAAACGGCTAAACAGCCACGACTTTACCTAACGAACGATTTCCTTTCGCGCCGCCGACGAATCCATTCGAAGTAAACAGCTCGAGAGGAAATCTATTTTCCCACTACTGTGAAAGAGTAACCACGACTTTATCTACCGAACGAGTTCCTTGAGCGCATCCAGCGCGTCAGTTCGTGTACATCGACTGATCCCGTCCTTGGAAAAACTGCGAGCGTATCTGCTTAAAAGAATTTTTAAATACCTGCGCGCAGTAAGCCTTTCTTTAAAGGGCGTTTATTGCTAAAAGCATTTGCTTTCACCTGCGCACGAGGACCTTCAACGCACACGAAACCATTCTCTAAGATCGTTTACTACTGAGATTCCTCTGCTACCTGCGCGCATCCACAGCAGTTTCTTGCTGAGATTTTTTTTCTACCTGCACCGTTGCTCTAAGACCGTGCTGCGCGAGGCTTTTTTTTACGTGGTCAGTGCATCGGCTCGTTTTCACTTTTGCGGAGATAGCGACCAAGCCTTTGCTACTTTAAGATTTATTATCCGTACGTGCCGAGAAAACGCATAAATATCTCGGCAATAAATTCACTCTAGTAGTGCGCTATTTGATGGAAAGAACCTTTTTCAGTACCTGCGTAAGGGCCTGTTCTGCGAGGTTTTGCGTGGTTAATATATCGACTCGTGTACACTTCGTTCTGAGAAAGTAACTAAGCCTATGGTTCTTTATTAAGATTCTTCACAAGATTTTTTCCCTGACACTCGAACAGTTTCTAAAAAAAAGGATGACCGCCCCTTTCCCTCCCTTCTCGAAAAAATCGGCTAATCGATTTTCTATCTAGGAGAAGAGGGCATAAACCCACAGATTTGTGGAACATATAGTAAAGGGAAGGGGAGAGACGATGGGCCTTTACTTACTACGGATTCTGGCTCACTTGGAGAAGGATGACGCTGAGGAAGTTGCAAACCCTACAATTGATTTTTGGATCACTCAGAGTAGGGAAGGAGAGACATAGATGGGACTTATACACACTACAGATTCTGGCTCACTTGAGGAAGGGAGGGGTGGGATAGAATCCACGTGAGCTGGTATGCATGTAGCCTATCTACTATTAGTTATGTACTTCAAAATTATTTGATGAGTTTTTTCAGTATTAATTTATTTTCAGCTGGAGATAATTGTTGCTGCATTAGACTATATTTTTGAGACTCGTGGAAAAGTATTGGCGCAGTGTGTTGTTCATTCTAGGGTTTTTCGCGAGTTTTGTTTTATTTTATTTACAGGATAGGATTCCAGATGCAGTTGACCTATTTTATTTTTCCAGCTAGCGTTCGGCTCCAGATGTACGTGCCAAGGAACGTGAGAGGCCATTTTGGGTTGGGTTGGGTTCAGGACCACGTGTGTATTTTCTGATTGAACCGATTATAAGTGCGAGTTTGAATAATTATCTAATCTTTCGGTTAATATTAATTGAAACCGATGGTAATTAATTAGTTATATCATAAATAAAGTAGCGTGAAAATTAGATAAATTTCGAATAGATTGGTGATAGTAACCTTTAGTTTTTTTTTTGCAAATTACGAATCAATTAAATTATATGTAGAATTGTTTGTATTTGTTTAGTTAACATCTATAGAGAATAAACATTCACTATTATAAATTAAACTATTTATTACGTAGTTAGAACTTGAATTTCCTTGCATGAAATTTCATGTAAGAATTCTCTTAATCAATAATAAATTTAAATAAACTACTCGAGGTTGGTCATCGTTGGTTTCGTCAGTGTCCAGGCGGCGTTCTGCGAACTCCTTCATGAGATTCGAGGAGTCTGTAGCGGAAGTTGTAAGTTTAAATCGAGTAGCATTGATGACGAAAAAGATAATAGTGACCGTTGTACGCATAAATTATCTTGCTTAGTTAAAATACAACATCATACGATTAGCGTTGAAAAAACGATTTTTTTTATTTTCATAAAACAGTACGATCTTTATGTATTTCTGTGAGTTAAAACTATTAAACTTGAGAATATATATATATATATATATATATATATATATATATATATATATATATATATATGTTATAATATAGAAAAAGATGACATTTTAGACCGGTTTTGTTCAAATTTACCCTGCTTTGAAGTAGTCATTTGGAAAAAACCTGTGAAGACAGACATATGTTTGATTATCACAGTGCGCAAGGGGTTGCGACGGATTGCTATACAGTTTTTTTATGAACATTACATGCTAAAATTAAAACATTTAAAGAGCAATATTTTCAAATAATATTTTTTAACTATTCTGAGGTTATAATCTATATGAACAATTTATTGTTTGCTATATAAGCAGTATTTTAGTATTATCTTATATTTTTAAAAATAATATTTTAGGTAATAATAAATAAAATCTCTGTTTAAATTTGTTCAAAATATGTTAAAAAGAAAGCACAAAATTTTTCAGCGTGATTCATGAAGAACTGTTGCGCAGGCTTACAAAGTAAGTTATGAAAATTAAATTTTGAGAAAAATTAGTTTAAACATAAGTATCAATTTAAATAGCATGATCAACTATTTATCTACAGTTTCAAATAAGTCGAAAAAAATTAGTTTTCGCGTAAAATCTTCTACTTTTGAAAGAAAAAGGGTCCAACGGGGGATCTTCAAATCAGAAACTGAGCTAAGTGAAGAATACCATTCTTTCTAAAAGGTCTGCTGCTCTACTGGCAAGATCGTGTCCCATTCTTTAGACAATGACCAAAGCGACTGCATAAAGATTTTGGCCCTTACAATAACTATTCTAGATTAAACTGAGCGTTTTGTGATTGGATCTAGCAGCGGAAGTACCTCGAATTTGAAACGAAAACAGTTCTCTGCTGGATACCAACTAATACCTAGTACTGAAAAGCCTAGATCCATTCTCAATGAGTTTTCTGAGGCTAGCATATCGCTTGGAAGCCATTCTACTAACTCTACTTTGTTGGAAAGCCATTTTCTCAATTTGAAACCTCCCACAGCCAACAAATTAATAATGTCGTTTTGTTTTCTTCTGGCTTTCTCCAGAGAATGCTCCCCGGACAGTACATCGTCTACATAAATGTCCTCCTTTATAACTTACATTCCTAATGGATATCGCGACCCCTCATCTTCTGCTAATTTATGCAGAGTTCTACACGCGAGAAAAATCGAACAAATGAAGCCAAAAGTAACTGTTGTTAAGAAAAGGGTTCGAAGATCCTCCCAAGATTCCTCTCTCCACACGATAGCTTGTAAGTGTTGATCGTCGGGATGCACGAGAATTTGATTAAACATTTTTTCAACATCTGCTACAAAGACGTGAGAAAAACAACGCCATTTGGTTATTAGATCCGTCAATTCTGGCAACAGATTTGGACCAACATGAAGTAAATCATTCAAGGAAAACCCTTTATTTGTTTTTATAGAAGCGTTAAATACCGTCCGTAATTTCGTGGTCGTGCTACTCTCTTTGATCACCGCATGATGTGGCAAGAAAAAACATCTCTCTAGGTCTAAGCTGTCTGAGGATACAGGACGCATGTACCCGAGAGCTAAGGATTTTCTAACAGATTCTACATAAGAGGATTTGAGATATGGATTTTTTTGAAATCTTTTTTACATGTTGCGCAGCATGCTTACTGCTGGAGTGTAAGAATCGCCTAATTTTTCTGAAGTCGGAAAATTGGATCTGAGAGGTAGCCTAACCACATACCTCCCCCTTTATTTCGGCTGACTGTGGCCTTGTAGAAATTTTCACACTCTTGTTCTTCATGAGTGAGTAATTTTCCTGTAACTGGAGTCTCCTCGACTTCCCAGAATTTTCGCAAAAGTGTGTTGAGCTCTATTTCGTTGGTTTGGAAATTGATACTAATCCGCGGAATTTCAATATTTTGAGATGAGGTTGAACCAGAAATGATCCAACCGAGTAATGTAAGTATTGCAATTGGAGAGTTTTCGGGATCGCCCTTTCGAAGCCCTTCTACCACTATTTGCGCATGTACATTTCCGCCTAAGAGAATATCAATTTTGCCTGGCTGTCCGAAGTTTGGATCAGCTAGCGTTAATCCTTTAAGATGATCCCAATCCCGAATCTGTGCAGTAACAGGATTGTACGCTGTTACTTTAGGAATTACAAACGCTGTGACATCACAGCAAAATGTCGAAGGAAAACGAGGTTTTATGTTGAAGCTAACTTTGCTTTTACACATAAATACTTCGCCAATGCCAGTAATTGGAACTCTGACCGATTGACTTTTCAACCATAGAGCTTGACACAACCTTTCCGTAATAAGGGATTGGGCCCCTTGATCTATTAAAGCTCGAACTGGCGTGCTGCAGCCATTAAACTGGGCGTATACCCAAGCTGTAGCAAGTAGAATGGTTTCCGAATTTACGCCCGCTTCAGAAAGCAGGAATTGAGAATCAAGTGTAGCTATGTGCTGTGAAGTAGCAGCTTCCTGAACTATCTCAGATGCACAATGAGCCGTAGGCGCATTTTGAGATCCCGCTGATTTAGCTTGTGAAAAATCGTTGCTAGAGAAGTGCAACATCGTATGATGCTTGCCCGCGCAATTTTGACACCTCTTAGAATTTTTACAACTCGATGCTTGATGATTAGTAAAACGATTGAAGCATAAATGTTTGCTTGCAATTATTCTTTTCCTTTCTATTGGAGTTTTGGCTCTGAAGACCTCACAATTCATTAGAAAGTGTGCTTTATTACACAATGCACAGCTTTGTGATTTATTCCCTTCTTGGGTAAGATGAATCGACTTTGAGTCCCTATTCCTATTTTGAATACTTTTGCTTTTGAACGAGTTTGAAAATTTTTCCGAAGCTTGTAAAAAGCTTTTCATATGACAAAAAATTGTTTGGCGCTTTCCAACTCAATCAGCGCTAAGCGCTCTACTTCTAGAAATTTGTCTAGCGAATCGAAAGAAGGAAATTGCATCGGGGTGTCTGATTTAGCTATTTTTTCTTCCCACTTTCTTTGAATTGCAGGAATTAGTCTTGTAACCGTCCAGAATACAGTTATATGATCCCACTGATCTGTAGGGCTACCTAACATTGTCAAGGCTTGTAAAACATTCTTAGTCCCTGTACGAATTCTACCGATTTCCTCGACTGATTCACCTTCCATGCCTTTCATCGAGAAAAATTTTGATAAAAGTTTTGTGATTAACAGTCTAATATTCTCATAGTAATCGTTTACCGTTTTCCACGCGTTTTCAAAATTTTCCCTGCTGCCGGAATCTCCCGTAGTAATTCTGCAGCTTCTCCCTTTAAAGCATTACGCAGATAGTGCATCTTAAAAACGTTTGCTAAATTAGTCCGTTTCACTACCATTTTATTGAATTCGTCTCTAAACCTAATCCAATCTTTGATTTCGCCCGAGAAAGTAGGAAGTTCTATTGGATTGATCAGCATTATCCCTTATCGAAAAGTTTAATAAATGCTCGTTGAATCTTCCTAACCTATCCAGATACAACTCTTCCGTTTGATCAAAAACGTTATTTTTTAAATAATTATCGCTCGCGTCTACATCCTCGTCATCTAGCAAAAGATCATGATCCGCTGAGTAGTGCAAGCTCCTTTTGTCATTTGCGCTTGGCCTGTCTTTTTTAAATTCTCGAACAAGCTGCCTATTTTCTTTTGTCTATCAAGCTGTTTCTCTATTGACGGGTTCATTTTGCTAACTAAATTGCTTAGACTAAACTATACTTATATTGTTTGAGGATGTGAAAAACTCAAGATTTATTGAGTCCGATGAAGAAGAGGTTAGCCACTTAAATAGCTCCGGCCTATGAGCTCAACTTTCAGCTGTGGGAAATCTATAGCTCAATGTCTCTCGAAGCTTGGCTGCCAAGACCACTGTCCAAGTTGCAGCTGTTCGAACCTTTGCACTATGCAGAGATGAGAAAAGCCATGAAAATTGCAATAAAATGTGCCTGTAATAGGAAAACCAAAAAGAACAAAGAAAACGAATCTTGTAGTTCGAAGCAAAGTAAAACAAATCGTATTGTTGAAAGTAGAATGCACACCTCCTTTATTAGTGTGCGACTAAATCAAAATATCCTTATGAAGCGACATACAGGCTCTGCCATACAGAGTCAAATCTTGTCGTATAACCATAAATAATTAAGAAGTAGTGAGAAAGCAACATAAAATAGGCAAAATGAATGTAATACGGTTTCAATTCGCAATCAAGCACTAAGTAAAGTTGTTGAATAGCAATGCGTTAACCCAAAACATGCACTTATGTCTGTCGTCAACTCAAAAACAAAAAAAAAACCTCCAACCTTGGTCATTTTCTTTAGGTTTCAAGCTTTTCGAATTTCAAAGTTAATATCGATAGTGCATTTCAATTAAATTATGCAGGAATGTCGAAAGAGCGAGAAATGATTTAAATCAAGATATAACCTCAAATGATTTTTCTACCCAGAGATTGGCATAAGACCAATAAATTTTACTAATCTACAATTCTATTTTACCACTATTCTGAATTTGTTATTCACAATCTCTATTTATGCATTGCGTTTGAAGCAAGTGTAAAGTTGCTATGAAGAGTGAAAGAAAAGGTTTGCGAGTCTCGTCCGACGCATGCAGAAATTGAAAAAAGCAAGAAAAGTAGCAAGTTAGATGTCTTTATACACAGCAATTGTAATTCAGACACCGGTGAACATCTCCATAGTGTTTAGCTCTCCTTGAGTTACCATGGATTCGAAATAAGTGGATAAAGATAGTAACAGCTGTAGTATACAGATCTCAATTTATTTTCCAGAGTCGAGGCTTGTCACTCATACGATTACATATGAGCCCTCGATTTTGTTTTTGTGGCACATCTAGTTACATATATAGATTATTACATACGAGTTAAAAAGAGCTTTACAATATTACATTAAAATAAAAAACAAAATTAAAATAAATATATATGTTAAAAAATACAATACTTAAAACTAAATATAAATAAATGTAAATGAGTTACATATATTTATTTATAATTGAATTAAATAAAACATAAATTTGAATGTATAAAAAAGCTTAATTAACAGAACAAAAAAACGCGCAAATCTATTTACCTCCCGAGTGGTGTGGAAAAATAGAAAACCTTCATAAGAACAAAAAATTTCATGATGCTTTGGGGGTTGGCGAGCGGAGTGAGCAGGGAGGTACCCCCCTAGTATATATATATATATATATATATATATATATATATATATATATATATATATATATATATATATATATATATATATATATATATATATATATATAGTTACGTAGATTATAAACACTAACTGTGAATTTTATTTCGGTACTCTCAAAATCCGTCATTCGTGTACTTTTTTTTGTTAAGGGGAAAATTCCATCGATGCAAAGGAGATACATAATGTAATGTAGGTTAAGTTTGAAAATTTCTTAGAACTATTTTCAATTGTTGTTTATCGCTTCGTTAGGGTCTAAAACAAAGTATCCAACGTATCTAAGATAGGGCTGATCCTTAATAAGGTAAAAAACAGTCTAGAATCAAGGGATGATTTTTGTAGCACTTTCTACACATTTTATCTTGTGTTATGGCCGGGAACTGTGACAAGCCAATGAATGGCCGGGCCTAATTTTCCAAAACCAAAATTGTTCGCTCAGATGCTGGATTTTTGGGGTTTTAGTGAGGAAGGAGCTATTTTATTTTTCCTACTTTTTGACTAACCTTGATTTCTTTGCATTTCGAGACTCGCCAACTGACTGACTAGGGTAACGTTCAGGCAGAGAGACGAAAGACCGGTGGTCCACTGCGATGACGTACCCTCTCTGGTGTAGCCGAAGAATGTACGGACTCCAGGGCGAAAGGGAGAGAGAGAGAGAGAGAGAGAGAGATATCGAGCGAGGGCTGACGCCTCTACCGTCCGCGACTTCTTCCTCTCTCCTCCTATATATATATAGAAGGAGAGAGGAAGAAGTCGTCGACGGTAGAGGCGATATATATTGTAACGTGGCATTTGTTACTCTACTTATTTATAAACTTTGCTCAGCACTTTACCGAATTTATCAAATATAATGGGCGCCAGGTAAAGCGCGGCTAGCTCTGCACGAGCCCTCTCCCAGAGGAAGTTCCGTGAAGCGGATAATCAGGATAATTAATTATACAATAACCACACAAATTTCATACTTTAAGTACCTAGGCTTTACCACCAACGCATTTATGCCATTGCCTCCGAGCACATGGCAACAATATTATATATCTATTATGTGTAAAAGTTAACGTTAATTACTAATTCTTTCTATAAGTGCCGAGGGATGCTCGACAATTAAAGCCCACTCACCGTCGCTCAACTGTAGTCGTCTCGCAGTGCTCCTCGTACCCCTTTTCGCCAAAACTACTACTCCTAACTCCGTACTCGCCGATTCTATCTTCGCGGTCTTCTATCGTGAGAGGTGCTCGCGACTTGCGTCTAGAAGCTACGACGGGCGGGCAGTCAATGCCCAAGATCGGAGAGGGCGGAAATCTCTTCCAAATTTTCGGCTCTTCTTTTGCCTATATTCAGCCCACACACTTGTTGCTTCCGCCCTTATCTTCTCGGTGACTGGCCTTGATTTTCCCTAAATGCGAAAATCAAGTCTGCGGCAATTTGAGTCGCTAATTGCCATTGGTCTGCTCCGCAATTGCCGCCCTGCTCACGAAGTGCGGGCAATATGAATCGTTAAATATACACGCACGGCAACCTGGCGTGTATATCTATATCGGGCGCTTTAGATTTGTCGCCGCAGGACCATCATAGTTGGCAGCGGCGACGTGCGCACGCCGGCCTACGCTATGGTAGACCGGCAGCTTCAGGCGGCTCGTGGCGCGGCGGCTGTTAGCTCTCCCCATGTTGTCGACGGCGGCGTCGGTATCTCTCTCTATCTCTCTCTCTCTCTCTCTCTCTCGTGGCTACAGCCGAGATTAGATTAGATTAGATGTTTATTCTGTGCAAGAAAAAAACAATAAAACTACATTTAATAATAATACATATTTACAGAGATCATTAGTATACTCAATCATATCACAGCTCGACATTGCTAGTCATTAACTTACATATATTGCACAATATTATATCTGTCGTACATCAATCACGTCATTACTCTTATCATTACGAATAATACATTTTTTTGTGACTATCATACTTCAATTTCTATTATAGTCAACATTCGTATGATTAGCGTCATTCTACATTAGATATACATGCTCCATGCCCCTGGACTTACATAGCAAATAGTCGCGAATTGTCGCTTTAAATCTGCGTAGTGAGGGCAAATGCTTAATACGTCTTGGGATCGTATTCCATAGGCGCCCACCTTGAGATTGAAAACATTTCAACCATGTATCGGTACGCGACGATGGAATTGAGACCTCCCTAGAATCAGTCCTACTAGAGGTCCGAGCCTGGTTTTTTGAAAAAGGGCTGCAAGATACGTGGGTTGACCCATGTTAATAACTTTGTATAGTTGTACCGCCGCAAAATACGCCCTTCTTCCCTCAAGATCAAGCCAGCCAAGTTTACTCCTGTAGGGACTGATATGCTCATACCTTTTAACACCACATATGTACCTCACACATGAATTCTGCAATCTTTGCAGTCTCATCCGGAGCTCACCTGACACATCAAGATACACTAAAGAGCAATAATCTAAATGAGACAGGACAAGAGCACTTGCAAGCCGTTTGCGTAACACCTCGGTAGTGCTGGATTGAAATGATTTAAGCCCATGTAGGGCCTTATTAACCTTTCGGCTAACCGCATCCAATTGCGGGTTCCATGTTAACTTCGAATCCATGACTACACCGAGGTTAGTAACAGTGTCAACAAAGGGAACAAAGACGTTACCCTGAATCTCTATGCCAGGCAAATCCATACTCTGTACTTTCTTAATGTTAGATTCTGACACAAAAATAATTGCCTTCGTTTTCCCGACATTGAGACACAGAGCGTTCTCAGAAGCCCACACCGACACTGCCTTGGCCACAGCTGACAAGCGTCTTATCCCCTGATGAAGGTTATCACAAGTAGCTTGAGTGTAGGTTTGCAAATTGTCCGCTTATAATAAATGCGATACACTATCCGTAAGAATATCCCTCGTACTCTTAAAGCCCGATAAAACTTCCTGAAGGTTATTAATATAAAGGCTGAATGGAAGGGGCCCCAAGACAGAGCCCTGTGGTACGCCGAGATTGGTTGTGAGCCAATCTGAACTACCATTAGATGCCGTAACAACTTTTTGGTTACGCCCTGTAATATATGACTTTATCCACATGACTACTCCCCTGGAGAACCCCATTCTGATCAGCTTGTGTAACAACTTGGATGGCGAAATAGTGTCGAACGCCTTACTAAAATCAAATAGTAAAAAGATGGTAATTAGCCGCTTGTTATTATCTGTACCGGATCGTATGTCTTCAGTCAATTTCAGTAGTGCTGTCTGCGTACTATGATGCGAACGGAAACCTGTCTGAAGGGGATCGAGGATTTCTTTCGAAAACAAATAAGCTGACATTTGTTCATGCACGATCTTTTCCAGAACCTTGGAGAGAAAGCTAAGAATGGCCTTCTTTTTTAACGGTACCAAATGAGATTTCTTCCAGGTACCGGGAAAGATCCCACTCGAGAGGAAGGCATTAAAAATGTCAGCAAGAAAAGGACCGATGACTGGAAGTGCTTTAGCAATAACACTTTGGGGAAATCCATCTTCACCCTTTGCTTGAGAAAAAAAATGCGCGACAGCTAGGACCACATCAGAATAAGTTATCTTACTAAAAGTAAAACCTTCATCACTAGCTGACGACATTATATCATTTAAATCATACTCGCGCTCTCTATCAGAAATGGATACTCCCGCAAAATGTGAATTATGGAGTTCCTCCCGAGCTCTCCGAAAGAGTCCAAGACTCCTAAGCTCTCTCCAGATGTTCTTCCCGCGCTCAAGAGCCTAAAAGATTTTACTACGAATGAAGTTATCTCGTGCTTTCATCGTCCGATCCTCCGCTAGAGTCACTAGAGTCTGACATTCCTGCCAAATTTCTTGATTCCTCGTGCGGAGAAACCGACGGCGCAAGGCATCACGCTTGTTATATAGCTCCTTAAGTTCCGAATCAACCCACGGTGGTTGTACACTTTTTTTTGGCCAAAATTCTTTAACTGGAGCTACTTTATCTAACGCCTTCATTATATTTACACCCAGATGCTTTAAACGAAAGTCCACGTCCGCATCCGAACAATTGATGGACGACCAATCGTACTCTTGCAGGAGAGACAGAAGCTCTTTCTGCTTTATTGCCTTAAAATTACGGTACGAGAAGTTACTTATGATCGGAGTCTTAGTTGTTGGGAGGTCAATAGTCACGTCAATGATGTTATGTCGATTTGGATAGGTCGCCACCAAATTGTTCGAGTCAAGTATGACGTCGTCATTGTCAATAAAAATTACATCTATCCATGTGTGCGTCTCTTTGGCATGATGAGTCGCGCCATGATTAACTAGTTTTATGTTAAGGCTACATGCTAGCTGCCTAATAAAATCTGATTCCGCTGATGTTGATAGCATGTTTGCGTTCAACTCACCCATAATAATGCGATGTTTAAAACCTGCCGAATGACGTTCAAGAACATCGGCAAGGTCGGAGTTTCTAACTTCAGCATCAGGTGCTCTATATATAACCGCAACAAAGACGGGTGGCAAGGATCCCTGTTGTACACTAAACATCAAGTATTCAGGAGCGAGCGGCTTACCCTCGTCCTGCACTGTTGAAGAGGAACATAATACTGTAGATTTGCATGAATTGTGGACATACAGGAGAACCCCACCAAGATCGAGAATAACCATCGATCTGAACGTAATCATCCCCGATACTTGGCCCGCGACGCGACTCAGCAATGCTGAAAATATGATAGAAGGGATAATAAGTAGGAATTGGCTAAAAGCAGTTATGTGTTTTTTTAGCGAGTTTACATTTAGAAAGCCTGCTCTAAATCCCTCACAATGTGCCTCTTTGACTCGTGGACTATCTAGTCAATCTACTGCTACATCTGCTACTATTTTATTATTTTTTTTGCGTTAGCCTTATCAATCGGGATAGGGTCAATTTTAGCAGTTCTAAATGACGCTGCGATCGCTTGCAGATCAGCCGCAGTAGATACTGATGCGATGTTTCGCCATCTTGGAACTTGGCCAGGAAACGACCTCCTCTATGCCAAAAATATTTTAAATATTTAATATTTAAATATTTAAAAGATGGTGTGCCTCGAGGAAGCCGCCGCTGCTGCTGTGATTCCTCTCTTCTCCCGCGTCTGCGTGCATCGGAAGAGAGGGCGGTCGCACGCGCGCGTGTGTGTGCGCGGGCAGTAGCTCATCATCCTTGAGAGGCGAGTGAGAAAGAGCAAGCGAGAGATAGATGGTCGCGCGTACAGAGTGCGATGGTGTTGGCGCCGTGCGTGTGTGTGTATGTATCGGGCTCGACGTCGGTGCTCGCTGACCAGTCTTCTCTGCGGCGCGATCAGCTGGTGCCGTTGTATAGATGTGTGCAAGTGTGTGCCGGTCTATAGCTTTCCTCAGTCGCGAGTCTCCTTATCCTCATTCCCTCGACAAAAAATACAATAACAATTCCCCCCATTAATAACAATAACATTTAATAAAAGATGCTCGGCTCTGGTGACGGGTGATTTGGTCGCGATTGACTGCCCGTGTTTTAATACATTGGGACGCGAAATACACGTCACAAACTCCCCCCCCCCCCCCCCATAAACGGGACACACCGCCAGGAGTGGACTGTTTATTCCAATAATTAACGAGACTATAGTTGGGCCATTGTATCCCATAAACGCGATTTCCGAACAACCCTCGGCACTAGAGCTTTGCAAGAAACAATATATATATATATATAATTATAACTATACTATAACTAATCAGGCTGAAAACAAACAAAAAAAATTTTGTTAATACCTCCACCTTACTACTCCCAATCCGACCACAGAGCAATGGCGCTCATAGATCGCGCGACCATAGGGGGAATTATAAGATCCTACTAAAAGAAATAATTTTCATAACTGACTGGGCATGGATATGACTCCGTCATTCCATGTTTCGGTCACTAATTGGGTGTTCTCAGGTCGTACCCTTGGTCGCCGATGCTTAGGGTCTCGGATGGGTCGCTATTCCATTCCAGAAGAATTCGCACGACCAGCTCCAGCCATTGGAGATGTTCCTCAAAGCTCTCGGTCGCTATAACGATGTCGTCCAAGTATCCAAACACATATGGTTCATACTGGATGCCAAACAAAGCATCGATCAGGCGTTGAAAGGTCATGGACGCATTCGTTAATCCGAAGGGCATTTTTACGAATTGTCAAAGCCCTGACCCCGGAACTGCAAATGCTGTAAATTTCTTGCTGCTTTGCTCCATCGGTACTTGAAAATATGCCTGATTGACGTCAATTTTGGTCAGATATTTGGTTTATGCAATTTGTCCATTATGGAATCCATGCTCCTGATAGGATATGCATCCTTCCGGATCCCTTTGTTGAGGTCGCGATAATCTATACAAAATCTATAACTCCTATCTGGCTTCTTGATGATTACCGGGGCACTACTCCATTCACTTGCCGATCGCTCTATTACTCCACTCCAGAACATCTTCTCTATCTCTTCGTGTACTACTTGCAGAAGTTTGGGTGACATTCTCCTTGGTCGATGTTTGATGGCGGCTGCAGAGAGGACATCTATGTCATGTTCGGTCAGTGTGGTCGTTCCTAAATTTTCCGATGGCGGAGGTAATATCTTGGTCACTAGGTCTTCTATAGCTTTCCACTGCTCGTCGTTTGCCTCGGTAATGCCGGCGCATTCGGCGTATGCTGGGGTCGCTTCAATTTCCTCGTCGTCCCAAGATTGCTTCCATGGGCCCTCATTAGTCCTCCGCATCCGTCCGCCGTATCTTACATCAACGTCCCATGGGGTGGTAAAGTCCTGGCCAAGTAAAATGTCGTGCTCGCAAGGATCTACGGCTCTTACAGTTAGCTTCCATGATCTGCCATCCAATTCCATGGTGATGTCCAGATACCCCAATACATTCTTTGTTCCACCTAACACACTTTTTATAACAGAGTTCGCTGGTCGCAGTCGGTCTTTAAACTCAGCCGCTATCGCTGGTCCTACTAGGGAGACCGTGGCTCCTCCATCAATTAGGGCTCTGTATGGCCTACCACCTAATATTACCTTCGTGAAGATGCGGCTCTGCGCTCATACCTGCGACTTCGTCTTCGCCTGGTTCCGGACCTTCCAGTTGGTCGGCCTCCAGCGTACGTAGTACGCTGCTCTCCCCTCGTAGACTAGATGTGGGCACCCCAACATCTACGTCTGTACCCAAGGAGGAGGGGCCCTCCAACGAGGGAGTTGACACCTGAGACCCTGCCAGATAGTCGACCGCCTCTCGTACGATGGCTAGGTGCTCGAAATCCATCTTCTCGCCAGCTGTTGGATTGAGCGCCGTTATGTCGGACCATTCGAGCATCGGTAAGGTTGTCACTCTTTCGGTCACCTGGTACAGGAGTCGCTGGATGCTCTGTTAAGAGTAGTTTTGATCGCTTACCGATTCATAGTCGACTGGAATATTGGGGCGACGTATGCGTCGACTGGGCGGTAAGAGGCGGGGTACTTCCTTACACCCAGCTACAGCTCCCACCTTGGCTCCAATCGTCTTCTCTATGACTGTTGTTCGCTCCCTCCGCACTTGCGACTGGTCTCCCTTCTCTCTTCAATAGTGGCTCACTTCCGGTCGCTCCTTTCATATGCTCACTTCCAGCTTCTGCGGTCGCTTCCTTCTCTTCCTCTTTCTCTAGTAACTTATCTACTGTCGCTGGTGCTGCAACGACTGCTACTGCTGCTGCTGCTACTGCTGCTGCTGCCTTTGCTGCTTTTGTTGCTGTCGCTGCTGCTGTCGCTGCTGCTTTTGCTGCTGTCGCTGCTGCTGTCGCTGCTGCTGGGGCTGCTGCTGCTGCTGGCGCTGAAGTCACTGCGGTCGCTGCTGTCGCTGCTGCTACTGCTGCTGCCGCTGCTGCTGTTGTTGCTGCTGCTGCTGGCGCTGCAGTCGCTGCAGTCCCTGCAGTCACTGCTGTCGCTACTTTTCCTTCACTCTTCTTTCTTATCTCTTCACTCGTCGCTCGGGTTTCTTCGTTCGTCGCTCGGGTCTCTTCGCTCGTCGCTCGGATCTCTACGCTCTTCTCTTTCATCTCGTCACTCGTCGCTCTTCTCTTTCATCTCTTCACTCGTCGCTCTTCTCTTTCATCTCTTCACTCGTCGCTCTTCTCTTTCATCTCTTCATTCGTCGCTCGTGTCTCTTCGCTCTTCTCTCTCGTTTCTTCACTCGTCGCTCGGGTCTCTTCGCTTTTCTCTCTCGTCTCTTCGCTCGTCGCTCGGGTCTCTTCGCTCTTCTCTCTCGTTTCTTCACTCATCGCTCCGGTCTCTTCGCTCTTTTCTCTGGTTTCTTCATTCGTCGCTCCGGTCTCTTCCCGCTTTTCCCGCGCCTCTATATGGGCATTTCCTGCCAGGCTTAGCACGCCACTCTCCTCCCCTAGACCCAGAACCAAAAGAACATCAGTAGTGTTACTTGACAAAACTCTCTTCACCATGCCTGTCCTTGTGAGGTCGCCTTTCTGCACAGCATCTTCGGGGGTCGCTAGTGGGGCGTACAGCCGTCCTGCCTCGATCGTCACAGCTCGGTCCAGATCCACGTATCCGCGTTCACGCTGAAAGAACTACTACTACTTGGACTTTCTATGCTAGAAGGGCGACATCTCCGGCGTTTGTTGCGTCTCCGGTCGCTTTTAACATCATTTTCCCTGACATCCTTGTCGGTCCGATCCCAAGTGGAGTAACCTCGCTTCCGGTACTGTATATGCTTCCGCGGTGTATACCCCGAGTCACTGTCAGAGTTAGATGAGCTGCAGTATCGAGAGATTTGATCATGAATGACTACCGTCGATCCCGGGTCTGGGTTCGACGTTCCTGGCAATCCTGCTCCCGGAATTCGTGCCCATGACGGTCGTGCGTCTGCATTCGAGGACAGTCCCTTTGACTGTGTGGTCGCTGCTACATATTGTTTTGAGTCAACTGGACCGGTGAGACCTGTGAAACTTGGCATCCTGGTACATGAATCGTGCGTGACGGGCTTTCGTGAGTACTGAATACTGGGTACTGCCATTTCTCCTTGCATCGATGTAGCGGTGGTAATGGTGGTGGCTGCGCAACTGATTGTCCGATTGACTGCTACCTGTGCTCTAGACTCTTATATCTCCGCTACTTGTCTTGACATAGTAAGCGGCCTCACGTCTTGGCTGTCTTCGGTCCCTGTACTTTGGCTTTCTAAAGTTTTGGTCGACTTCCTAGGTCTTTTCGCCCATTTTCTCGTGACCACGGATGTGGGAATTTCCTCGTATGACTCCTCTGTCATAGTTACAACCGTAGTCGCCGATAATTCCTCCGATTGTTTTTCATCCGCGGACGGGTCCCATGATACGTCAACATGAGGCTCCACTGTCCTTATACTGGCTCGCAGAAGTCTGTCTCTGAGATGGACTGTTGTCCAAGATACGCTCAATCCCATTTGGTCCAGGATTACTATCAGTTCGTTTTGGTCTATCCCATTTATTCTAGTCGATACCGCCATTCGCTGGAGTATGCGCGGGTCCTTCTTTGCTGCTTGTCTTGTGTTCACTTTGTACTTTTTAGTCGTACACAAAGGGAAAAAGAAAACAGCTGTTTGGTCGCTATTTACACTCTATCGTTCTCTAATGTTCGCTAGATTGGAAGGGCCCACCCAGGTCTTTGGAATCTTTGCAAAGGCGGGGATTTAACCTGCAGTACCTGGTGCACGTGAATGGAGAGGTCGCTAAAGATGGAAACAATCTTAACTCTTTTACGAGACAATTTTCCTGCCTAACTACTGTGTCACTAATTTTCAATTTTTATAAGGATTTATAATAAGATGTATATTTATATATATTTTATGTTACTCTGGAGATTACCGTATGTTACTTTTGCTAAAGGGACAAAAGGAGATAAAACAAAGAGAATAGTTTCTTTTCTTGTGTCTTCTTTATCGGTTCCTTTAGCTGAAATGCCTAATCGAAATTTGGTTGTCTAACTCTTGAGTAGCTGCTGAAATACCCTGACGCGAAACGAATAAAGTCGCTATTTATTCTTGAGTAGTTCTTGGTATTCTCTTCTTGTTCATATCTGGAGTAATAATCTGAGGTTTGTTCTGGGTCGCAATCAATTTTCAGTAAATAATTCCAAATACAAATGAAATATATATATGTATATGTATTAATCAATATTTCCGTTGACACAGTAGTTGTAACAATAACTTTAGTGTTTTACACCCAATTTCCCAGCACTTCCCCCAAAAATTGTAAATCGTTCTTACTAATCGATTTGGGGGTAGTAGTACAGCAAAATTAGTATTTTGTGGAGGTATTCGCCAAATAAATTTTTCCTATACGGTGGTGTGACTCCTACTCTACTATTTTAAAATGCGTCAAAGAGGTTAGACAAATAGGGTCATAATTCAGAATAATTAGACAGAAAACCAAAATTCGTTTTTCACTCTAATTCGTTATCTCAAATTTCACTAGATCTCCAAACAACAATTTTCTGAATTTGTCTCCTATTTTCCACACCATCTTTATTTATCGCTATTCTACTCAGTGCGTCGCCGCAGTCTTTCGCTTATACTAGTATTTCGCCATATTCTCTGGATATCGCTACAATCTTCCTCAAAATAACCGAAGAAAAATTTCCAATACTCAAAAAAAAATCCTAGGAAAGGTCCCAATCGAAACAAAAAATTCATTTACGACACACCCCAAAAAAACCGTGAATAATCCTCAAATCAAGAATCACTCAAAAGAAATTCGGAAAATTTTTCAAATTACACAAAACATTTCTCGGAAATTCTCAAATCGACAACTTCTCAAAAAATACAAGAAAATTCTGACAATCCTCAAAATCGATCAAAAAAAAATTTTCTCGGATAATCCTCAAATCAAAAAGCTTTCAAAAAAATTATCCGGAAAATTTTCTAAACCCTTTAAAAAAAAATCTTTAAAAAATCCTCAAAATCAAAAAATCCACAAAAAAAAATTTGGAGCATTCTCAAAATTAAAAAATTTTCAAAAAAAAATTTTTGGATAATGCTCAAAATATCCTTAAAAAATTTTGGAAATTCCTCAAATCAAAAACTCTCAAAAACAATTTCCGGAACATCCTCAAAAATATCCATAAACTTCCCTAGAAAACTTTCAAAATCGAATATTTTCAGAGTACTATCTATGATCCAATAACCCAAATGAAAAATGTTAGTCCTATCTATAACCCATTAACCCAAGTGAAAATTTTCTAAGTCTAATATATAACCCAATAACCCAAGTGAAAATTTTCAAAGTCCTCTCACAAACTTCCTAAAGATTTTAAAAAAATTCCAATTTGTTTAGAATTAATAATACAACAAAAAAAATTCCACTTTAAATCGCTGAACTGTCGCTTGCTTGAGTACCGTGTAAAAAAATTTTTCCGTCTTTTCCCGAAATCACTAATTAATTAAATTATTCTGTCGCTTTTTCTACTATTATTAATTTACGTGATTTTAACCTGATTTTCGTGTTTCACTAAGCCCCCGTTGGTACGTCATTTGTAACGTGGCATTTGTCACTCTACTTATTTATAAACTTTGCTCAGCACTTTACCGAACTTATCAAATGTAATGGGCGCAAGGTAAAGCGCGGCGAGCTCTGCACGAGCCCTCTCCTAGAGGAAGTTTCGTGAAGCGGATAATCAGGATAATTAACTATACAATAACCACACAAATTTCACACTTCAAGTACCTAGGCTTTATTAATGATCACATAATATAACGGTCGCCAATTTACAATTTTCGCACAACTAATCCGTCGCTGTACAAGATGGCTACGCTAGCCCTCGCGCTTCTCCCGCGACTACCAAATCAGCACATTTCCCGAGTTTTCCTTGCTATCGCGTAATCCCCCTTTTTTTTCACGTTATTATTCGTAAATTTCGAACTGGCCCGGCGGGCACTGATTCTAAACGATGGTATCACACCACCAACGCATTTATGCCATTGCCGCCGAGCACATGGCGACAATATTATATATCCATTATGTGTAAAAGTTAGCGTTAATTACTGATTCTCTGTATAAGTGCCGAGGGATGCTAGACAGTAGCTCATCATCCTCGAGAGGCAAGGGAGAAAGAGCAAGCGAGAGAGCAAGAGTGGCGCGTACAGAGTGCGATGGTGTTGGTGCCGTGCATGTCTGTGTGTATCGGGCTCGACGTCGACCCTCGCTCCGACGAGTCTTCTCTGCGGCGCGATCAGCTGGTACCGTTGTGTGGATGTGTGCAAGTGTGTGCCGGTCTATGGCTTTCCTCAGTACGACTCTCCTTATCCTCATTCCCTCGACAAAAAATAAAATAACAATTCCCCCCATTAATAACAATAACATTTAATAAAAGATGCTCGGCTCTGGTGACGGGTGATTTGGTCGCGATTGACTGCCCGGGTTTTAATACATTGGGACGCGAAATACACGTCACAATATATTAAAACACGGGCAGTCAATCGCTACCAAATCACCCGTCACCAGAGCCGAGCATCTTTTATTAAATGTTATTGTTATTAATGGGGGGAAGTGTTTTTTTATTTTTTGTCGAGGGCATAAGGATAAGGAGAGTCGCGATATATATATATATATATATATATATATATATATATATATATATATATATATATGTATACATGTATATATTTCTTTCTGTAGGAATATTTGGCAATAAGGGTGGGAGGGGGAGGGGGGTTGTACTACACAATAACTGAACACAATTTATTTTTGTTGTTATTTTAGTGGTCCGAAATTATTTATTCATTAGTTACGATGTTAATTTCTTTACAAATCTAGCTACCACTACACATTTGTTGAGATTACGGAGACTTCTCTCTTACACTTTGATTTACGACAGCTATACTACCGAAGGAGTAGTATAGGCTTTCGAGCTGTAATACGTGTTTCCGATTTTGAAGTTACAAGGTGACTGATGCGGCGGAAAGCTACCTTCTCCCTCGCGACCTGATGAACGAACACCCTACTCTCTACTAATTTTTCGCGTCTTGTCCTCTAATTGGTCTAAACCAGATCGGACGGTTGACCAAGGCATGGTAATCTGTACTTATTAGAGGCTAAGTTACGATAGATTGGTATACTTTTTTTATGAAACTTTCATGTTAAAATTAAGACTACTAAAATAAAAGAGCAATATTTTCAAATATTATTTTTGAACTATTCTGAGGTTATATTCTATATAAATAATTTATTGTTTGCGATAGAAGCAGTATTTTAATATTAACTTATATTTTAAAAAAATGATATTTTAGGTAATAATAAAAAAACTCCTTTTAAATTTGTTCATAATATATTAAAAAGAAAGTACAAAAGTTTTCAGCGTGATTCACGAAGAACTGTTGCGCAGGCTTACAAAGTAAGTTATGAAAATTAAGTTTTGAGAAAAATGTGTTTAATCCTAAATATTAATAAAAATAGCATAATCAACCATTTATCTACAGTTTCAATTAAGTGGAAAAAAATAGTTTTTGCGTAAAACCTTTTTCTTTTGAAAGAAAACAGGTTTAATAAGTGCTTAACCAGTTGAAACAAATCGTTTTTTTACCTAAAATCGGTAGCTTCTTCCCTTAAAGTGAAGAAATCAGAATTATGTTGCCGTGTGATGACTACTTGCTGCTTCCATGATGAACCAGAAGTCTAGAGCGGCTCGATAGCAGTCAACGGCTGAGTCAGTCGACCAGAGCGGCTCGCATCCAGTATCGATGGCGACTGGATCAGTGTAGTTGCTGCGTCGACGGCAGCAGCAATGATGAGAGTTACCAGCTGGGCGCGCTGTGGTAATACTCCGTGCAGCTTGTAGTCGAGCAGCAGCAGCACCGTCAGCAGTAGGAGGAGAAACTCAGACTGCACGACGTGGTAAGCGGCCGTGCGTAGTTACGCGCCGCTGTTGAGAGTCGTTGCGAGAAGGCGGCGCAGGAGCAGTAGCTGCTTACAGCAGCAGCCCGCAGCGGTAACGTCGTTAGTGGCGGCCGCGCGAACCTGCACGCCGCTGTGTTGTCGGGAGTTCAGACACAGGAAATAAATAAGCGCGTGCAAATAAGTTTAAGTTTAAGGTTATTGTTTAAGAAGCACAGTTGAATATAAGGGCGCATCCCTTTTACAAGTGAAATGTCAAATAACAAACTGGTGCATACGTACTTATAGTAAGGAGTTCGAAAACAGAAGGCTGCCGCGCCCTGGGGGCCGTGGCATATGTAACCACGCGGGTGTCGCATGCTTAGCTTAAATTAGGAATTAATTATGTGTCATAGAAGGGGAGTGATGGAGGTGTGTGGTCGCATAGGGGAGTTAGGTAAAATTTGGGGTGGATGAGTGTGCTATGCAGGAGTACGGGGTAGGCAAGGTAGGATACTGGTTTTATAGCGTAGGTCGAGAAGTAGGATTCAGTATGGTAAGATACATATAGCTTGACGACGAAAAGATGATTGTGAGACAATATTCTTGATGTAACAGGTCCGCCCCTGCATACTTGCGTTGCCGGTGCTATGCAATATGAGTTAAAGACAATTTGCTGTTGCAAGTGTTGATGATTTGGAAATTTTCCCTCAGACGGGATGGTCTGCCGATGATTGGTCGGTGAGTGAAAGGTGACCGGATGTTGAAATGCCATTTTAGGTTGCTTCTGTCTCTGCGTTGCAAACATCGGCTGCAAACCTAGTTTTATGACCAAAATTTTTCCTCTTTATTTGCCATTATAAGTAGAGTTTTGCAGTTGTGGATATTTTTCATACATTTTCTTATAGATTTCCATAACATGTAGAACTGGTTGTAAGTAGTGGATATGTAGTTAACGCTCTTCTGAGAGGGATTTTGTTTCAAGGAAATGGTCGGGAGTAGTACGAAGGATATATTGAAGTATAGTTTAAACATGCAATTATTAAATTCAGGATACTAATCGTTACAAGTGTTGGTTGCGAATAAACCCAGTTTGTTATGTAACACTATGATTATATAAATATTGATACATTAGTAAACCCATTTGCACTAACGGAGTGATTAGTGAAAGTTGCTATAACGGTCTGTTTAAATTTAATTCAACTCTATTAACACATTACACATTGATTGAATACAGATTCGAAAAATTTACATATTGTCGTGATTTTAAGATTTTTATTCAATAGAGTACTTGAAATATTACGCGTGAAGTTAAGATACTTACTTTTTTTTAGTTTGTTTATGTAAATTACATATTATCAACATAAGTACAAGTATTTATATTTGAGGTATGTAAAATTTAGAAGACATAAGTGCTTAGAGATCATTATTTGATGCATATAAGAAGTGTAAATTAATTTTGGAATATTTTCGTAATTTCGTAAAGAAAATTGCGTGTCACCTCATCGTTGTGGCTGACTTCTTGATGATAACCTGGTTCATACTCCTTGTCGTCTTTAGGGCAAACAAGGTGTGGCTAATTGGTCTTTGGGAGATCGGGTCTGTGGTGGCTTCCTTCATATTCTTGTGCTCCTGATACTGTTTGGACCTCACGAGCATGGACGAGACAGCCCCTTCAAAGATCAGAAGGGTAAATACACTCTTCGCTTCTGATGTTCTCCTGATACTTTAGTACCCATCAGCGGCGAGCGAGAGTCTCCTTATTTGCATAGGTGATGTGTTGAATAAGGAAATTTTAATTTTGGTTGTTGTTGTCTTTTGTTTTCATTTTTTTTTGTTTTTTTTTGTTTTGGTGATTTTTGTTTATGTTTTGACCTTAAATATTTGTGCGGTGTGAGGTCCAGTTTTTGTGTAGTGCTAGATTATTTATTTATTTATTGATACATATTTTACATAAATATAATGGGGTGCTGTATAGTAGCATTTATCCCTAGAATTCAATAAAACATCACCCTGGCTTCAGCCAGGCCATCGCATTGAAAGCATGGAGTTATTTGTAACTCTTTCTGATGTTCGGTACTGGGGCATTCCATGGCGATAAGAAAGATGACGTCGCCCCTGTACCTAAAAAAATTCACCGCACAGACTGGACACCCTTTCCAGACTGGAATTTCATCTCTACATAACTGGCATTCGCCGTACGTGCTGGATTATTTATTTATTTATTGATACATATTTTACATAAATATAGTGGGGTGATGTATAGTAGCATTTATCCCTGGAATTCAATAAAACATCACCCAGGCTTCAGCCGGGCTATCGCATTGAGAGCATAGAGTTATTTGTAACTATTCCCGATGTTGGATACTGGGGCATTCCATGGCGATAAGAAAGATGACGTTGCCCCTGTACCTAAATAATTCACCGCATATACTGGACACCCTTTCCAGACTGGAATTTCATCTCCACGTAACTGGCATTCGCTGTACGTGATTCGGTTAGCGAAACCTTCGCTTCCGTATTGCTGCGATTCCAGGAGATAACCGTAGGTCACCCCTGCTCATGTTCTCGGCTTCTCGGAGCTGGGCAGCGTGCACGGCTGCGCGTACTCTTCTTATTTGCTCTTGCAACCGAGCTAGGCGGTACTGGCGTAAAATATCTTCCGGGATGTGGTCTTGGAAGCGTTCCTCGTAGAGCTCTTCGTCCGGGTCGTAGATCGTCTCGCTGAAGTCTGGATGCTGGTTGAGGTTGTTCGAGCTTCTGACGATCTTGCGACTAAGTTGAATTGCTTCGAACGCGGATGCCACCGCCTGCCTGATGAAAACGCTACTGTAATAGGCAATGTACGCCACAAAACTGATTTGTCCATGCTGGGACAATTCGCGGCCCCCTCGAAAAATGAACGGAGTCGAGAAATCGTAGCTACCGGTGTTGAGGGTTTGAGAGTCGGAGGTCGAATGCACTGCAGTGCGTCTTTTTTCTGTCGCAAATTTACGGTTTTCTTTGGGATGAGGTAAAGTGGAAGGTAAGTGAAGGAAGTAGCCTAAGAAGCTTAGAGTGTCTTCTCTTTCCACCCCTCTCGTGGCATCTCGGCGCAATCCCATTGGTCAAAACTCGTCAGTGTTTTAGTGTTTTTTTTTGTCGGTCTAAAGGTAATCTTAAACACGATGTTTCAACAATATCATTTAGTACTCGTTTTATCACGCTAGTTCGCAATATGTATTTTTTAAGATTTCATTTATTTGTTTATTTAAAACTTAAAGCTATTTTTGTAGATGAATTTGTATGTTCTCTTTGAGTATCATTTTTCTTTGCAATTAATAATGAGGTTTTTTCTAATGTAAATTGTTCTGTTGATAATTGCGTAAGAGAGGTGAACATTTCGTTACGAATAAGATAAGGGTTTGATTCTTGGAATTTGATTTCGTCGAAATTTTGTTGACGTAAAGCATCCAATGATTGAAAAACTTTACTATGGTCTCAGTGTATGAGACTTTGTTTACAGTTAAATTAATATTTCGAATTTTTAGTGGTATGCCATTCGTACGCGGCAGTGAGAGAATCAGTCAATTCTTCCAAGATGCTAGCTTTTTGCATATTTTCGATAATTAGGTAAGATGTGCTCACTGCCTGTATATCGAAGTTCCTCATATCGTGCATGATGGACGTAACTTTACCCGAAGCTTGGAAGTTATGATATGCCATTTTTCTCTCGCTATACTAATATGTCTTTGCCGATGCTGTATGCGATCCAAGGATTTCCGCCAATTGGAATTTTGCTTCGTTGCCTGTTGTCGGTGCCAATTCCAGCAATGCGAATACTATTAGTCCGAGTAGTGTGCCTATTATACCTTAAAATTAAACGTTACAATGAGATATTATGTTTAAGTTATATAATTCAATTACGCTAAAAGTGCTGTTACTATATTTTTACAAAAATCGGTATATGAGAAATTGTTTATAACAAACGGTGTTGATTTCTTATAATTACATGGTTATTTATTTTCGACTTTATCTACGTTCGATTTTCTATTATATTTTAATGTTAATAGTATTATTTGTTTTTATTATTCCTCTCCTTTTTCTAACGTTTTCAAATAATTATTGATTACATCGTTCATAGTATTTAGCTGCTCATTGCGCATTTCTTTCGCGATAGACTGTATTAATTCATTAACCACCAGCGACGAGCTGCAAGAAAAATCTACGCTGTTTTCAGCATTACTTTCAGAGTCTGCAGTATCGTTTCTGGTTATTTATTCTTTCAACAATTGAACTTTCTGATAAGTTAATAAAAGTGGGCAGTGTGATGCGAGCTGTTTTTGAAGAATCTTCTAATGTTATTCTAGTGTTGCTGCGCCGGTCCAGATTTGGGTAATAATTTAACTTTGTAAACAATTCCTATTATTGCATTACTAGTCCTGCTTATTACAACTGAATAAAAATTGTGCATACATAGACAAAGTTGTTGTTAGTAACACACCTCGCAAATATCGTATAGAGCGCGTTGATAATGCCATCTTTCGACATTACAAATAATATCCATTTTGCTTGCTTTTAATTTTTATTTAAGAATTGTTTAAATAATTACCAAAATTTAGAATAAATAAATTGATTGTGAGTAATCCTGATAGCTCTGCTTAACTCTTTGCTTCATTAGTTTATTATTTTAGACCAATAATAAGTTAAATGTAGTCAATGTGCGTTAAGCGTGCTTTAAAAATTTTTGTGCCATAAGCAAAATAAGCTATTCTACAAATTTCGTAATTTTTATTCGCTGCTGGGACTAGGAGTTGCTTCTTACAAGTTTTACAATTGGTCAGAAACACGTATTGTTGCTGGACAAGTGTATAAAAATGTAACTCATTACCTACCAAACAGGCACGGTTTTATCGTCACTTTTAGTTTCATTTTTTAAATTTTTGAATTCACTCTTTTAGATCATGGTGAGGCCAGAATTAAGCTAAACAAAAATGCAACAAAGTTATAATTTTTTAAGGGGAGGTTCTGCGAATAAATATAAATTCTCTAGCTTTTTGCAAACGCAATAAAATTTTTATCTTGTCTTTAAAATGAAAAAAAGTATATTTTTCAGCAAGTTTCAGCCCAATCCATCCAATCTACAGATTTATTTAAAAAAGTCAATTCATTTTTGTTAAAAAGTACACACATTAGAAATATCGCTTGCATACGCTATTTTGAAATATAATAGATAAAAGAATTGATAGATCCAGTAACTTCTAATAATAAAAAGTTGGCTTTGAAGCCGTAATTAAAACTTTTTGCTGAAGAATCAAAAATGAATACTGATAATTGATTACAAAAAGAACGAAAAAACCACATTTTTATATCTTTTTTAATAATTCAGCTACGTTATATATACCTTATTTATAAAACATAGTAAATGTCAAAAATCATTGTTGGTAATTTTAGAGGCAATTTATGATTATCAATTATAAAATATTGTCTCTATAATTAATGTCTGCATCATAATTAATAAAGATTTCACTGCCGAGTAGTTAATCTTCCTCCATAGGAAAATCATGTGGTACTAAGTAAAAATAAAATGTTAAATCATGAAAATGCATTGGAATTTTGCCGTAAGTGCCGTATGTTACCTTTTGTTATACCGGTTTGTTCTAAAATTTCATTAGCATCGACTCGATAATTGTGCGGTTTTTATGAAATCTTCAAAAGCGCTGGCGCCGGTGTCTAGTATTAGCGATAACGGTTGGAAGCAGCTATGTATTTTTAGAATAATAGTTGTTGAACAATTATTAATGCTTAATAAAACAACTTTTTTATTAATTGTATTGCTGATTATTTCTCGTATAATTTTGATGTTAGGGTTGTGGGATTTCCCTGGTTGCGTCGTTCATTCCGTCAATTAACAAGAGAAGCAAGTCGTGCATAATTATACAGTGAAACATATAGTGTACACAATAACGAGAAGAAATTCGTGTACGAGAATACATTTCAGTAAAATATATATATTATATATATATATATATATATATATATATATATATATATATATATATATATATATATATATATATATATATATATATATATATATATATATATATATATATATATATATATACGCACGATAAGTAATTCATGCAAGAGTATACAGTGAAGAATATATATAAGTACGAGAAGAAATTCGTGCACAAGTGTATTGTTACGTGAAAAAAAAAATATATATATATATCTACCTACATATAGTTAATTAGCTAACTCTACCACCCTGCCCCCCTTATCCCCCCTCGCCCCCCTCAGCCACTCCTCTTACGATATCTCCTCAAAATAGAGTTAAATTTTACTTTTTTATGTTATTTTTCACTTTTGTAGACTTCCACATGGACTCCCCTCATCCCCCCCTCATCCCCCTCATCCCCTCATTTGACCCACCTCAACCCCTTCTCCTCCCCTCTTCCCCTCATCATGCCCCCCTCCGCCCCCCTCTTCCTCGCCTCAGCCCCCCCTCATTGTATTTAGTTTTATATAATGTTTTTAAAAAATCTCTCATAATGATTAAAAGGAAAATATCCAGACTTATAAATAGATAGAAACGATCTTTCAGGTAAATAGAGAAATTGATAAATAGATAGCTGCGTTTTTTTAAAAACATTTAAAAACTTAAATTAAATTCAGTTAAATTGTTTTAGGATTTCAAGACAATTTTTTATTGATAAAGTTTTCAATTATCAATCCAATTTTTTTGTTAAATAACATTTAAATAAAAGTTTCTTCTATTTTTTCCACACAACCCAGGAGGTAAATAGATGTGTGCGTTGATTTTTTTGTTTTGTTTAATTTAATATATTGATTATAAATTTAAGTATTACTTATGGTTTATGTAACGGTACAAGATTAAAAATCATAAAATTATTTAAATATAATATTGAAGCAGAAATTAACGGGAGAAAAAATTGGAGATAGGGTATTCATTCCACGAATAATCTTAAATACTGAAAAATCATCATCATTACCGTTTATTCTTTATAGAAAACAATTTCCTATTGTATTAGAATTCGCAATGACTATAAATAAATCCCAAGGTCAAAGTTTTGATGAGATAGGAATATTTATAAAAAGACCTTTGTTTTCTCATGGCCAATTATATGTTCTTTTATCTAGATGTAAAGACCCAGAAAAAGTATGTATTCAAAATGAGTCTGAAAATTTAACAGAAATTGCTAATGTAGTACGGCAAGAAATTTTTGAAAATTAACATCATCTTTTAAAATATAATTAAAATATATCTATAAATAAATAAAAATAAAATAAACTATTGGAAAAACAGTTCTCATTACATTTTTAATATATATTCGAAAATTATAAAGATGGATAACATGGAATGGAAATTAAATCAAGATCATAACGAAGGAATGGAAAATTTACGAAACTTAGAATCTTTAGCGGCTTTAGATGAACAAATTGACGATAGTATGGAGTGGGATCCAATTCAAAATTGTTACGTTAAGTTAGAGGATTTACAAAATGCCGAAGATTTGCAAAATTTACAAGATTTAAACGAACAAATTGATGACTATTTAGAAAAGGAAGAAGAATATGAAAATTATTCACATTCTGTACATAAAAATTTATATTACAATAAATGAAATAGACAATTTTGTTGGGAAAGATGGTGATTTAGAAATTATCAAAAATTGGAAAAACGTACCATGTTATATACGGTTGCAGGTCTCTGAAATTTTAATGTTAAAGGTAGAAAACAATGATCCAATTTTAAATTATTATCTTTCAGAAAGTTTGGAAAAGTATTATAAATACGTTACAAATATAGCGTGTATTGTATGGGTTATAAAATTTGGTTAATCATTTATTTATTTCGAATACGCCATATTTCCACTTCAAATTTTTAATGTTTCATATATTCACATATTATAACTAATTATTAAAATAAAGAAAAATTAATAAAATATTCAAAGCACATTGGCCAATCATAAAAGTAATCATATAATTAATAACGTGATTATTTAATATTATTTCAATACATGGTGTAGTAATATTTTATAAGCACAACCTTATTAGGTAAGAAAGCATTTCATTTTATTTTATTAAAAATTTTTATTATATGTTTTTGTAATTGTAATATTTTTCAATTCAACAATTTTTTTCCTTTTAAGAGTATATTTATATGATTACTTTTTTATACCCATTAGAAAAAAATTAAGTAGAACATATTAATTTTAAATTGATAAATAGATCTAAATATAAACAAGTGGTATATATATAGATGTATTTTACAAGTTAAATAGTGTTCTATAAAATGTTATTTTATTGGGTATATACACCGGAGATAGGAAGGAGACAGATGGGTAATCTTTATTGAAAATGAATAAATTAAAAATTATAACAAATACTTGAATGATAAATATAATATAGAATTATCTACGTTAATTATTATACAGGTTATCGTAATGATTTTTAAGTTAACCTTTTTCAATAGAGGTGGGAAAGGGATTCTGATAATTAATGATAATCATGAAAAATATATCTGAGTTTATCGTGTCAATAAATCACATTTATTTATCAGTACATAATTAAATATGATTATTAGTAAATTAAACAAAACAAAAAAATCAACGCACCTTTCTATTTACCTCATACGTGGTGTGGAAAAATAGAAAAAATAATTATGTTATTTCCTTATAAGAATTAATAATGTGAAGCAAACAAATAATTTTAACTATTGTTGTAAGATGTGGGGGTTGGTGAACGGAGCGAGCAGGGGGCGCAGCCCCCCTAGTATATATATATATATATATATATATATATATATATATATATATATATATATATATATATATATATATATATATATATATATATAATCAGTGTTATTTCTTGTACTTGTTATATGATACCTATAAAATGAGCCCTGTTTTAATAATAGCCCAAATTACTATGAAATATTATGCTACTTAGGAAAGGATGAAATAATGAAAATATGACAAAATAATGCATTATGACGATATCACAAAAATTCGTTACCGGGAATTTACATTAAAATTTCTATTTATACATCTAATAATATTTCTGGAACTTTCTATAAATATCAAACACATACTGGAATGTAGATTTATACTAATTACACTAAAACACAGTTTTATAGCACTTCACTTAAACACGGTCATTCTGTTTCACACGATATGCATTTAGATTCTGTCTAATAAAAACGTAAATAATGAAGATACTGTTTTTTTAGATAACTGTACTCAAGATTGTACGTGTATACAATAATAAAATCTTAAATAGACAGTTATCGATTCCAGCTCGAGTTATCTCTAACTAGATTTAAGTGATATTTGGTGATTAACGTTACGTTTTTCCATGAAACTCAAGATTAAAGATACTTTCAATTATTAATATGTAATTAATAACTTTTCTACTATACAGGAATGATTATTGACCTTCAAATCAACATAAATATTCATAAAAGAGGCCTGCGGCGGCTCAGTCGGTAGAGTGTCGGATTCCCACGCCGGTGACCCGGGTTCGAATCCTAGTCTCTGCCGATTGATACAAGCACCTCTGTAAAAATTACATGTGCTTTGTTTACAAAACACACCGCAGACCCCCGTCGTCGATTAGCACCACATGGGAGCACAAACATGGCGACGTTAAAAAAAAAAAAAAAAAAAAAATATTCATAAAATCCACTAATTTACCATTATTTTTGGTGTTCGAATAATTTAGGTGTATTTTTCTATTCTTTTATGCTTGAAATAATACAGAACATGTTAAAAAACTACAGTAATAGCTCGTAGAAATTATCAGGATAGTAAATATGTAGAAATAATATAAGTTCACCAGTAGTTAACACAAGTTATAACAGAATGTTTATGAAAAAAATCGGTTATATAAAAATATACGTTGGACTTATGAATACACTTTTGCATACTAAATAGATTTTGCTTATCTAAGTAGCATAAATTGTATTCCATAATACAAGTTGAATCAATACTCTATTAAATATGTGCTAATGAAAACATTGCAATAAATTTAAACCCACCGACGTAGTGTCAAATAGCTTTATGCGTATTATTTATAAAAGCGAGACAATGCTTTTTCAATATTTTCTCGATTTACCCCCTTTGCTATCAACTCCTCTAATTCCACGAGGAGGTTAACTGATCTGCGTCTAGACTCTGGACGATACCCTCGGTGTTATTACTCTTCGAGTGCTAGATCTGTATATATTAATATATAATTTGCCAATAGAAAGATTTCGTCATGCACGGACTCAGGTACTAGCTATGGAATAAGTTGTAGTAATTTGAAATATATTTGATATTTATTGCCTAAACTTATATTAACTGATACAAATGGGGCCTGCGTAGCTCAGTTGGCTAAGGCGCACGCCTTAGCTAGCGGTGATATGCTCGCCTGAGTGGCCTGGGTTCAATTCCCGGTGGGAGCAGATCGAGGATTTTGCTCTCTGTTTGCTGCCGGAAAGGAACGCAGACTGCGCACTGGTCCTGGCGGAGTTTGTTTTCTACGGGTTTTTCATCCGTCGCAGGTTATCGGCATAGGTAGAAATCTGCCATGTCGGTAACTTGGGCGAATGCGGGATCAGTGTGGGGAAGGTGGGGTATTAGGATAAAATACCTCCACACATAGGTGGTGGAGGTATCCTCTAAAAACCCGAAAGAGTATACAGGTTGGAAAGTCAAAGATTAAAAAAAAAAAATTAACTGATAAAATTAATTAAGAATATTTTATTAAGCGCTTATCTTAAACCACGAAATATTATCATTACAAGAACTATCGTTACGAATCTACTAGTAAATTGATTGATAAATTACCAAAATTACCCCGATTTCTCGAACAATATTTAATTTATACCGATTCGACTTATAACACGAAAATATCTAAATAAATTGATCTAATCAATCTCGTACTACATGTACTATAAATCTGTAAATATCGCTGCTTGATCGGCTGATATAATCTGTAAAGAATCTGTACGTGGTCTCCCGCTCAAAATTGTCAAAGAGCAGAAATTAAGGGTCTACAACCATAATATTCAATTTACAAGGGTCTAAGCACAGTTGGGACACGGCCTATACACAATTTGGACAGAGGTCTCCACACACAGATTGCAAATTGAACAAAATAAATAATTATAACTAATTATTTCATAGAACCTGATTCTGAATAGCCAACTATTCTTTTCCTTAACTCGAGAATTGACAACCTCAAAAGAAATTCTGATCTGAAACTGAAAATGATTTCTTGATTTGTAAAATTATCTTGGCCTGTGAAGAAACAGAAAAAACTTTCTGTCTACCCGTAACAGACAAAATTTTACACCTGTAACAGACGAAATTTTACCCCTGTAACAAATAAAATCCTTGTATATATTGTTAAAACCTGGTGTGTTTCTCTCAATATGTTGAAGAAGTATTGAATGTGGTTTGTGTTCACGCTGTAATAAAATAAAAACTTAAATGCTACCTATTATCCCTGATAGACAGAAACCTAAAACTCTAGGTTCCAGTGTTCCAGAAAACAAACTAAGTTCCTTCAACTGTGTGCACGGCTAAGTCTCGTTTCCTGAAAAAAAAAAAAATAAACTCAGTTAGCGCAAAAATTTCAGAGTCCACAAAGTCTTGAAAAATTTAATAGACCCTACTCCTGAAAAATTTTCTAAATCCAGATTTTGCATTTGCAGCTAAGTTATACCGGGGTGGTGTAACAAACAGAAAAATTCCTCTATTCTTCCTAGCACTCGAAATTACTAAAATTGATCAGCTTTGCTTCACTTTGGGTGCCATTTATGATATTGTACTTTGTGTCCTAGCAATAATCACTATTATTCATAAAAGCGAGATAATGCCTTTTGAATATTTTCTCGATTTACCGCCTTTGCTACTAACTCCTCTAATCCCACGAGCAGGTTAACTGATCTTCGTCTGGACACTGGGCGATACCCTCGGTGTTATTACTCTTCGAGGGCTGGAGCCGCATATATTAATATATAATTTACCAATAGAAAGATTTCATCATGCAGGGACTCGGGTACTAGCTATGGAATAAGTTATAGTAATTTGAAAAATATATTTGATATTTATTGTCTAAGCTTATATTAACAGATACAATTAATTAACAATGTTTTATTAAGGGCTGCACTTAAACCACGAAATATTATCATTACAAGAACTATCGTTACGACTCTACTAGTAAATTGATTGATAAATTACCCCAATTACCCCTTTTTCTCGAACAATATTTAATTTACACCGATTCGACTTGTAACACGAAAATATCTAAATAAATTGATCCAATCAATCTCATACCACATGTACTATAAATTTCTAAATATCGCTGCTTGATCGGCCGATATAATCTGTAAAGAATCTGCACGTGCATATGCATATGTCTCTGTTTCATCCGTAGCCATTGTGCACTCTTATCGTTCTGCTCGACTGCGCGCTACGTTAGTGATGTAGACGCGCCCGGTATCCCACTCCGCCACGTGTGCTCTTGCTTTTCTTCCAGTATCGCGCGCCAGCTGGGTGACGGCTGCATGGCCGTGGCGCCTTCTCCATTCTCGACTCGATTTCCGTTTTCAGCCGCTTCCTCATGCTACGATCGCGCTCCTCCGGTCACCCGTGACTCTAATATATTAGTATGTGTGTGTGTGTGTATGTGTGTGTGTGTGGGTGTGTGTGTGGTCCTCGTCTGCTGTGCAGCGGCAGGCCAATGTGTGCTTAGCCGATGGCATCTTCTCTTGCTCTGCCTCTTTCTCTTTCGTGCTGCTGCTGCTGAAAGAAACAACACCCTCGAGCGTAATGACATCTCCGTCTGCTGTGTTGGCTACTGGACTGCTAATGTCTTTTGTGTGCGGTTTGTGTGTCACACCGTCATTCTCCCCCGTGAAACATACCAATAAATATGTGCGCGATTTATATTATTGTTCATTATTACAATAAGCGTGCATTCAGTGTCGTTGTACGTGCGTGATTCTGCTTCGTTTCTTTATCCCCTTTGCTTATTGCATAAATAATAATCTTCTCTATCTAGACCCAACCTCACCTAACCTAACCTATCCTACTCCAAAGGTACCTATCTGTCTCTTTCCAGCAATGCTTCTTTCCAGGATATGTTTATGTACATATGCTACTTTTATTTACACTCTTGTGGCATTTTACATGTCATAATGTTTTTAGCAAAACTTTTTTTTTACCATCACAAAGCTTCCTCTATGAGGAAGCAATACATAAATGTTAGAAGTTACCGAAAAAATTTAATAAAAATCAATTTTTATGTGTCCACCTAACCTCTTACCCTTTTAACATTAAGGTCTAAAATTATTTTTGTATATTTTGATGATAATTTGCGGCAATTTTGCCGTTTGTTCTGAGATTAAAAATTTTTGTTCTGATGACTAGCGTTGCTCGGTTCTGGCGCTGCTGCAGCGCGCTGCGAAATTCTCTCCCTGGCGCTGCACGCTGCCGGCGGTGTATTACTATATGTCGGTATATTACTCCGTGCGACGCGGGCTTTTCAAATGTGGTAATGTTCGAATTATTGCAGAATATTAATTTTTACTATTTATTATTAATTAATTCTAGTCACGCATAAAACCCCATTAATTAGTTATTATTCGGATATATTTATTAAATTAATTATTTATTCATATATTCGAACAGAGAGTTATGATAATATATTTATTGCAAATGATTTTAATACTTTATGAGTTTTGCGTAATAACATTATTAACAATAATCATTTGATAAAAACAATAATTATCGGATAATATTATAAATAAATATTTTGAAAAAATTGAATTTCGATTTTTGTGAATTTATTCACACCGTCACAATATGTTACGGATCAGAATAAATAATAAAATAAAATCCGAGGCTTATGTGACAGTAAAATGTGTTTATTGCTAGAATTTAACCAACGTGAGGTGTGAGCGTGCCGATGCAGCTTGGTGGCGATCCGCGGAGCGACTGCTGAACGCGCGAGAGAATCGGAGCAAAGCAACGCTCTCCTGGTCACCCGATTTCTAACGCGAGCCCTGATTGGCTAATTAGCTGAAACAAAGAACTTTCGGAGCTAACGAATATATTCAAATTAACCGCGGTGTATGCAATACATATGAGAAGGACATATAATTCGAGCGCGATCATTCCGCCCACCTCGTTTTCATATTAAACGATATAACATTAGTTTTGGTAATCTTCCTTAAAACAATATGTATAAAAATCGCGTAACCTTTTGTGGATTGCATCAAATAAATTTTAATAATTATTTTTTTTTATTTTTTTATTTAATGTTGCCATGTTTGTGCACCCATGTGGTGCTAATCGACGACGGGGGTCTGCGGTGTGTTTGTAAACAAAGAACATGTAACTTTTACAGAGGTGCTTGTATCAATCGGCAGAGACTAGGATTCAAACCCGGGTCACTGGCGTGGGAATCCGACACTCTACCGACTGAGCCGCCGCAGGCCCTTTAATAATTATATTTAATGAATTTAAATAATTAGAAATTTAATTTTTCTCAAATATCATCTATCTTAAAAATAATCTATCTTCAAACTTGAGCGCCGATATCGTCTTCTTGACTGGCGTCGCTATTAATCAGTTTGACCAATTTGTTAATCTGCCGTCGTAACGTAGTTATGAAGGTGCATAGAGAGACCACTCTTACGCGGTTGTTCTGACCTAGATAGATCGCTGTAACTTTGGCTAACGGCCACCTTGTGGGCGCAGTCGCTTTATACCAGATTAGTACAATATCACCGACCATGTACGAGGGTTGATCATCCTTCCATTTGGTACGGCTTTGCAGCTGGTGCAAGTAATCAGCGGACCAATGATCCTAAATGCGCTGATTCAACTGAGACATGCGCCGCCACCGCTGCATAGGAGGCAACTTATCTCCGGTGATTCTAGGTTCTGAAATCAAAAGCGACGATTTCCCAACAAGGAGTTATGCAGGAGTTAATACAAATAAATCAGCTGCATCTTATGTAAGAGGCATAAAAGGCCGAGAGTTCAGACAAGCTTCCGCTTGACAAACAAGGTTCGTGAATTCCTCAAATGTGAGGATCCTATGTCCAATAACCCGTTTTAAATGGTGTTTGGTCGATTTGACCGCCGCTTCCCAAATACCTCCGAAATGGGGAGCACCGGGCGAATTGAAACTGCACATTGTACCATATCTTGCAATGCTGAACACACATTGTTGAAAAAATTAGAATCAAGGGCGTATATCCTACGTAGTTCAGCGTCAGCGCCTACAAAATTTGTACCCTGATCGCTCAACAGCGAAGAACATGGACCACGAAGTGAGATAAACCGTTTGAACGCAACAATAAAAGATTCGGTATCATAGCTGGATACGGCATCCTAATGAACAGCCTTGGTACAAAGGCAGACGAAAACAACGAGATATCCTTTATAGGATTTATGACCCCGGTGACGCGATGTATACAAAAAATATGGACCTGCATAATCAACTCCTGCCCGAGAGAATAGACGTGCTGGCTGCACACGATCGGCGGGTAAATCACCTATGTCTTGTTGTGCTTGTATCGTATTAAAACGTATGAAAATGACGCACTTTTGTACAATGGCTCTAACCTTCAGCTTTCCTTTGACAATTCAGAACATTCTACGAATGCAAGCTAACGTGAGTTGGATATCACCATGAAAAGTCAAGTGATCATAATATGCGATGACCAGCTGAGCGAAGCGACTATCCATGGGTAATATGACCGGAAACTTCTCATCTTTGCTCAACATGGAATTTTTCAAACGACCGCCAACCCTGATTAATCAATCTACCAAAACAGGGTTTTAAAAAAATGAGATTGAACAGGCCCCTGATCGTTCCGAAGAATGTCGATTTCCATATTAAAATGCTGAAATGGAGTGAGTGTGCTTCACATCAGCTTGGCCCACTTCACTTCCTCTCCTTGTATAGTAATCGTCGTAGGTATTGGAAAATCTCTTAAAATGGGAGACATTTTTCCAGCAAATGAAGATTTATTCAAAGTATTACGGATGAGCCGTAAAATGTATATAGTAATTCTAATCAATTTACTTAAAGACGAGTATACCTCAATCAATTGCAACAATTCAGAGGATTTTCTGTCTGACGCAACTGCCTGTACTAACTGAATTTTCAATTCTCCGTTATTACTCGACTGCAACTCGTAAGCACGATTGCAATCTAATGAATGTTCAACTAAATGTTTAGAACCCTTCCACCATAGATCATTGGCAATCGATGGAACGAAAGACAAAGAACTACATGCTCTTTCAGTAGTCGGTCTGCTTGCTTAGTAACGTCCTGTCCCACTCTTTGGTCAACGCCCATAGCGATTGCATAAACTTTTTCAAGGAAACGATAATTGGAGAAATCCAACCTGAAGGATGAAACAGTTTTGCTACTTTTGAATAACCGGCCATTTGGTGACTGCACCGCTCAGCTACTTGAGAGATGACCGAAAAACCGAGACCTACTTTAAGATTAGCTTCTAAAGGCCTAAGATTTGCAGGCAACCAGTCAACCAACGAAGAGTTGATGAATATCCACTTTCGCAGATTAAACCCACCTGCGTGCAGCAAATTGATAATCTGCTCCTGGCTTGGACCTAGCTTTATGCAAGGTATTTTTTTTTTTTTTTAAGGTTAAAAAACGGATAAATTTGCTGTGATCAAACCATCAGTCGGGATCACCCTGGAGGCAGCGACCTGCAGGATATTCCCAACTGGAGTGTCGGGTTCCCAGGCTTTGCATCTATTCGGGCTGGGAAAGGAGACAAAAGATTCTTGCTCAATTTCCACCCAGAGCATCTACGTCTGGGGGATCGACTAAACCCGCCTTCCCCTGATCAAGAACTGTTGACATATAGCCAGCAGTGCCAGATCAGGGGTAGGTAACCCATTCCGTCCACCCGCAACGTGGAACTACGTTAGTAATACTTCACGTTGCAGGGTCTGTCCACTTTTCTTTCGTCTCGTATGGTCTGTCCGTCTATTTCATTCTTGTCAGTTTATGTGTCCTCACATTCATTCTTCATTCGTACTCAAAAAACATTCTTTCATGCATTCTTGCGTTTCTATTCTCTCTATCATTTTCTTTCACTCATTCCAAGCACCCATCGCCTTTCTTCCCTCTGAGTACTGTCTCGACGAACGTAGCTACTTCCTTCCAGCTGCCTGCGTCGCGTAGCATTCTCGGTATATTGTTCTCAGGCGTTATGTTTTCTGCTCCTAGTCTGCGTCTGGCCGTTGTCCATCTTTGGCATATGAAAAATGTATGTTCTGCGTGATCCCTGTCATGTCCGCAGTACTTACAGTTCGGGGTTTGTACCTTGTCTCTCCTGAAAAGGCAGTATCTGAAGTAACCGTGTCCGGTGAGAAATTGGGTAAGGTAAAAATTCACCTCGCCGAATTCCCGCTCCGTCCACGGTCTCAGAACTCCTATCAGGCGTCCAGTCCATTTTGCTGTCTTGTCTTCCGTCCATCGTTCGTACCATTCCGTCATTGTCCTGTTTCTTTCGGTTATCGCCGCGTCAGCCCGTCCTGTTACGGCGCTTAGTTCATAGATCCTCTTGCGTTCTTTTGCGAAAAAATCTATGGGGATCACGCTCGCCATGACTAAGATAGCCTCCTGGGAGACTGTCCTGTAGGCGCACGCAATCCTCAGCGTCCCCCGTCTTTGTACGTTCATTAGTTGCTTGCAGTACTTTTTTACCCCGAGCGTATCGGTCTAAATTTCCGCGCCGTATAGCAGGATCGAGTGGGTCGTTGACATGAGTAACCGTCTTTTTCCCTGCCTTGGCCCGTACGTGTTTGCCATCAGGCGGCTTAGGGCGGTGACTCTTTCAACCGCCTTATTGGCAGCTTTGTATCCAGGGTTACCCCCAGATACTTTACCGATTTCTTCGTCTCTGTCAGTTCGGTGCCGACGTTCATCGGAATAACCGTCGGTATTCGTTGTCCTGTGAGCAAAACCAGTTCTGTCTTGTGTATTGCCAGTTGTAGTCCATGTTCTGTCATCCATCTGTGTATTCGTCTCATGACCTGGTTCAGCGTTAGTTGGCTAGTTCTGGGTTCCGTTGTACAATAACCACCGCGATGTCGTCCACGTAGGCTACCAGAAAGGCGCCTTCTGGCATTTCTAGTCTTAGCAGGCTGTCGTATATCACGTTCCAGAAGTCTGGTCCTAGTATGGATCCCTGAGCGACTCCCGCGATTATGTTCCTGGTTGTCCATCCCTCGGTCGTTTCGTATGTTATTTTGCGGTCCTGTAGATAGTCTCTTATAACCCGCATCAGATAGGGAGGCACCCTGAAAGTTTCTAGGGCTCTCAAGATGTCCACCCACCTGACCGAGTTGAAAGCGTTTTTCACGTCTAGCAGTCCCGCGAGAACTAATGTTCTGGCCCCGTAGCAGGTTTGTCTTGTCTTTCGAGAGGCCTCGACTACCTCCCGAATTGCCCCTATCGTGGATCGGCCCCCGTGCTGGTTGTCGGAGAACCCTCCGGCGGCTTCAATCGCGTCTGTCAGTCGTGGTCTAAGTAGTAATTCGAAGACCTTGCCCGCGGTGTCCAGTAGGCTTAGTGGTCTATAGGAGGACGGCGCATCCGGTTCTCCTTTTCCCTTATACAGAAGAACCAACCTAGCCGTCCTCCATCGCTTGCTGAAAGTTCCTGTACGTAAACTGCACTTGCCGAAGAATTTCTCCTGGGATGCCGTCTGGTCCTGGTGCCTTCCCAGGTTTCAACGATGAAGTGGCTCTCAAGAGCTCCTCCTCGCTGAACTCCGGGACGGTTAGCGTTTGTTCGTCGACGTACTCCCCCCTTACCTTGTGGGTTCGGAAGAGCCCGTCCACGATCGCGTCCATTGTGGTTCTGTCCTTCAGTTCTGGTGAGCCAAAGGACCCTAGTCTCTGCGTTACTATCTTGTAACCCAGACCCCAGGGGTCCCGCTCCACGTCGTCACATAACTGTTTCTAGCAGCGTATTTTTGAGTCTTTGATTGCATTTACTAGTGTTTTCCGTGCTGTCTTGTATTCCGCCGAGAGGGCCTCCTCATTAGGGTTGTGTTTTTTTCTCGCGCGGCACATTTTTCTTCGACTTTTTATGCACTCCCCTCACAGGTGGCCGATTTTGTCTGTCCACCAGTACACTTCACGTCTGTTCCGTACTGTACCTTTTCGGGGCATGGTCACGTTGCATAGTTGTTCTATCTGTCGCAACGTCTCCTCCACGAGCCGGTCTGTCCTGTGTCTGTCTGTGAGTTGGTGCGGAACGATCTTAGCGGGTGCTGGTAGTTCCCGCAGTAGTGTGAAGAATCGTTCCTTGTCCTGTTTCTTCAGGTTCCAACGCGGGGGTCGCTCAGGTGCGTTCCGTGGCATCTCTGTATGGTTCGTCACATCAAAGACAATGTACTGGTGATCGCTGGCTGTAAAGTCCTCGATCATCCGCCATTGCTTGATCTTTGGTAGGAGGCGGTCCGTTACAAAAGTGACGTCTGGTATCGAGTCTCCGAAGCCCGGTTTACTGTATGCAGGTGTCTGTCCAAGGTTGGCTACAACTAGTCCCAGCCTTGCGGCCATTTCCAACAGCAGCCTTCCTCTTTTGTTCGTCTTTGTCATTCCCCACTCGATCGCTCTGGAGTTAAAATCGCCCACGACGACTAAGTCTCCCGGGAGATCTCTTAGGGCTTCCTCCAATTTCTCTACTTTACTGTCAAAAGCATTAACCGTGCAGTTTGGGGTAAGGTAGACGCTGACGTAAGTGACAGTGCCGACCCTGACCCAAACGTAGTCATCCCCCGCGCCAAAGTTAGTAACCCTCGTTCTCGGCTTACTCCGTATCCAGATGGCCGATGTGCCCGAGGTGTTTGCGTACCACGTTTTCTGTAAGTTCCTGTATTGTTCGCTAATTATTAGTATGTCAGCGTCTCGTTCTTTCGCGATTTGGGTCAGTAAAAGGTCTGCTGCCTCGCATCTGTGCATATTTCCTTGGAGTTGGTGCTCGTTTTCAGAGCACAGGAAACACGCCAGTGTTGAGGTCGGGCAGCCTTTCCCGACATGGCCGGTCAGGCCGCACTTCCAACAACACTGACTTCTGTCCGTACCTTTACAGTCTGTCCGTCTGTATCCGTTTCCGAGACACCTGTAGCACCTCGTTACTACCGTTCTCAGTCTGACGCGGCAATTCATTCATCCTATTTTTATGCGGCCTTTGCGAAGCAGCGTTTGAGCAACGCTATCCTCTATCTCGCAGACCACCATGCACATGTCATATTGATTCGGACCGAAAATGTGTACGCCCGGATCCGACCTGTCCTCCGTCTCTCTATACAGTGCATCTGTCACGTCCTTCGGTGTTGTTATACAGTCTATGTCAAAAATCTCCAGTCTTACCCTGGAGGTGAGGTCCTTGACTTCTCCATTCTCTCCTAGGGTTTCCTGGAGTTTCTTTTGGAAGTCGCGTCTGTTCTCCGCCTCACTGCGCAGTCGTACAAGCAGTCCTCCGTCTTTAGTTTTTCGGTAGCTCTGTATATGTACGTATGCGGATTCGGGGTCCACGTTCGTCTTAAGCTGTCTTAGTGTTTCGGCGTAGGTCATCGTCCCCTTGGGCCTGATGAGGACAGCACCGCCGTTAGCCCTATGATGCCGTCTGCCCCTAGCATGTCCGTCGCCGAGTCTAGTCCTGGTTTGTTGCGTGGCTCTTCCCTCTTCTTTAGTCACGTCGCCAGTCCTGTCTTGTTTCGGGGTGTTCTGTGCTTTGTGTAGTGTCGTCTTTTTCTTCTGTTTTCGGTTCGCCACCTTCACGAAACCCGAGCCGTCTTCCACTCTTTGGAAGGTTTCCGCCTGCCAGCCATTCCGTTCGTGAGTTTCATGCTCACTCCTTTCTGGTTCTTTTTTCGTGCGTACATGGTCTGTAGGGTCTTGTCTATGCGCTTGAGTTGAGCTCTTATTGCCTGCTCATCTCCCCTTAGTTCGGTCTCCTGTCTTAAGTCAGTCCGCGTTTGTCTTGGGGTTACTGTCTCGTTTGTGGTTTCTTTGGAAATTATATTAAACATACCTTGTTTCTGATACTCCAGAGTGCGGGACCGTCTCCGAACGCGGCTACCTCAGGATGCGAGGGGGATCACGCCCGCAGTTACCCTCATGACTGTAGGCGCCTTTGACTATGAGGCGGGATGGACATCCGCATCAGCCGTGCTCCTTCACCCATCATTGGCATTTCCCACACTCCCGCGGGAGCGGTGCATAGACGCCGGGAGCCATCACGGAGATGTGCGCTGCGACGATCATCCACACATCCCTTGTGAGCAGTGTCACGACACCCGCTGCACCCCGTGACCCTTTGTTTGCATGCGTGTAGTTTGTATATGTTTGTTTTTTGTATGTAAGGCTCTTCAATTGGCAGTGTCCACCAGAGTCGAGCTTCTTAACGTTTCGATCGACTTCTGAATTTAATGATCGACATCTTCCAGAGAAGTACCCGTTTAATAGAGCCCTCGGGAAGAAGTCGGTCTGTATTCCCCCTCGGTCGATACTGGTTTATAGAGCCACCGGGCGAAAAAATAAAAATTTCGTTTCGATTCGCTCGCGAGACTTGTCGGAAGATGCCCGTTTATAGAGCCTCCGACTAATCATACCCGGAAAATTGTGTCTTTCGTCCTTGTCCTGCTCGTCTGGGTGGTACTGCCGATGGAAAGATTCTTTTTGTACGTGTAGTGTGTGTTAGCGTATTTCAGTCTCATGCTTGATTGTGTTTTTTTTTGTCTGCGTTTGTACTTTTGGAGTGTTGAGTGGGTGTTTCACGACCAGCAACCACTATTAACTGGTCGAGCGCGTTGGATTACCATTTAGTCACCTTCCGATTGCCAGACGAACCGGCAAATCATCCAGCTACAAGCCCTGCCGGGAGGACCGCTGCGCTTCCTCATGCCAGGAAGGTCATGCAGCGGCCACACGTCAACCCAGGTAACCCTGGCGGAGTTATGCAAAGTGTTATTCACGCCTTAACAATAATGGTCACTTTATTGACCTGAAAAGCGGGTCGAAATGACACTTTATTCCCACAATATCTCAGTTTCTCTGGCTTTTTCTCTTTCTTTCAATTTTATATTTATATTAATATTAATATAAATTATTAAAAAAAATCAATGAAGTGGCCACAGTTAAGTAGGAAATAAAGTGCTATATGCAACACGGGAACAAAGTCGACAATGCCCTTGGGTGTTTACTGCCTTCGCTTCGTTCGGGCAGTAAATCTGCCTTCAGAAATAATCTTCCACATTATTCCCATGTTGCATAAGGTACTATTATAGTGGACACACACGATTGCATTTATTCTCCACTGTGAGTAAACTCGGCACCCATCATGCGTGAGATGAGATTTTTTTCACACTCAATTTTTCGTGCAATATAGTGTATAAAACGACGAATTTAACCTAAAATAGTCGCCATATTGGATCCGCCATCTTGAATTTTGTAATTCTGACGTCAGATTCGTATTCAGCTACCCCGAAAACCCTTATATCACTAATGACTTTAAATGTATGTACAGAAGAAAAATGTGCTCCTGAAAGGGTTAAGGGGGCAGGTTGGGATAAAAAGTATAAAAAATTTTTTTTTTTATTACATATTTTGATAGAAAATTTCTTGTACAATAAGATTCTGTAACTCATTTTACGATATTAAGGTTTGTTACAAAATTATAGCTAAAATTTCAAAGTAGCTTTTTTTTAATATAGAGAATTGTATGTAAAAAATGCTATTTAAATAAGTTTAAATAATTAGAAATTTAAAGAGTCTATATATAGACTCTTTAAATTTGTATTATTATATATAAATAAATAAATAAATAAATTTTATATATATATATATATATATATATATATATAGACTCTTTAAATTTTTAATTATTTAAACTGAATTAAATAGCATTTTTTACATACAATTCTCTATATTAAAAAAAAGCTACATTGAAATTTTAGCTATAATTTTGTAATAATTTATATATATATATATATATATATATATATATATATATATATATATATATATATATATATATATATATATATATATATATATATATATATATATATATATATATATATATATATATATATATATATATATATATATTCGATAAAACTCGAAGCTGTCAGAGAGTAACACGTACAGTATACCTATGTATAGCGAAATTGATTGAAAATCTATACTCTCTCGTTGTTTTGAAATTTCCCCACCAGATGAAATTTACATGGGATTTTTTATGCTTCTGTATCGTTTCGATGCCACTGCACCAAGGTAGTGCGGAATGTTCCTCTGGAACTGTCTTTCGACCAATCACTGACCAGAACGCTCAAATGTTCTATCCGCAACTTCTGGATGAACGTTGTGAACGATCTTTAATGTTGTTTACTTTCAGATTAACCTTTCAAAATATCTGTGCTATTATTGTATAAAAATATTGTACATTATTTTTAAATTAAAACCTATATTCACCAGATAATCGATATACTGCTCAACTCACGAGTAGAACTGATTAGATTTTAGAGCTGATTAAATACTAAAAAGTACATTGTTTATCAAAAATATTAACTGAGAAACGCGAGAAAATTTTTCTTCTTACTTTTATACGTTAAACATGTTGAAAATATATATGTTTTAATAAATACAGGTAATTTCCTTTCAATTGATATATCAAGCAATTATTTTGAAGTTTTTTTTTAATAAAAAGAAAAATATAAATTTTACAAAATTTGTAAACATCAAAATTCTTTTTCTTGCATTATACGTCAAACATATTGAAAATATATACGTTTTCTTAAAATAGATATAATTTTGTCCGGGATTCGCTCCCGGAGGGGATCGAACCAGTGCAGTAAGCACGCGGTGGTGAGGTAGGAGCGAGTAAGAGAAAAGGCAGGCACTACGTTTTACTGTTGCTTTTAATCAAAACTGTGTACAATATATACAATGGTGGCACAGTGGTCATAGCTGCGGCGTATGTGGTTAGGCAGTCTGAAACCCACGAGGTACGTACCGCGGTTGTGGGATACGAGTATCTGCTTGCGCGGTTGGCGGTGTTTCTGGCCAACCGGTATAGTCGCGTGCAATGATGCCGGCGGGCTAGTTGAAGTCGCCATAGCCACTCCTTCCCCAGTGGCTGTCGAAGGAGACAGGCGCCATAAAGAAGAGTTTGCAGGTTGCGACTGAGTTTCTGGAGATGCCCCCTCTGCACCTTTAAAAGTTACAGTCCGCGTCTCACGGATCTGCGTGCCGCAGGTCGGCTCATCTACCGAGATGTATGCCGGCTTCAGGCACTCAGTTAATATCATCTTTGGCTCCCCATTGACCTTTATGAAGAAGTGTTTTTGATTCAAGCGCTGCAGCACCCGGTGAGGACCTGTGTAGAGTGGTACCAAGCAAGATTTGACTGCGCCGACTCTTCTGAAGACTTGTGTTCACATGTGTGCGATAGATGACTGTGAGGCAGTAGCGATTTCCGTCGAGGGGCGGAAGCGTGATTAAGTCGAGGTGGACGTGGCTGAATCTCTCGTCTGGCGTGTTAATGTAATTCGGTTGCGTCCTGATATGGTGATGGATTTTCGAGCGATGGCACGCAATGCACTCGCATGCCCAGCGCATAGCATCTTTCTCGCCTCCCGTCCACACAAATTTCTGCTTTAACATTTTGGAGATTACGCGGCCGTTGGGATGCGCAAAGCCGTGTAGGACATCGGAAGCTATTCGGCGTAGACTTTCTGGCAAGTAGTAGACTAAGATCTGGCTAAATAAATTTAAACGTTATTTTATTAGTCACAATTCTTACCTTAAACGATATTATATTGTATTGCCAAACACAAAAGTCGATGTCTGGTTAATGAGCTGCGTTGCGTTTAGCGTGGGCGTAAGGTCACATGTATTAAAATTAAAGGGTAAAAAACGACAAACTATTAGTGGTCAACATTTTTTTGTGTATATTATGTTAAAAATTAGTAGGTGGCATTGCCAGACAATTTACATATTGCTAAAATGCCGCCAGTCAAGGTCAAATGTGCATAAGAGCCGGTCGAACTTACATCATTTTATTAGTCCTGAAAATTTGGTCACAGCATATATACGAGGTCTATCCCAAAAGTATCCGACCTACGTTCATATCTTCGCGCGGAGAGACTCAGGCGACCTCTGGAGGGTACGTCACCAGCAACTCCTAATCTTCTCGTCAGTAGCCTGAGATACCGATGAAACGCCTTAGTTCCCGCGCAGCGTGTATTTGTTTACAACGACTTTTTGGCGTTCGTCGCAATTTGCTTATTGCTAAAAATGGCAGAACGAACCGAACAGCGAATTTGCATAAAATTTTGTTTTAATCTCGGTAAAAATTGTGCGGAAACTATTGAAATGTTGCAAAAGGCCTTTAAATATGAGTGTATGGGCAAAACACAAATAAAAGAGTGGTATAGGCGGTTCAAAAGTGGCCGCACATCTGTTGACAGTGATCCTCATTCATCAAGTCAATGTTGATTGTTTTTTTCGATTATGAGGGCGTTGTGCACCACGAATATACCCCTACAGGCCAGACATTCAATAAAGAATACTACGTTGAAGTTTTGAAAAGATTACGTAATGCAATCAGGAGAAAACGACCTAAACTTTGGGAAACCGGTGACTGGCTTCTTCATCAGGACAATGCTCCAGCGCACGCATCAAACCTTGTGCAGCAGTATTTATTGAAACACAGTGTTGCGCAGCTCCGCCAGCTTCCATACAGTCCTGATATAGCTCCCTGCGACTTTTGGCTGTTTCCTCGATTGAAAATGCCGCTTAAAGGACATCGATTCGACAATAAACAGACTGTTGAAACTAATGCGACGAATGCACTAAAGGCGATTCCGAAGTCTGACTTTCAAGAGTGCTTTAATAAGTGGAAACATCGATATGAGCGTCTTGTTCAATCAAATGGGGACTACTTTGAAGGATGCCACCCCCCGGATGACGAAGAATAAATCAAGCGCCGAGAAATCGAGGTAGGTCGGATACTTTTGGGACAGACCTCGTACATTAATATTAATGAATATATACGTTATGTATGTAAGTAAATGGCCACTTTTTGCCCTGAAGAGCGAGACCAAAATTACACTTTTTGTCCGCAAATCACTTTTTCCCGCAAAGGCGGGACCACTAGAAACTAGTTTAAATTCCTTTATTTCATCATTTTCTACCAATAACCCTGATTTTCGATTGTCTTTTAACAATATTGTCTTTTAACAGTCCATTAGTCCCTCTTTCCGAGTCAAAAGGTGTCAACAGTTCAGATGGGCATAAAGTACTATATGTAACTCGAGAAAAAAGTCGATTTTTCCCGCGGGTGAGTTTACTGCCCGAGCGAGCGAAGCGAGGACAGTATCACCCGAGGGAAAAATCTTCGACTTTTTGCCCTTGTTACATAATGTACTATTTTTGAGCACACACATATCAGACCCGGTTTTTCGAATGTTTTGGCATTCTAAGTACGGGAAAAATAGTGAACAATACCCTTTCTAGTGCCAAGTTTGATCTATGGCCACGTTGCCATTAAGGAATTTGTGTTTAGTAAAGGATCTTATTGAGTCGTTAGTAACTCGGCTTCTATTGGTAAAAATTTATTTTTTCACAACGGAGAATTAAAGTACATGTTACGGGCTTATTAGCTATTATTTACATGCAAAGTTATACGAAAATTAAGGTAGTAATAAATAACGTCAAAATTAAGTGAAAATGAAAAATTCCGTCTTTTCTCGACGTTTTTTATCATTATCTATATTTGCGTATAACCTAACTTGGAAAGAATATTTTTTGATCGTTGACATCTCAAATTGAAGCTCTTAACGTCTACTTTAATCATCGGTTGCAAAAAAACATATAGAAGTCGAGTTATTAACGGCTCAATAAGAGCCTTTATTAAACACAAATTGCTTAATGGTAATGTAATCGTAATTGCTTAAAGGGTATTGTTTACTATTTTTCCCATTTTTAGAATGCCAAAAGCATTCGGAAAAACCGGGTCTGGTAAGTGTGAAAACAAAATTTTTTTTTTGTGGCGAGTTGTTTTTGATTTTCTGTAGAATTGCTCATATAGGGTGGATGTACCGTTTGTGACCAGTGCTCCTATTTTTGCCATGTAACATAATTTTAATCATTTTAAAAGCTTTAACTGACAAATTCCATACAAGTTCGGCATTAACATGATTCTTAATTACTTTAGAACATTGTATTATACTGCAGGTACAATTAGCTCAGTACATTTTGTCAGAAGAAATACTTTTAGTTTGAGGTGTGTCGGAAATGGCATTTTCTTACGCAAATCGACAAGAGAAGCAGATGACCAAAATGTTCATATTACTTACAAGGAGGGACCACGGAGTCCGGGTCACCGATTTTGATGAAACTTTAGGGATCGTTTTGTAATATCTCAAAATGAAACCCAATACTCGTGGTTTTATCCCATGGGCCTTTGTACGGCAGATATGGCGTATTTAATTAACGTTGATAGTATATCTATATATATATTTGATTTTTAGCATTGCCCATATGAGCAATACTAATGTTTTCTGGCATTGTCTCAGATTTAAAGATCCATTGTATAAAACTACGGGTATTGTGCTTCATTTTTAGGTTCCAAAAGCCGATGCCCAAAATTTCATCCAAATCCAAGACCCGGACTCCATGGTCTCCCCTTATCAGTAATATCATTTGCGGTACAAAATAACTGCATAGGTACAATTAACTAGGTTAAAAAATTCGAATAAATTTAAAAATTACAAAGAAAACTGTAATTTTATAGAAACTAAAGAGGTGGCCAGAAGTGGTACAACAAAAACGTTAATATACTAGTTTTGGGCATAGTATTTCAGTCATGAAAATACATCAGGTTTTCTTTTTATATGATTCTTATAAGTTTTGTAAGTCTACAAAATAGATAATATGATTGCAAACGACATTTTTTGGAGTAAAAATGTTAGTTTAAGTAAAATACTAAAGGCATCAAAAGCATGTTATAGGTTATAGTAAGTTATCCTCTCCTGGGGGTTGCAGAACCTTGACGCAAGCCCTTATGGGATGGTGGAGAGGCTGAGCCCGTAGGTTTTGGGGGCTGACTCTGCCCCGGGGGGACGAAGGGCAGGAGGACGGTTCCCTTCCTAAATCGGCTGGTCCCTATAAACGGGTTATCGAGCGAGGAGGGTTGGGCGGTGTACCTCGTCGGCCGGGAAGGAACCGGGCAGGGCATGGCGAGGGTCGTACAACCGATTCTGGCCGGCCTGTAACGGTAATCTCCCGACAAGGTGAGGGCGAATCCTGTCCCGGAATCTCTTCGGGTCAGGGCCCTAATCCAGCTGGTGCGGGGATAGGGACAAAATCCACCCGGATGGTGCAGGGAATAAAGCTCAGCGGACCTCGGGGGACAAACAAGCAACCCCCCAACTTGGACTAGGTGAGGTCCAGTTGGGTATGTATCACCACCCAATCCAAGGTGTGAGATACCGTGCCCAGGGATGCATGGCACAGGGGGAGCTGTGTCACGAACGGTTCCTTCGGGATACCGGGCGAAATCCCGTCGTATAAGCCTTACCCGGCAGAGCGGCTCCTGACGGGCGGACCACTTATTTCCGCAACACTTGTGGGACCTTTATGGACAATAAGGATAAAAAAAATTTTTTAAATTTAGACGGGATGGAGGTAGATCGGGCTCAAGAACCGATCGCCGACATCTCGGAGAAAGCTCTCCAGGGAACTTCGGCAACGGAGGTCACTGAAGATAAACCCCACAAAGAGACGGGCTTGAACCGACATCTGAGTGGGGCCCAAAGGAGGAAACTCCTGAAGCAACAGGCGATGGCCCTTGCCAGGGTTGACCCTTGCCCGTTTTCGGAGCGAACAAGCGGCAGAGGAAGAGGGAAGAGAAGAGGGCTAACGCACTCGCTCAACCCACAACGTCTGCCGCAGGAGCCCCGGGGGGCAAGAGGATGGCATCTTCCAGCCTGGAGTCGCCGGAGCAGGCCTCGAGACTGCTTAAGCGACTAAAGGAGAAAGGGAGCTTCGCGGCGGCGGCGTCGAGTCTTCCGAGGGTTACCCTCACTTGTGGGGATTACCTTGGAGGAGAGATGCCGGATGCAACGATAAAGAAAGTTAAGGAGTCGGTCGTTAACCGGGTCCTGATGATAGAAGAGGGGGACTTTGCACCCCGATTCAAGGAAACCTTTCCTAGAAAGGGCACCCTTGTTTTCGTTTGCGAAGACAAGGAAACAGCGTCCTGGCTAGAGAAAGAAGCAGAGAAGCTGGAACTCGGGGACCCGAACCTGAAGGCCAGAGTGGTAAGTGCGGAGGAGCTGAGGATCACCAAGGTGATGACTCGACTCCCCGAGGGGGTTAGAACTGCACCGGACTTCTTGAAGCTGGTCCGGCGACAAAATGGGGGAGTGGACACGTCCAGATGGGCGGTCCTGAAACAGACGCCGGAAGGCTATGTGATTCTGGGCCTAGATGAACCATCGGCCGCTACACTCAATAGTCGGAGTTACAGACTCACGGTGGGCGTCGGTTCGGTGACTTTCAAGTTACTGAACCACGACAGTACCGCCGAGGAGAAAGTGACGACGGCTCAAGAGAAAGTGCAGCTTCAGGGGGTACAGCAATAATGGCGGCCACCAAGATACACTTCTCTCAGATCAATTTGCACCATAGCAAAAGCGCCTCTGCAGTCTTAGCAAGGAGCATGGCTAAGGTGCATACAAACACAGCCCTAATATCATTAATACAAGAACCTTGGTTATGGAAGGGACGTATTAAGGGGCTAAATACAAGCGGGGAACTGTTTGTGGGAACAAATGATGGAGATGCACGCGCGTGCATCTGCATCAGGGATATTAACGCTTTTTTGTTACAGGAACTCAGCTCTAGGGATTGCACGACCGTCAGAGTGGACATCAAAGACGAGGAAGGCCGAGGGAGAACAATCGTGATCACTTCAGCATACCTTCCACATGACGAGGAAATACCAACAACAGGTATAAGAAAAGTAATAGAGTACTGCAGGAATAAAAACCTCGAATTGATTATCGGCTGCGACGCCAATGCTCACCATGAAGTATGGGGTAGTACAGGTATCAACGAGAGGGGAGAAACTCTGCTAGAATATATTACTAGTACACAAATGGACATACTGAACCAGGGTGATGAGCCGACTTTTGTTACCAGTAACAGACGTGAGGTTCTAGATCTCACCCTGGCCAGTATGAAAATTAGAAACCACATACAAGGGTGGAGAGTGGAGGATGAACCATCTATGTCGGATCATAGGACCATTTCCGTCTGGATGAAGATGCAGAAAATATGGAGTGAGCCCAAGAGAAACCCTAAGGACACGCTTTGGGAGAACTATAAGGAAGAACTAAACGAACGTTTGGTACACCTTAAAGGGACATATGGAACGGAGTATGGACTGGAATGGACACTAGAACAAGTCCAGACAGCCATTATCAGAGCATATGAGAACAACTGCCCGCTAAAGCCGAAGGGACAACTAAACGGTGCTCCATGGTGGAACAAACACCTAGAGGCGCTGAGAAGGAAAGCCCGAAAGGTTTTTAACAGAGCAAAGAAAACGAGGAACCCAGAAGGATGGAAAGTGTATAAAGATACGCTAAATGACTTCAAAAGGGAACTAGACAAAACCAAAAGGGAAAAATGGCAAGATTTCTGTTCAAGTACAGAAGGCTTAACAGAAACGGCTAAACTAGCCAAACTTCTAACCAAGGATAATAGTATTCGGTTACAAAGCCTTAAAGACAGGTCCGGGTACTTCACGGAAACAGAAGAGGAAACCATAGAACTACTTCTGCGAGCAAACTTCCAGGACTTCACCAAAGAAGAGAACGGGGAGGGACGAATACGTGTACCCGGAAACACCAGGTCACGAAGGAATGCGGATTGGGCGTTGGCGGCACAGATCGTCACACCAGAGAGGGTTAAATGGGCAATCAACACCTTTGAACCATATAAAACACCGGGACCGGACGGCATCTTCCCCAAACTCTTACAGGAATGGTGCGATGCTGTACTGAGACTGGTTACGGGGATTTTCAGAGGAAGTATTGCCATTGGACATATTCCGGGAAGCTGGAAGTGTACACGGGTTTCGTTTATACCGAAACCCGGAAAGAAGATTTACACATCTGTGAAGGACTTCAGACCTATTAGCCTTACCTCCTTCATGCTGAAAACGCTGGAGAGACTGATGGACAGGTATATGAGGGAAACAATCCTGGGAAGCTTACCGCTACACCAGAAACAACATGCATATTCAGTGGGTAAATCCACGGAAACGGCTTTACACTCTGTTGTAGGATATATTGAAAAGGCAAAAAGCGCAAAGGAAACAGTACTTGGCGCTTTTGTGGACATAGAAGGAGCCTTTAACAGCACCACTAGGAAAACCATTGACAGAGCCCTGGCAAAGCATGGCGTACCGGTGACCATCAGAAAAGGGATAGCTGGAATGCTGAGCGGCAGGGACATTTACTGTGAATGGAAGGGAAAAACTGTAGAAGGAGGGGTCAACGAGGGATGTCCGCAGGGGGGGGGTCTTATCACCTCTTTTGTGGTCATTCGTTGCTGACGAACTCCTACTTATACTCGACAGGGAAGGAATCTTCGCGGTCGGATATGCGGACGACTTTGCCATACTTATTAAGGGTAAGTATGAGGAAGTTTTACCAGATCTCTTACAAAGAGCACTGAGTAAGGTTAGAGAGTGGTGTCAGACAGTATCTCTGGGGGTAAATCCGGAAAAAACAGAGATCGTAGTCTTCACCACTAAATATAAAAGTAAAATCAATAGAAGAGTTAACTTCTACGGGAAAGAAATACCGTATGCAGAAGGAGTTAAGTATCTAGGGGTACATATAGATAAGAAACTAACTTGGAAGCAGCATGTTAAACAGCAATGCAGAAAGGTGCTAAATATATTCATGCAGTCTAGGGCGGCTATTGGCACAGGATGGGGGCTAGAACCCCAAAAGGCTTTATGGATATATGAGGCGATACTGAAACCGAAGCTTACCTACGCGGCATTAATATGGTGGAAAGCGACCGGAAATACAACCACAAAGAAAAGCCTGGACCATGTACAGGCGGTCATATTGAGGGGAATTTTCGGGTTGCGAAGGAGTACCCCCACAGCTGCTGTCAGGATGATGCTGGGCATAGATGGCCTTGACTTAAACATTAAGGAGATGGCCGCCAGGTCGGCATACAGACTGATGTGCGGCGGAGGATGGTCGGAGAAAGGAAACGGACACACTACAATTCGGAGAGAAATGCTGAGCGAACCAATATTTAGAAAGCCTCAGGATAGAATTAATAAAACCTTTCAGTTTGGGCAACGTTACAAAACGAAAATACCGAATAGAGAGGAGTGGAACAACCAAAACCAAATCCTTGGACATGGAGACATCTGGTTTACAGATGGATCTAAAACGGACAAAGGTACGGGTTTTGGAATCTGCGGTCCCAAGCGGTGGGAGGACACAGCCTACAGCCTAGAAAGACACAACACGGTACTACAAGCGGAACTAGCCGCCATAGAAACCTGTGCGAGAAACTTGGTGCAAAAAGGGGTCGGAGGCAAGGACATACAAATTTGCACCGACAGCCAAGCAGCTATCCTAGCGCTGGGAAAACCTTGCACCACGTCAGCCTTGGTCAACGAAACAAAAAACACCCTAAATAGACTGACCAGAGCAAACAGGGTCTGCATTACCTGGATTCCTGGACACTCAGGAATAAATGGGAACGAAAGGGCAGATCGGCTTGCAAGACAAGCAGTAAATGAAAGCGGACGGACAGAAAGGGAGGTAGGAATACCATACCAGGAAGGCTGTGGCGCGATCAAGAAAAACTTAGTAAAAGAAGGATGGAGCATATGGAAGAACTCCACAGGATATAGATGGTCCAAAGAACTAATGGGAGAATACATTACCAGGTGGGGAAAGGAGATCATCAGTTTGGATAAACGGAGGGCACGCATCGTACTGGGCCTATTAACTGGACATTGCGACCTGCGGTGTTATCTACACAAAACACAGGGAATAAGTAACCTGTGCAGATGGTGTAATGAAAAAGAAGAGACTCCTAGCCACTCTCTCTGCAAATGTCCCAACTTAGCTGGACATCGACGAAGGTGGCTAGGAAACGGGATTTTGGATCCCGAGACTTTCAAGGAGGCAAACACGGAAAACCTACTAGCTTACTGCAAAGCCGTGGGGTTTGTGGAGCCTCGTTAGGCCCAAGCCGGGGGGATAGGGATACAATGGTGAAAACTAAGTGTCCCTGAGTTTTTACCCTGGTAGCTTTAAATAATAATAAAAAATAGTAAGTTATATTTCATTCATCAAAATGTTTTCGAATTGAATCAATTTTAATGTAGAAACGCATTTGTAGTATTGTGAAGAAACGAAAAACTGCTCTAAGAAAGAAAAATAATCATTTTAACGATTTTTAGATTAATAAATGACTTTTACGTATATTTGTACTTTAGCATACAAAATATATATAATTTAATATTTTAAAAGAGATTAAATCCAAATATTTACAATAAATAACTACTTTATTGTTAAATGTATGCATTTTAATTGATAATCATTGATAATACGAAAATATTTTAATAGTAAACATCAATTTTGATAGAGGCCAAAACCGGTACATCCCTATGGTCAAAACTAGTAATTAGGTGGCCAAAAAACGGTGAAAAATGGGTTTTATTTTAGTTTTTCCATTTGTGCAATTTCCTGATGGTTTTTCATAAAACAAACTATAAAATTATCAAATACATGTGTTTTATCATATGTATAAATTTGTTGAATGATGAAATATTATATTTTTCTGTAGTAAATACATTCTCGAACGTCAAAAAAAGCTTATGGTGACCAGAAACGGTACGTCCACCCTACTGACAGACTGAAGTTTCCTTGCTAAAGTTATGCCAGCAACGTTCGAGATTCGTAATATTCACATTGCACAGAGTCTAGCGGATAGCGGGAGCGATCAACTTTAAACTGCCATTTTCTAAAGAAACGTTATTTTATAAGAGCTGAAATTTTCATTTACCTACATATATACATGACTAGTAATATATAGGTATACTGAAAAACTGAAATTTACTTGCTAAACTTAAGCCATATACAGTCGAAAACCATAGTATGAACTACATAAAGTGAAATCCGATGACGGCAACGCTCAACTTAAAACTTCAATTAACTGAAGACAACAAAAATATTTAGCTCTAATAAAATTACGTAACTTTAGAAAATTGCAGTTGAAAGTTAATCGTTACTGCCGAAGATTTTAATGCTGCGTAATGCTTATTACACATATCACGGACGAGGCTTAGAGTCCGAGCTCGCTGATACAGGTGTCCTGTATCAGTGAGGGAAGCGTGTATGTGATGCTGACGCTGCACGCTCGGCTTTCGCGCCGGATTCGCGGCACAGAACGAGTGCATCTCACGCCAGTTAGGATTGTGTTGAGGCCCTAGACACACCTCTCTCTATAAAACGCAAATAAAGAACAATCATTAGTCGAACTCCTTGTCTTGTCTTTCCGAAGACTTCAGCCGCCAAAGAACCACGTAGCTTAATTGCTGCGCGTAAATAACGCTAGTTTTCCATCCTTTTCCCACGCACACGAATGGACATTTTTCTGTTCGTAATAAATTGACATCCATTGTGTGTTTTCGCGTGTGTGGCACACGAGCGTATTTTGGACTGTGGACTTACAAACCTAAATGATCAAGATTCAAGAAGAGACGAGGTGATTAAGCCACACGTAATCGAAGGAAACTTGACCGTCGAGCGCCAAGCAGCTTTTCGACCAGGCCAAAGATAAGACATACAGAGACCCTTTCTATCAAAGCGCATAGACAGGAAAGACGTACAGAGACCCTTTCTATCCAAGCGCATAGACAGGTAGGACGTACAGAAGACCTCTCACTTTAGCATTGGCGGAAGGACGTGCGGATCCATTTTTGCTCTGCAAGCAGATTCGACGGCAAAAATGTTCGTCCTGCTTCTCGTCAGCATCCTGGGATTAGTGCCCCTGTAAGTACTTGTGATTTAACGAAATTATTGTCCTCCGTGGAGTATATCGCGCCCAGAAATTTACATACACGTCCATAATATCGCCACTGTGGCGATAACCCCTATTGCGCGAATTTTTAATTACCTATATATTTTATTACTAATTTGCATGCTAGAAAATTGGATTAAATGGAAAATGTGGCTATCAAATTTATTTGGTACCAAGAGTGAGAAAGATAAGCAACGGTCTAGCCTATCCAGCAAACTCACTTGCGCGTCGAGTCTAAATAGAAATATTCCCAGGTCTTATTCCGGAAAAACGGGCGAAAATAGTAAAAAGAGTATCGCGGCAACGGTATAGCCCGATTCACTTTCCGGCCAATATGTCCTGCACATGGCTGACGCTCCGGATGGTGCTAGTGGCCCCAATGCCCCCAACATGGCTAGTGCTCCTAGCGTGCAGGCATCTATTCAAGTACCGCTAGATGCTTTTGCCCAGAAGCTCGCCATAGCTATAGCGCAGGGATTTTCTCTAAATTTCGAGGAAGAAACGAACAGCGTGGTTGACGACCTCGCTACACGCGGCGCGAATAATCTTACCCACTCTCCGCCAGTAATGTCTTCACACATTACATTCAGTAAATAAATAAAGTTTTAAAACGCTAGATCTCGAACCGTCGCGACTTGCAAGCAAAACAGCAGCCACTTTATAACACAAAAATCCACAACACCACACACAAACGCATTAATTGATACACGACCCAGTGAGCCACACATCAGTTGGGATAATTACGTCACGCAACAAACATACTCACACCAATACTCCCCCACCTTAAGCAGCGAAATGCAAAAACCAAGCATACACACAACAAATTTTCGGAATCTTTCACATGTGGAAAGATCCGCACCTGCCCAGATTCCAGACTTGCACTCTTTAGACAACAATATGCCTAGCGCGCGAATGCAGCGTTACTTTTTTTCAAGAGTTAAATCTAATTCCACAATTCGATGGGAATCTAGACAGGTTCAATTTATTCTGCACGGCAGCGTGACAGGTGAGAGAAATGTCTGACCAACAGGAAGAAAGCTTAATCTTATTAGCAATTGTGAGAAAATTAACGTGAAGAGTGGTGAACGGATACGCGTCAAGACTTGTGCTTTATGGTTCGGTAGAAAAATTTCTCGCGGATTTTATATTACAATACAGTAATATGGGTTTGGCAAAAGAGCGGGTGACTACGGCTTACGCGCGCAAGAACTCTTAAACCAATTGTTCTCGATATTCGACTCTGCTTCAGATCTGAGCGATAGTGGTAAGGAGGTACACAAACGCGGACTGAGCGCGGATGCGTTACAACATTTCATGTTCCGATTAACAGACTCGTTAAACCACCAGGTACGTAGCGAGCACCCGAGCAGTCTGAATGAGGCGATAAGAATCGCAGTGAATTCTGAGTGCAAGCAAAGTGCTCAACTTGCCTGCAGTCATCTAGCAGCGCAGCCCCCGATGACACTCGCTCAAGTCAACTATGCGGCCTTACAGCCGGCGCTGATTCAGTTGACTATGCAGCTTTCGGCTCTCAACGAGCAACGGCTGAATCAATCGAGAGCGAATATCTTACTAGCGGCATCGGTGACTGCGACTGCGTGCGGTTACTGTGGTTTCACCACACATGTGGAAGATAAATGCAAAAAGAAGTGCTTCGAGACTTTAAAATGTGACTATTGTGGAGAACAAGGATATGTACACAAAGACTATTTCAAGCTAGAAGCGGACCTAAGAACAGGTTGAATCAGAACCGAAAATGAGAACAACAATAATAATAGGCATTATTACAATAATACTAATATCCATAGGGGCAATAGTAGAGGCCGATTAAACAATAACTTCAGCAACAACAACAATGGTAATAACAATAGTTACGGCAATAATTATATATTTAACAGGAATAATCAGGACGATGATCGACGCGAACATTATCTCCAATGTGCAGGTGATAACCGTGATTATTTTCACACAATGTCACGGCAATGCAATCCGAGCAGGAAAAAAGTTATAAGCCTTTAAACTGAAAGATCGCTCGGTGCAGTCCTCAGGCGTCGAGCGGCCCAGGTCGCCAGAGCAAGGCAAGCTAGAGCCATCGTGGGTTGTATCGATTAGGTTTGCAGGATCGGGGCGCAAACCACCTACCGAAATTCTCAGAGGCGATGACTTAAGGAAAGATGCTACCAATTTTTGGTAGAAAAATCGATTTTTTAAGTGGTACAACACTTTTTTAACCCTTTTTCTTTCAAAAGTAAAAGGTTTTATATGAAAATTTCTGTCATTGTTATAATGATTTTTTTGGTACGTTATACATATAACTTATAAAAAAATATTATGAGGTAATTCTTATTTGTAGCGTATCTTGCACTTAAAAATAAGATTTTAAGAACCATTATATAAACAAAAATACAAAAGTTAGAGAATATCTATTTTACTGACGGAGCGATAATCGCATGTTTACTTTTATGAGGAAAATATTTTGTGGATCAAAAAGTAGATTATCGTACTACAAATTGATTAAATCCGGGAAGTATTATACTTTCATAAGTAATTTGTCTGTTAGAAAGAGTTGATTTATTTGTATCTATATTTCGTTTTCAGCAAAACCAGCATATATAATCAACGGACGAACAGTAAAAAATATTGATTTTTAGAGAAACGTTGAATGTGAAGGCACTTTACCAATTGTCTGGTAAATTACACAATTCTGAACGAAAAATTTTTAATTGTTGTACATAATGTTTAAATTGTTGTTCTTACACGTTGCAAGTATAGTTTTGTATAAATTTTACTTTAGTGATATAAATCTTTTCAGGTTATACGAGTGACATATTTAATGTCAAAATAGTTATTTCGATAAATAAAATAGTCATAGATTTGACGCAGGTACGTTATTTAAATGTACTAGTAAATGAATTGACTCGTTTGACGAATATAAGCTCAGCAAGCTGTTACTCAACTTTGTATTTTCAGCTCCTGTGCGTAGCCTCTTGGGTACCCAAATCAATGAAGTAAGATTTTACAGGGTAAATACATACTCTTTTTATGTATGACAATATGACAGTGGTGAACATTAACATCCATAAGTTGTAGGTAAATAGATAAATGATTGATCCTGCTATTTGTATTGATATTTATGTTTAAACTCATTTCTCTCAAAACTTAATTTTCACAATTTACTTTGTAAATCTGCGCTACAGTTCTTCATGAAACAGGATGAAAATTTTTGTACTTTCTTTTAAACATATTTTGAACAAATTTAAAAAGAGATTTTTTTATTATTACCTAGAATATCATTTTTTAAATATAAGTTAATACTAATATACTGCTTATATCGCAAACAATAAATTGTTCATATAGAATAGTACCTCAAAATAGTTAAAGGATTTTATTTGAAAATATTGTTCTTTAAGGGATCATTCTGGTTTATCACTTTCAAAAAATCGAATTTTTTTTGTGCATTTTTCGAAAGTAGATGTATGTAGAAGTATTGTGTAAAAATTTTAGAACGATCTGAGCACTCTAACTATGTTATTTTTACACTTGTGCACCGTTACCTTTACTATCTAAGCGTGCGCGCTCGACCCACCTTTCAACTAATCCCCCTTTGTACCTTCAAGCAGCTGCTTGGGAATCATGTATCCAACGATTTGATGTTTTTCTTAGAATGGAGCATGTGTAGAAGTATTCTTCAGGTAAAGATTTTCAAATGTTTGGCTGTATGTTCCTTGTACGAGAAGTTTTTGCTTCGCATTTGAGCGATCAGTAGCAGTCTCGTCATTGACTTTGAACGAGTAACAGCACGTGTTTGATATTTTACTATGGATCAAAAATCGGCTAAGTTCAGTAACAAACGTCCCGGCAAATCCGCTAAAAAGCGTAAATTTCAAGGCAATAGACATACTGACGCAGTTGATTCGTTGTCAACCAGCAAATCAGCTAAAAAATTGAGAAAAACTGAAAACGCGACTTTCGATGTGCCTGTCGAGCAAATGGCTGGTTACTGTATTGTAAATTTTTTTCTTGTGTTTTTCACGCTGTCAAGTTATTTGAAGTGTAAAGTTTCTGACGGAAACGTTTTGTTTAATAAATACAGACAGCGAGGATTAGGTTTTAAACTGCTTATAACTTGTGGATGCAGAGAAAAATTTATTGACTCGTGCCCAATGATTGGGACGGGCTATGAAGTGAATCGTCGTTTAGTATTTGTTATGCATTTGCTTGGAGTTGGTGTTCACGGCATAAACATGTTTTGCAATCTCATGGATCTAGGCAAAGGTTTAAGTATATCTGCTTATTATGGAATTGTTGATACCATCTTGATTGCTGTCGAGGCAGTTTTCAACCTAGTGCAGCTCAGAGCTCTCGCTGAAGAAAAACTTGAATATAAAAAGAGAGGAGAACCAGAAGATATTTTGAGTGTTTTCGGTAATGGCTCTTGGTCGAAAAGAGGTTTTTCTTCATTGATCGGAATAGTTTCTCTCATATTCAAGTACTCTGGAAAAGTTATAGACATTACAGTAAGATCTAACTACTGTAAAGGTTGTGAAAAATGGAAAGGGAGAGAGCATGAAGTGGAGTATTTGGCTTGGTATGAAAAACATCGAGAAAACTGCAATGCAAACCACAATGTTAGTGCCGGTAAGATGGAAGTTGATGGCATTGTGGAAATGTTTCTTCGATCGCTAGAAAAGTTTGCCGTAAACTACGGGTTTTAAATTGGGGCGGCGACTCGAAGACGTTTAAGATGCTGCTTAGCGTTTTTCCGTATGGTGAGAATTTCACTGTAAAAAAGTTAGAGTGCGTTTTACACGTTGCAAAACGAATTTTTAAATGTGCTAATGAGGAAATGAAAGCACTTATTCAAAAGAAGAAGGCTCTAGAATAAGCTGAAAACAAAAAACTCCAGTGAAAAAACCTACGAAAAAAACTGTAGCGAAAAAGTCTGCTAAAAACACTCCTGCAAAAAAGTCCCCATTGAAAAAACTCAAGGGCTAACTATAAAGGTGATGAAAGAACTATCAACTAACTATAGTTTAGCTGTTCAAAGAAACAAAGATTCAATCGAGAATATGAAGACTGAAATTTGGGCTGGTTACTATCACAAAATTTCGACTGACGAAAATGCACAGCACTCGTACTGTTCTGTTAAATTGTGTAAATACCTAAAAGCCAAGGAGATTAAAACTATTTACAAACGTAAACCTACTCTTTCTGCCGATGTACAAGAAGTTTTAAAGCCAATATATGACGATTTAACCAGGACCGAGTGGCTCGAAAGATGTTTGGGTGGCCATACCCAGAATAATAACGAAAGTTTTAACAAATGCATTTGGAGTATGGCCCCCAAACATATTTTCAATGGTAAAAAAATCGTTGAGATTGCAAGCAAAACAGCCGCCTGCATTTTTAACGAGGGATTCGAGCCAGTATTAAAAATAATGGGTGTTACTTCTCCAATGTACTAGGATCTCCTTAAAATATTGATTTATACTATGCTTTTCTTGCAAAGAATCAGTGAAAAAAAACACGTTTTTTTTATTATTATAATTTTCGACGCCATCTTGTTTTTTTTCAATAAATATTTATAATTCTAGTATGCTGGATAACCACTATTACACTTAATCTAAAACTCTTTGAATTTTTTTTAGGTTAACTAATATGAAGATATCACACCCGCCAGCGACCTACCTACTTCTTGATGCGTTACGTTGAGCTCTGATTATCACACAAAAACTGTTAAAAATAAAAAAATAAATTTTTTTGTACTTTAAGAATGTATTTGATAAGCCGAATCAGTTTTATATTAATATCTTTGATAATAAAGTCAGAAAAAATTCACAAAAAAGCCTTTTTTTTCGAGCGTCTAAACCAGAATAATCCCTTAAACGTTTCAATTTTAACATAAATTTTTTTTATAATAATCCATTGTAACCTCTTGGTCACAGTAATAATCAAACATATGTCTGTTTTTACAAGATTTTTTAAGAGGGGTTCAAATGATGCTGAATTTGTACAAAACCAGTCTAAAAAGTTATATTTTTCTATATTATAACATGTTTTGTAAATAACACATTTTTTCCCTTAAATTAAAGGATTTTAGTATTTGCTGTATCTTCTTCCCTTATTTACCAAAGCAGCAAATTTTCTTGCAGACAGATTAGATGTAGCTCTATAAACGTAAACAAACGCTTGGATTCATAGGATACTATAGGAAATTTATACGCAAGTTTGCTGATATAGCGTTACCATTGTCCAAGCTGGTGCGCAAAGGAGTCAAGTTCGAATAGGGTGATGAGCAACGGTCGGCTTTGGAGAAATTAAAATGCATACTCTGCAGCGAGCCAGTGTTAGCTGTACCTAATTTATCTGAGCCGTTTATTCTCACGACAGACTCATCCGACTTTGCGTTGGGAGTGGTGTTATATCAGGGGATCATTGGATCAGATACTATATGTGCCTATGAATCAAGACCACTGAAAAGCAGTGAGTTACGATATATCACATATGATAAGGAATTGCTCGCGATCGTATTGGGCAAATAACAATTCAGGAATTACCTTTACGGCCGAAAATTCGCAGTGCTCACGGATCACTTAGCCCTAAGGTATTTTCACGCATCCAAGAAGCCAGATGTTAGGTTCAATAGACTGAAAGCAGCTCCGTGCGGCTACGAATTCGATGTCGTATACAAGAAGGAAGTGAAAAATGCCAATTCCAATGCGATTTCGCGCAACCTAGTAATACCGAAGGTGAAGAAGCCCCGAGCGCCCTAGAAGCTAGAGTGTTTGTAGAACGGGCCATAAAGAAGAAAAGCATAGATCGAGACAAAAACAATAAAAACATCAAAGACAGACTCAGAAAAATCAGAAGCTACTAAACCTCGCAAAATGAATTGCTCTGACGAACAGTCGCTTTATTTTAAGGACGAAATTCTGGAGTTGTGCTACATGGCAGACAGAATTTCCTTATGTCAAGCAAAACAAAACGTTCACGTGGACGACAAACAAATAAACATACACTGGCTCACGCAACAAGTAGGTAAAAATAATATTTATTTCTTTGATTACACAGATACCACAGTCCCTGCCTGCATTTCGACAAATGTGCAATTCACAACTTTAGAAAACCGAAAATTTCAGCTGTGCTTTGAAGAGAACTCCCGCATTTAGATAATTCTGCATGAATCAGTTGCAGCAAAAAAAATGCAGACGGAAGAGCAGCAGATCGAGCAGAGTTCAATAGTCTTTAGAAATCAGAAAGACGAAGATAAACAAAAAGCTTGCATGATTTCTGACTTAGACGAATCCTTTGTAGAGAGCATTACACACGATCCATGGTTGTCAAATAAAAAGAAATGAAAATTAAAACATAAGTAATAATCCGATCGGCATCAACCTTATAAGTCTGTGCCTGTGGCTGACATTGACGATCCAATTCTTAGTAAGGCGAGAAAGGATATGAGAGATTGGCTCATTTCCGCTAAGAGTAAGGGCTGCATCGCCGGTGTACCCGTTTATCAAGCTGCTTAAGCTAAACATGACGGCTATCGAACTACGCAAACGACTACTTCAGTATCCGGCTTTTCCAACGTGTGGATAGAAGTCTTATCTTTAAGGACAAAATATGGGAACGTGAACTGTGCATATATTTTTGCGCAGGAGTTTCAGCAAAATATATGCATTCATCACCACCTAGAAACAGGAAGAGTGGGCTTCTGTCATAATTATGAATACGACAGAAAATTACATCCATCTGCATTTAATCAATCGGCACTGCATACCTTACGTGTGGGACGGGTTTGATTTCAATGAAAAAAATATCCAATACCTAGATCAAGGAAAAGATGATGACCCAAATGGCGAGGAAGAAAACGAAAGAAAAAAATCGAATAAAGGCTCGGTTTTGTTATTGAGCGAAAAGAAAAGCGAAGAGCTGCCAGTCGACGAAAAATCAGATAATAAATCGCCTTTACATGACGAAGCTAGCGGATGCTGGCAGTCTGGCAACAGCTAGAGCAGCTTATCTCCCTCTGACGTCAGTATGGCTTGCCCGGACGATGCGCATACCGAAACAATTAGCATGCGAGACAGACCGATAAGAGCTCGACCGCATACGAGTGCACTCGATAGATGCCTCGTTATGAATGTCAGACCACCACGAGAAAAACCACCTTGGGCTTTTCCCGATGGACAAACTCCGCTGCCCTTGACTCGGATTAGATTGATAAATGAGCACCCGTTTCATTACAAGGAATCCATCGTTTGTTTATTAAAAGCAGACGATTTCCTTCATACTGAAATTCAAGAAGAAATAAAAAATTATTTGAACAAAAAGCCTGTAAAATCTATCTTACCAGACTGCATAAAAAAGCTGAAAAGATACATGTTTACCAACAGCATTACCATCTTTGGTGTGATAAGAGATCTAGCCGTTCTTACCTTGCCCGAATGGACAACTTTTTTTTATCTTTTCGATATAATATTCGAAGGATTATCCATGGCAGTAGTATTATATTTGAACAATTTACCGATTTCCATGTAGAGGGTCGATTTGTGCTTAGTATGGATTTTTATGGCCCCCTTCAAAACTCACCTGATGGCCATAAATACATACTTAGCATTCAGGATTGCTTAACAAAATTTTGCGTCCTTGTGCCAGTGAAGAATTCCACGGCATTGAAAGTTGTTCTAGCTTTCACAGAAAAGGACATATGTTATTTTGGCGCACCGGCTACTTTACTCTAATGACACAAAATTACTACAAAAATTAATTGAGTTTTCGAATGGAACGAAAAGAAACAAACTTGGCTATTAAGAAAAGTGGATATTTTAGTCACTGGCACCAAAACTCATTATAAAGCATCAAATATCGCAATCTTTAATAATTGGCTATCAGGAAGTTATTTGAATTTCGAATAAAAAAAGAAAGAGTGAAAGATTGTGTCACCCTGCGCAATATTCCATTAAAGAGTAAATATTAATATCATAAGTTGTCAAGGCAAAATTCACTGACAAGAAGTTAATCGAACTTTCTAAATAAAACAAAACAAACAAACAATTGAAAATTTAAGTTACTTTACACAATGGCTTATTGAAAGGAAAAATTAGGATCACAAGAATAATATAGTAATAATAATAATATTTTGAACAATGTTTTGTAACATTATAAATTAATTTTGAAAATATGTCATTAAAAAATTGATTGAAATAAAATTTTGGTGGAGAAAGGAAACAATAAATGAAATCACTGTGTTCAGTGAATGTATTTTATGTTAAAGAAAATCAAAAAATACATGTACACTATAAGAGAAACTTATATTGGCCAGTCTCAAACGTAGATATATTAAGTACAAATACTAGCACTACACTTAAATAATTAACACGATCACCACAACTTGACTTGGCTATTCAAGAAGAGAAATGCACTTCCTCGGTGCTGGTACGCACCGTCACCATGGCGAAGAAATCATGGCAAGGATATCCAAGACACCCTTGGTAGTCAACGCCGTCCTCTGTTGCGGAGCATCGAATTACAATTACTTTAGGCCTCACCTATAGTGATGTCTGGAGATTTTTTTCGAAAGAATAGCAAGTGAAAAATTGATAAATGTGTGGACTGACGTATAACATCAATGCACGAGCATACTGAAATGTTACCTATGTAAGAAATCTTTAGATAATGCGTTCGATCAAATACAGGGCACGTTAAAGCAATCGAGAAGGATTGTAGACTTGACTTCCGGTCATATGCATAATAAGCCGTTTTCTATTTGGTACACTCAATGAGAGTGCTGAAATCGATTTGAAAAATTTAATAAATATCGCGTCGAATGACACCAGGCAAGCAGCAAAATTATTAACTAACTTAACGGAACTCACAAAAACACAATTTGATAATACCGATAGCAAAATCTCAAATTTAGAAATTCTCATAAAGAATATTTCGGAATCACAGGAGTATAATAGTCAGATAATTATGACAAGCTCAGTCATTGAACTGCTGAATATGGGTATTCTACAGCACAAATTAGATAGGGAAATAATAATCGATGTGATTTGGTTCGCTTCACAAAGCATTATACATACGTGCTTTATGCCGCCTAGTTTAATAAGGAATTCAGCTATCCTTGTGAAAGAGATGACTAATTACGCATGTTTCACGAAAACAGACAAGCCTAAATCAATTCTAAAAATTATTAAAATTTCATATCTTTCTATATTTTTTTCCAACTATCAGTTAATATATTATTTGACCATACCCTTACTGGACTTGCAGGATTTTATTTTACACAAAGCGTCGGCAATCTCAATTGGGCAAAACTCGATAAATAATACTAAACACCTTTGCGTATATCTGGTCGGAATCACATTATTTCGCGATAACCACCGACGGCAAAATATACATGCCGACGTCGGTCGAAAAACTGAACACATGCAAAACTCTTGATAATCTATATGTTTTGAAAGATACAGAACCGGTTCGGGAGATTAAAGAAAGTGCTGCTTGCCAGATTAAGTTTACAATTAAATATAAATCAATAAACATAGACGACTGTAACATTAAAAACACGCAGTTAAACGACACCTACTCGATGAGGTTACATGAAGTCAATACTTGGGTTTTTTCGACCTTCGGAGTAGAGACAATTTTTGTACAGTGCAACAGGTGGGTACACAATACGTTCAAAATAAACGGGATAGGGATATTAAGATCGAATCCCGGGTGCACAGCGTATACCAACAATGCAAGAATATTGGCATCACGGGAGTTCAGAGTGCTATCATAGGAGATAGCATTCGCAAAAATAAATCTGTACGTGCGCTCAATATTATCAAATTTTTCCAACACAAAGAATTTTTCATTTCTCGTGGACAGAGTAATCAAAGAATATGTCGTAAGAAAAGCAAAAAACTTGCATGGCGTCCACATCGGGGCGCTCAAATCAGTAACAAATTATCTGAAAATAATACAAAAAGCGAAGGCCCTGTCTAAATATAAGTCACTGGCCGATAGAGTCAGCTCAGTGCACAGTACGGCCATGGCCTTCTCTTATTCGACGGTGGGCTTTGTCATAATTGCATTGGTGATATGTATATGTATTTTTCCCGGGGGTCCCGATATTTCACCCGATGTAAAAGGATTACAGGAACAGCGAGACTAGCTGAACTAGGTACCATTCGAGTGGGAACATTCGAGAGGGCGAGGCTGCATCCGGTCGAGCATTGGATAAACACACCGAGGCTATATTACGTCTCGATGGAGGAGCTGGGCTACGCACCGAGACTCGCGTAGCTAATAACGAGCGAGTCAGAGCCCAGGAATACGCTGACACCAGCTCCGCAGCAACAGTAAGTTGCGAGGAGAGACTGTAAGAGTTTCATAAAATTACATATATTTAGAAAAATGCAGTTGACAGTTGATCGTTGCCGCTACCCGCTTGATACTGTGCAGTGTGAATATTACGCCTTTCAAACGTAGCTTGCATAATTGTAGCAAATAAACTTCAGTCGCCCAGTACATGTATATGTTATTGTTCATTTATATATGTGATGTAAAACAGAATTTAGCTCTTATAAAATTACGTATTTTTAAAAATTACAGTTGAAAGTTGTGGTTGCCGCCGTCGGCTTTCATTCTGTGTTCCGTATTACGCGTTTCGATCGTGTCTGCGATAACTAGCAAGTTTAATTTCAGCCTGTCAGTATAGGTATACATTACTAGTCATGTATATATGTTGTAATCAAAATTTTAGATGTAATAAAATTCTGTATCTTTAAATAGTTGAAATTACAGTTTATAGATCCCGCTACCCGCTTGATTTTGTAAAGTGTTATTATTACGCCTTTCGAACGTATCTGGTATATGTTTAGCATGTAAATTTCAGCCCGTCAGCATATGTATACATTACTAGTCATATATATATATATATATATATATATATATATATATATATATATATATATATATATATATATATATATATATATATATATATATATATATATATGTATGACTAGTAATGTATACATATGCTGACGGGCTATATATATATATATATATATATATATAAAATATATATATAAAATTTTCGTGTATATATATATTAGGTTTCATAAAATTTTCGTATCTTTAGAAAATTGCAGTTGAAAGTTGATCGTTACCGCCGCCAGCTTTCACTCAGTCGAGTGCGTATTACAGACTTTTCGATCGTGTCAAAGTGAACTTTAGTAAGTTAATTTTGTTCTGTCAATGTACACATATATTACTGGTCCTGTGTACATGCTGTACCAAGAATTTTAGCTCTAATAACATGTAACACCCCGATCGTACTGAGTGTTATTTTGAGAATTAAAACCTAACCCAACGTGCATTATATGCGCGTAGGCCACGATGGTAAGCGCGCGTTTGCAGGGCGCGCCGGCATATTACCGACGTGCAGTATTACCTACAGCGCGAGAACGCGAGCGGCGCGAAAATTGAGCGGCGCAGCTGGGCCCTTTGCGGTGGGGAGAGCTGAAGGAAGGGAGGAAAGGTGGGAATGAGAGAGATGGAGAGAGCCGCGAAAAATATAAATACCCGGGCGGACAGTCGCTCGGGCACTCTGTTCCTTCGCTCGCTTGATAGAGCTTCAGCTCTGTCGCGGGTGAGGTCGAACGAGGCCCACGCCCATTTGGTTAGACCATGACGATATATCCGAATAAGAGCTAAAATAATCTCAAGCCTCTCTCTCATTGCCAGCTTTCCTGAGGCGAAATTTGTATATGTGAGCTTCTATATATACGTGGTAGAGCTTCAATTTAATTAAATTCCATTACGCTTAAGAAAGCTGCAAATAAAACCGCACTTGATATATATCTACATACTTGATTTATTCTTCATTTCTGAAAACTTTTATTCCCTCTATGCGTCCATAAAAAAAAATAATAAAAAAAAAAAGAATACAAAAGAAATTGCTTGCAGCAATCATCCAGACCTTAGTCGCTCGCTTCTCGCTGAGCAACTACAGCGTCTAAAGAAAACAAAAGGAAAATCATAAAAAAGGATCACAGCACGCGTACTCGATGCGTGTACTGTGCCAAAAGGCCAGCGTACGGAAACTCTGGGCTTGATAGAGCATTCGCTCTGTCGCTCAAAGTGCACCGAGCGCGGCCACAAAAAGAGTTAGGAAAAGACAACGCTTCTCTCCTCGGCGGTACGCATTAACGATTCGAGAGGATCGAGGAGCGACAGGGGGGGGGCGGATCACGAGGCTTAAGCATAAAATTAGCCTGGGCCCCGTTAGACCCGAGAACCAAAAAGGAAAAGGAAAGAGGTTTAAAAAGAAACAAACTACGACAAATCGAGTCAGTACGCGTTTTTTCTTTGCAATTATAAAACAGATAAAAACAATGGACCGATACATCATTTTTGCGCCCGAACAGGGACTCGATAGTAGTTAAAAACAAACCCGTGTAAAATAGTAGCTTTTCCTAAATCAAATACTAAATAATATCATGATACCGGAGAGGGATTTATCGTTTAACGAGGGTCGCATCCACTCGCGGATAAATGAACTGCAAGCCCTACTCGAGTATATGATGGAAAACGATGAGATGCGTTTGGACCGTGGTCGAGTCTTTTCGCGTCAATCTATAGAGATTAACGTGCTCTCAAGTTCCCTAAATGACGCGATTGATACCATAAACAAACTGACACGAAAAAGTGATCAAATTCGAGCTCATTTGGGTGAACTTACGAGTACAACTCTAAAAGGTTTTAAAAGGATTTCAATCCAACAAAACGAGCAAGATGAAAAATTAGCCCTCGTAATCAACCAATTAGAAAAACTTTAAATCAACTAAACAATTGATTATTATTCTAGATAATTTAAGAGCTTAAAGTAAATTAAAATTTAAGGATGCTAAAAAATATATGGTTTAAAAGTTTAAATGAGAAGTGAGGGAAAATATACATGATGAAAATTAAATTAAACAAATAATAGGAAAAGGACATTTCTTATTTAAATAATAAACTTACTATTTTATAAAATATTACAGGTTTAAAACCACGCGTAAAAAATGCCGCGAAACAAGCGTTTGTCCGGGGCGTACATGATCGACATCGAGACGACGACCGCCGAGGACACTTTGAATAAAGCTCAAAAAAAGCACAGGGACTGGGAAAAAGCAGTTTCAGAGGAGCTAAAGTGTCTCGACGAGCGTCAAAACGAGCTCGATAATAAGCTTGAAAATTTCTTAAAAGAACCGGAAATACCCGCGTCACCATATTTTCAAACGTCGCGCATTGACGCAATAAATAATGATCTAAATGCGCGCATAAACGCATTGTCGGATTCACTTCTTAAATTGCAAAATGACCGTACAACGGCGGCAGAAAAAATCGCGCAACAAAATGTAGACATAACCGCGCTGAAAAACCGCGTAACGTTGCTCGAGGAAGAAAACGACAAAATACTCGAAAAATGTAGCAATCTCCACGTAAAATATGAAAACTTAACAAGACAAATTGACGAGGATGAGCGATACGGCGAATTAAAAACCTATCTGCTCGCGCAAATTGACGACGTCGCGAGTAAAAGTCAAGGTGCGTTGAAAGCTCTGGAAGCAAACGTAAACAAACGCGCGTCTCTTGCCCCTGCTAATACTGTCCCCAGTAATGCGCCACGTCGATTCAATGTCAGTCTACCAAAATTTAAAGGGCTCGCATCGGAGAGACCCGTAAAGTTCTTGTCAGAACTAGAAAAGTACTTGACTATTACACAACCCGACTATGATGAAATGATTTTCATCATTTCACAGTCATTTGAAGACGATGCGCAAAACTGGTGGTATTTGCAGGAGGGGGAGGTAAAAGATTACGAGGATTTCGTGAAAAAATTTAAAGAGCGATATTGGGACGCAAATGTCCAGCGGACCGCGAGGCGTAAAATAGAATTCGGGCAGTACAGTCCGAACGGTAGTATGAACCGCGTAAATTATGCGATTTACATGTTTGGTTTCGCTAAAGAATTAGAAATAAAATTCTCGGAATCGGAAATCGTGACGAAAGCCATTGAGCATTTTGAGCGGGATATACGTCACACAATTACGGGACAACAAGTTAAAGACGAGGATAATTTGTTAAAGATTTTGGCCGATTATGATAACGATGATCAACGTCAAAAGGGACGGTCGTTTGCAAACAAATCTAATTTACAAAATTTTGGTCAACCCGCCAGTAATTCGACGAATTTTCGCCAAAATGCCGCCGATAACGTTCAAACTAAAAAACCGTGGCACAGTCACAATATAAACACCGTGAGCGCGCAAAAAACAAGCGGGAACGGTATTAAGAAAGGCGACAGCGACGGCCGCCCAAAAAATGCGTCGAATAACAATAGCCGAAATTTCGGGAGTTGGAGTAATAAAAAAGAGCTTGACATAGATATACTAGATATTGACTTGAGCGATAAACGCGTCGATACTCAGGCGAAAAAAACGTCGGGAAACGGGGCATAGTTGCATTGTGCAATTCGGACGCACTTAAAAATAAAAGTGTGCAGAATGCAACTAAAGCCTCCCGCATTTTGTCAATTATTGAGGATCCGCGAAAAGAATTATTATACGATGTAGAACCCGAGGGCGCGAACATACAAATAACGTGTTGCCCGGAAATAGCTATTAGCATAGAGAACATTATTGTAAAGGCATTAATTGATACGGGTAGTGAGGTCACGGCAATCTCGGAAGAGTTTTATTATGAAAATTTAGATATATTTAAAAAACGTCCGACATTGCCTGTAAGTGGTAAAATGATAAAAGGCGCGACAGGGGGCAAATCGACTCGTCTAAAAATTCAAGCATTACTTACCATAAAGATTGGAGGGTTAGAAGCAAAACTAATTTTTATCGTAGTACCAAAGTTGGTAAAACCATGCATATTGGGCCACGATTCGCATAAAGCACTCAAAATGTTAATAGACACGGTGAATGAACAAATACTTTTTGAAGTTAACCATCAAGATGGTATTGCCCAATACACGGATGTACGATTTTGCTCGAATGAGTATACGTCTCTGTGTATTGAGAAAATAAATGTGCATCCCGAAAATGAGGATTGCTTAGATAATTATTTCAATGATTATTACGCAAATTACGTGAATATTCAAAAAACTTCGTACGATATTTCAGAAAAGTGTATACACTTATAGTTAAGTATAAAGAAGTATTTGAGAAAAAACACGGTCTATTAACAACATATGAGCATAAATTAATCTTAAAAGACGAAATGCCTTTTTATTCTAAACCTTATCCTATTCCAATATGCTATCGCGATCAAGTTAAAAAAGAAATTGAACGCATGCTTGAGCTTGGAATTATTAGACGGTCGCATAGTCCATATATAAATCCGGTCGCAGTTGTAAAAAAGAAAGACGGTTCAATTAGGCTGTGTTTAGACGCGCGGAAATTAAACGCGAGATTAGCCGATGATTATAAGTCACCGCCCGGTATCGACGAAGTTTTACAAAGATGCGCAGACAAGCCATTTACGAGTAGTGCCGACTTTACGTGCAGCTACTGGCAAATACGCTTAGCGGAAGCAAGTAAGCAATTTACCGCATTTAAATGCGATAATCACGTGTATGAACATAACGTTGTACCATTCGGAGTAAAGACTAGTGGGGCGGCTTTGATAAGAGGTTTAGACGAAGACACTCATGATTTTGATCAATTCATGGTATTGTTCGTGGATGATTTAATTATAAAATCAAAAAACTTTGACGAACATCTGGGCCATTTGGAAAAATTGTACATACGTTTATTAAAGCACAATTTAAGATTAAATTTTAAAAAATCGCAATTTGCTTGCGAGGAAATTGAATTTTTGGGTCATTTTATTTCCTCTCGGGGAATAAGACCAGATCCCGATAAAGTTAAAACAATACAAAATTTTAAAAGGCCCAGAAATGTTCGAGAATTACAAAGCTTCCTAGGTTTCGTTAACTTTTACACAAAATTTGTAAAAAATTATTCAAACTACACTAAACCTCTTATCGAGTTGCTAAAAAAGGGGGTAGATTTTCATTGGACAGCCGAGCAACAAATGGCTTTCAATGAAATAAAAACTTTATTTGACGAGAACATAATCTTAAAATTTGCCGATCCTAAGCGTCCGTATATTCTCACGAGCGATTCGAGCGATTTTTCGGTGGCCGCCGCCCTTTCTCAATTAAACGATGAAGGGGAGGAGGGGGTCGTATGTTTTGTAAGTAGAACACTAAAGGGTAGTGAATGTTCCTACTTCACTACGGAAAAGGAAATGCTCGCGCTAGTGTGGGCGTTAAATCGCTTAGATATATACTTGAGGGGGGCAATTAAGATCGTTGTCCGTACGGATCACGAGGCGCTCACCTTCCTGCAAACATGTAAATATGGCAATGCTAGGTTGCAGAGGTGGAACCTCGCGATTCAGGACTTTCATATATCCCCAGAATATATTTCGGGAAAAAACAATGTTGTCGCGGATTATTTGAGCCGTATGAGCCATTTCGCGCCTCAAGATATAGCAAGTAAATCCGAAATTCTAATTGCCGCGATAACGACGCAAAAACCGAGTCGCGAGCTTATAAATATATGTAAGAACTTAGAAAAATCGCAAAGGACGGATAATTTTGCATTTTCGATATTGAATAAATTAACATCGAACGACGAACACGTTAAAAAACGATACGCATTAAATGATCGGTTGTTATGTAAAATTACGCCCGATCGATTAAAAATATATTTGCCAGAAAATGTCCTCGAGAAATTTATCGTTGAAGTGCACGAAGCATATGGGCACATTGGCGCACGGAAACTGCACAAAATGATTCTTGAGCATTTTTTCTCGCAAAATTTAAGACCGATAATACATAAAGTTTTGCGGACATGCGATACATGTCAAAAAACAAAATATTTAATAATAAAATACCGCGAAATTTCGCAACCAATTTTGACGAGTAAACCAAACGAGTTGTTGTCGATTGATTTTTATGGTCCATTACCTACCTCCACCGGTGGAGTGAAATATTTGCTAACGACGATTGATGCATTTAGTAAATATGTTGTTTTTTACCCTTTAAAAAGGGCAAACACAGTGTCCGTCGTCCGAAAAATCTTACAAGATTATATAATTAAATATGGTAAGCCAGAATCAATTATTTCGGACCACGGTACACAATTTACAAATGATAGGTGGATAAAAGCCTTGGAGGGAGAAAATATACGTCCGGTATTTTCTTCCATCCGGCATCCACAGAGTAACATGGTAGAGCGCGTACATAGAGAATTGGGCAGATTCTTTCGCACTTTTTTTAAGGAAAAACACGCGGGATGGGCTCGCTACGTAAAAATAATACGAAATATAATAAATGAAACATACCATGAGACGACGAACGTAACTCCAATTGAATTACACTTAAATATAAAACCCACACGAGTTTGGGAAAAATATATAAAAATTCCGCAATTAGAGTACGTTAAAGTGTTAGTGTTGGCGCAAAACGTTTCAGACGTGGAAAACCGCAAGATCGCAAAGTTTTTTAATATATGAGAGGGGCCGTATGTAGTAAAAGAAAAGGTCGGTATCGATACTTATCTTCTAGTAGACGAAGAGTTAAAAAAGGAGCGTGGTAAATTCCATTTGGCAAATTTGAAGCCATATTTTGCAATAAAAAAATAATTTTCTTTTGTTTAAATAAATAAAGGTTAATTTTGTTATTTAATTTTTTAAAATAAAAAGGTATATATACATATAGAGAGAAAAAATATGGGGTACACAACAGAAAAGAAAAAAAATAAATAAATAAAAAATAAAAGAGAAAACATGGTTTATTTTGCAGCGAGATATATTTAGAACGGATAGTATAGGGATGCGCATTATGTAAAATCCACTGAGGAGTGCAGAATATTCAAATACATTTAATAGATCACAATGTGTAAAGGGGTCGATTTCTCACTTCAATCTATCTCCTCGGCGGATTTATAAATGTAAAAAATTAAAATGTAATAGATTCTAAGATATAAATGTAAAAAGTTATATATGTGTGATAAAACAGTGTGTGTGCATAGTGACCGCGAAAACTGTAGGGGACTTGCAAGTACGCCCCGCTACAGTGAAGAATTTGGTGGTAAAAGTGGGGTTGTGGGGGAGGGTATCACGTGGTGCGCTCCTTTTCTTTCCATCTCTACATCTCGAAGTGTCAACATGCACGCGTCGACACAAACCACGATGGTGGCAGCCAGCGACGCATCCACCCAGGTGGATGACCGCCTCCTGGACCTACGCCTCACGTACGCGCGTTGGTATCCCCGCAGCACCGTGGCCTGCCTTCGGGTCCGGACGGGCCGAGCAAGCCGATGGTCGGCTCCGATCAACGGCGTGGAGGTAAGCGGGGCGGGCACGCAAACCGATCGGGTGTTCGGGAAATCCACGCAGACGGAGCCCCGGACCCCGCCAGCAGGAGCAGCTCCGACACCTGCACCAGTTGAGGCAGTCCAACCAGGGACGCCACCCACGGCACCACGCCGACGCCGCCGCCGGCCACGCAGAAGGCCCGGGCAGCAGGTCGCGAACAATCGGCGCAGCGACGCACCTATCGCGCCGCAACAACGCCCCCGACAGAGAGCACAATGTCGAGGAGCCAGCGAGCAAGCGAACCTCCATTGATGCTCGCATCGCTGAGCTCCAGGAAGAGATCGCCCGGGGTCAGCGAGCCATCCAGGAGATGGTGGCCGCTAGGCAAGCTCGCAGAGAGGCTCCTCTGCAGTCTCCACCAGCACCAGCTCCACTCGCTTTACCGCCTGCACCAGTTTCGCCGGCGACATCACCTGCACCATCTTCACTGGGCCAGGGGGAGAGCAAGGTGGACGCTCCCCCCGTACATGTACCAGCACCAGCTCCATGAGCTCGATGAGCTTTTTGCCCGATCTCGAGGGGAGGGGGGTGTACGCGAATCAGGAGGATATCGTGGAATGTGAAATAAGCGATTTTGCTGAATGGTTTGAAAAAATTAAATAGTATGGCATCCCTGATGGGGATATGTGTGTATGTTTATTTATTTATTTGTTTTTAAAGAAAAGAGGTTTTTGTATATAATTTGGCATAATAAATCATGTTTTCTTTTGCCCCTAAAAAACAAGAGTATAATTTTCTGTTAAATACCTTTTTATCCATCGACGTGAGGGGGCGATCGGAAAATATTATAATAATAACACGTTGGGCACGCAGGAAATGAAATTTTTTAGTTTGTTACTTATTTGTAAAAAACAAAACAATTTAATTTGGGGGGTAATGTAACACCCCAATCGTACTGAGTGTTATTTTGAGAATTAAAACCTAACCCAACGTGCACTATATGCGCGTAGGCCACGATGGTAAGCGCGCGTTTGCAGGGCGCGCCGGCATATTACCGACGTGCAGTATTACCTACAGCGCGAGTACGCGAGCGGCGCGAAAATTGAGCGGCGCAGCTGGGCCCTTTGCGGTGGGGAGAGCTGAAGGAAGGAAGGAAAGGTGGGAACGAGAGAGATGGAGAGATCCGCGAAAAATATAAATACCCGGCAGACAGTCGCTCGGGCACTCTGTTCCTTCGCTCGCTTGATAGAGCTTCAGCTCTGTCGCGGGTGAGGTCGAACGAGGCCCACGCCCATTTGGTTAGACCATGACGATAGATCCGAATAAGAGCTAAAATAATCTCAAACCTCTCTCTCATTGCCAGCTTTCCTGAGGCGAAATTTGTATATGTGAGCTTCTATATATACGTGATAGAGCTTCAATTTAATTAAATTCCATTACACTTAAGAAAGCTGCAAAGAAAACCGCACTTGATATATATCTACATACTTGATTTATTCTTCGTTTCTGAAAACTCTTATTCCCTCTATGCGTCCATAAAAAAAATAATATAAAAAAAAAGAATACAAAAGAAATTGCTTGCAGCAATCATCCAGACCTTAGTCGCTCGCTTCTCGCTGAGCATCTACAGCGTCTAAAGAAAACAAAAGGAAAATCATAAAAAAGGATCACAGCACGCGTACTCGACGCGTGTACTGTGCCAAAAGGCCAGCGTACGGAAACTCTGTGCTTGATAGAGCATTCGCTCTGTCGCTCAAAGTGCACCGAGCTCGGCCACAAAAAGAGTTAGGAAACGACAACGCTTCTCTCCTCGGCGGTACGCATTAGCGATTCGAGAGGATCGAGGAGCGACAGGGGGGGAGGCGGATCACGAGGCTTAGGCATAAAATTAGCCTGGGCCCCGTTAGACCCGAGAACCAAAAAGGAAAAGGAAAGAGGTTTAAAAAGAAACAAACTACGACGAATCGAGTCAGTACGCGAACGCGTTTTTTCCTTGCAATTATAAAACAGATAAAACCACTGGACCGTTACAAACATTCAGTATCTTTATATAATTTAATTTAAAGTTGATCGTTGCCGTCGTCGGCTTTCATTCTGTGTAGTACGTATTACGCTTTACAATCGTGTCTGGGATAACTTCAGTAAGGTAATTTTGGTCTGTCAATGTATGTATCCATTAATATTCATGTATATATGATGTGAACAGATTTTCAGGACTAATAAAATAACGTAAGTTAGACCGGCTCTTATGCACTTTTGTCTTGTACTGGTGGAATTTTAGCAACATGTAAATGGTCTAGTAATGTCACCTACTCATTTCTAGCATCATGTAGTATACACAAAAAAAATGTTAAGCACTAATAGTATGCCGCTCTTTACCCTTCAATTTTAATACCTTTGGACTTACGGCCACACTAAACACAACGCAATCTATTAGCCAGTCATCGGCTTATGTGATTGGCAATACAACTTCTATCGT